>VXBC01010291.1:19394-53705 GCA_013399945.1 Ploceus nigricollis | reverse complement strand
TTTTTTTTTGTTTTTTTTTGTTTTTTTGTTTTTTAATCTGCAAAAGCAATCAGGACTACTAGGAAATGACCCACCCAGCAGTGGAAAGCTGTGCATGTGGTGCTCTACAGCTGAACTTGCCCCGTGCCAGCTAAATCTCTGATACAGTGCCCTTGGTGCTCCCACAGTGCTGCCTTTCCTTGCCTTTGGGCCCTTCTGCTTTATTTCCCTGGCTTTCAATCAGGAGAGGGTTGATACAATAGAGCAAGCACCTTGTGTTGCTCCAAACCTTTGCTCTGTCCCAAGCCTTTCGTTTGTTGCCAGCTGTGAATGAGTAGTCCTTTAATTTTAAGTGTCTCCAGGCACATCTCATTAAACTGGGGAAAGAAGAGATTTTTTTTTTAAACAGATGTTGCATGGCTGAGCAATGGGGCATTTTTAATTTGTTTCCTACATTGATGTCATTTGATGCTTTGACTCTGGCTGCCAGCAGAGCTCTTGTGAGGAGTTACCTCGGAGGGCAGGAGGATGAGTGCTCTGAGTGCACACGTGAAGGAAGGATGGGCACTGGTGCGTGTGGATGACTCAGAGATTGTTTGTGGGGGTGAATGCGAGACAAATGAAATGGACCATCAAGTCTGCTCTCATGGCTGTGGGACGTGCCCTCAGAGGAACCTACAAACCCCATCAGAGGCTCCTGAGAGCTGCACAAGGCTAAAGAGGGTGCATCAAAGGGAGCTGGTCTGCACTGGTTGGGAGAATAAGCATGGCCATTTCACAAAGCTTCGCTTTTGTTGATGCCCATATTGATACTCTTGCCTGAAGGTTTGGGTTTTGAAAGCACATGAGAAATATGTTTTACATTTGTGTAACTTCCTGATTTATACAATGTGCTTCATGCATTGCTCTAGGCACACAAACAGTACAAACTGTAGTTAATGTTAACCCAGAATGTGCAAATTTGATCCCCTTAGCTCACAGGGACATGTGTACACAGGCTGCACCATATGTGGGGACAGCAGCTGGTACGGAGCCCTGGGGCCAGCACATCTACCCAGTTGGAAACCTCATGATAATAGAGGAAAAGGAACTTTACAGCTGTATTGATAGGAGAATTTTTGTCTTTGCATTTCCATGTAGATATAATTGGAAAAGTGAGATAGGAAGCATTTCTGATATCTTACAGAATTTTTTTTCCAAAGTACCTCTTCCCACCAAGATCTAAAAAGTATTTTAGGTCAAGCAGCCTGCTACAAATAACAGTGTATTTTAGGCAGGTTGTTACAGATACCCTCATATTTCCAAAGTAGTTCAGAAAGTGATTCACCAGAAGTTCCACCTGAATATGAGGAAGAACTTCTTCACTGTGTGGGTGCACTGGAACAGGTTGCCCAGAAAGTTGTGGAGTCTCCCTCACTGGAGATATTCAAGAACCGTCTTGACGCAATCCTGTGCAGTGTGCTCCAGGATGACCCTGTTCCAGCAGGGAGGATGCATCAGATGACCCACTGTGGTCCCTTCCAACCTTACCCATCCTGTGATTCTTTGAAAGATTTGTTTTCTTTAATATTTGGCGATCCTGAGTTCTCCAGACTCAATAGCTGGGTCATTTCTCCTCTGGAGGTGGTACTCAAAAAAGTTGGAAGGTTTCTAAGAGCACTGTGGGTCAGAGGTTTGTTGCCTGAATCCAGGGAAATGACTGGGCATCTTTAGAGGATTTAGATAATTTTGCTTTGTTCGGAAAACTTGTAGCAGATGTGTTTCAGGATGAGTGCTCTATGTGGGATGAAATCTGGAGCTTCCTAACACCAGCTACAGCAATTAATAGTAATGGTATTCATTACATATTCATTACATAACATGGTTTGTTCTGAGAAACAGACTGCTTGAGATGGAGGATGAAAATAGCAGCTGTTAATTTCAGAGGGCTGAGCCTCTGAAGACTGCACCCAGGAGGAACCAGAACCTACTTAATTCCCTCTATGCTGTGGCTGAGGGCGTCTATCAAGGGGAATAGTCCTCTCCAGGGTTTTCCACTGCTGGTGCCTTTCTGGTGCCACCAGGGAACATTGTGGTTGTGCCCAAGTATTCCCGTGTGGCTGGTCTAGGAGGGCTCCTGCTTTGACAGCACCGCTGGTGCTGCCTGGCCTTTTCCTCCCCTCTGCTCACTCAGTGCCCACCAGGATCTGCCACTCTTTGTGCTGTTCCACACAGCCTGAGGCAGCAACATGGTATTTGGGAAAGGCTTGGAGGCATCAGCTGTGCCTGTGGTTGCTGCTACTGTGTTCCCTGACTGGGTAGCTCTGGGTGTAGCCAGCTGATGTGGCTGCCCTCTCAATGGATAATTAATTGGTACAAATGGTTGGAGCAGGTAGGGAGGGTGTGCATGCCATGCTCTGCGTATCTGCCAGGCCTGGCATGGTGGAGCAGTGAGTGTGTTCCAGAGGTCCTTGGGAGCTGCTGACGAAGCAGGGTAAGGGAAACATGTGACAGATTCCAGGCTGGTCTTCCAGAAGACCTCCTTTGCTTCTCCTTGGCTCTGTCAGTGCAGAAGGCTCTGGGAATAGAGGCTGACTGCCTTTTCTCCCCTTGTGTTCCTAGATGGTGATGGTCGGAGACTGAAAGGAGCCATCCAGAGGAGCACAGAAACTGGCCTGGCTGTGGAAATGCCCAGCAGGACCGTCCGTCAAGCCAGCCACGAGTCCATCGAGGACAGCATGAACAGCTATGGATCAGAGGGAAAGTAAGCCATCAAAAGGGAGCTGGCTAATCACTCATGGGATGCACTGTCCCTGTACCTATTAATTTTCCTCCAGCATGATGGACGATGTGTTTTTCTGACTTGCCTGTGCTGCAGGTGTACTGCCCCTCCAATTAGAGCAGATCGCTCTGTCTGCATAGCTGGCACATACTTGACTGTTTATATACTTTTTTTAGTGTCCTCATTACTCTGAGCTGAAGCAGATACCCATTACTTTTAACCACTTTGCCTTTGGATGAGTAATTCAGGGTCAATAGCAGAGGCTCATTACTGCTCGTAAATTATAAACCAGTAGTTTTTAATGTTGCACTATAGTTGTCCATTTCCCTTGTTTCAAAATAGCCCTTTGGTTTGGGGCAGGCAGAAGTTTCAAGGTGCTGAAAAGGGTGAAAGTAATAAAATCCATGATAGCATAGCAAAATTCTGATATCACAATATATATTTTGGAGCCTGTGTGTACTTTGGTAAAAAACTTCATTTTGTTTCATCTGAGTTACAGTGTCCTAAAAGAATGTGTTTCAGAAAAGATTTTTGACCCCAAGAGGAGTTATAACACGCTTGCATTTAGACTTTATACCAGAGTGCAAAGCAGGGGATATTTAGGCCAGAGCTTTGGGACCTGACTTGTCTCCAATTCTGGTTTTTGTATTTCCATTCCTTGAAGCCATATATGGAAATTTAATTATTTTACTAAGACGACTGTTCACGGGAATCTTTGGAAGCAAAAAAACCTACAGTGTTTAAAGAAGAAGGCAGTACATACCATCCAATTTAGTGCTTTCTAGGTGTGAGGCCAAAATGTTTCTATACCTAAAGGGTGTCCTGTTCAAGCCAAGGGCTACACTTGGCATCACTCTGGATGCTGTCTCGAGTCCTGTGTGGTATTCCAAGTACACTGTACAGCTAAAATGCTGAGATAGTCCAGAGGCACTCTCAATTAATGTGATTCTGGTGTTAAATAAGTAACAGGCTGTAAATTAAGAGAGACTTTCTTTAGCTTTAGAAGTAGGCTAATCCTGGAAAGGCATCATAGATCTGTGCTGAAGGTTCAAAATAGTAATGAGGCACAGACTGCGATAGCAATCTTGTCACTCCAAAGCTGTGATGTACCTTATCTCTTCTGTGAGCTGCTGTCTCCAGGGAAATATTCCTGCTACACCAGCACAGTCCTGTGGCTTGGAGTTCTGCCTCCGCTACTAGATGCAGAGAATTAGTGATTGAGTTCATTCCCTGGGCAATGAGGAGCAAGAATCTGCTTTCATGCAGAGCAAAATCCTTTCTTTTTAATATTTACATAGCTTATCCTCCTGGGAAGAGATGTAGTTCCCTGAATGGTCTGTGTCTTCTCGCTGCTTACATCAGCTGCTTCGTTGGGCTTTTGTGGAGAGAGGAGTATTTCTGCCAACAAAATACTGCACCCCTACAAGTGCTGTCTCACCCTGAAGGCAGGTGACATGTAGCTATGAGCTCGAGAGAAAAAGGAAAAGCCTGTCTTGCAATCCAGTTGTCTTTATTAGAACAAGCCTAACGTTTGGTGTTCCAACCTTGAACGCTGCCAGATCATCCTTGCCAGCACTTCGGCCAGGGATGGGGTAGTTTCTTCTTGTCTCTGGAAAGGGTGATTAAGTGGTTCCTGGATGCTTTGTTCCTGGGTGGGATAATTAATCTCTCTGGGAACCCGGTGGGAATTGCAGCTATCTGTCTGAGCCACAAGTGATAAGCAAACAGGGCTGAGAGTACAAAGAACTAAGAGGGCTCAATTCTCTTGAAACATGGTGGGAGGGGAGTTTCTCTGCTTTCTTTTCCTGCAGCAAAGAATGGAATTGTTTGGGGAATAGCTTTGAGGAACAGAAATGTGTTCTCCTAAATCAGATTTCTCTTGACCTCTCTCATTTGCTGTAGCTGTCTTCCCAGGGAGGCAGAATGAAGATTCATATGTCTCTGTTAGCTGTGGCGAGTTGATTTTCTTTCTAATAAAAGCTGGGTTGGTGACTGGTGCAGATACTCCCAGGTCAGAGAGTTTTCACCAATGACTGTCAAACCCCTGGTTTTCAGCAAGGCGATGCTGTTCTAGTTCTTTCCACCCATGCATCCTTTTGGTGTGTCCACACCTGGAAAAAGATGGATTCAAAATCTCTCAACTTCCATGTGTTCTTATAATCCTTATCAATTTAAGGACAAACAGGACAACTTCCAAAGGTGACATGCTGAAGTGATCAAGGATTTGGTGAAACTTTGCTGCAGCAGGCCTAAATACCTGCCCTCAGCCATACAAACTGCTTTTAGAAAGTGTTGCTCACTGACTGGTTTTGCATGTTTGTTGCAGGGAGCTGGTGGCAGCTGCCACAGCTGCTCTGTGCTAGTGCAAGGTATCACAGTTAGTGTTCTGAAGTGCATGGTTTTGAGCAATGCTACTTTCTTGTGAACACCAGAGTGCATAAAATCCAGATTTTTTTTCATGGAGAGGCTTATTATGCAGGGGTATACCTCTGAGGTATGCTGGGCCTTCTTTTGAATACTCCCTTTACCTGAAGATGAAGTTACTGGAGACTAGCTGGGCTAAATGGTGCATCTCCTGGAATTAAAGCTCATACAGCATGCCAGGAAATGCTGACATTGTTAGCACACTTCTTCATGTAAATTTTTGCCAGACAAGAAGTCCTCCAACCTTCTTATCCAGATTTTCTATTGGACAGTGGTTGAGCGCTACTATAGAAAATTAATATAATAAAACTCAATATGAGGCTTTGTAGAAGGAGAAGTAGATATTTACTCTGAACAAAACTGTTTTCAATCATTCCCATGTCCAGGTTTCATTCCCTCATGCTCTCACCACCCCATGTGGGCACCAATCCTCATGAATCCAGGTGCTGGAGCCAGGCTGGGTTGTGTGCTGCAGGGAGGACATGGGACACCATCTGTCATGCTCTCGCTGTGTCTGCTGAGTTGTTCTTCACAACAGACTGGCTCTTAGACTGTGTTTTTCTTACACTTTCTAGGACTTACCTGCTATTTTGGAGTGATCTTTCACCTCAGAGTCTTGCTCTTTTTCATCTCTATAGATCTCAAGCAGCACTGCCACCTTTTTGTTCCCTTTTTTGGGGGATCTTTATGGCTACAGTCTGCCCTCAAACAAGGCATGGAAGTGACATACTCTCTAACCTTGTTGTCTGTTCTTCCCCTGTCATTGGAAAACACATCTCCACAGCCAGGTTGGTTGTGCTTTCACATACACAGATGTTTCCATTCATAATTCATCCGGAACAATCTTAGCACTGGTTACAAATCCTACAGCAGTGAATATTTTCTTCTATGTCTATACTTAAAGATTCGTTTGAGAAAACAGTTGCCCACTGTAGTAAGTGCCTGTGGGGTAGTCTCAGGACACCAGGATTGCTGCAAGGATACAATTCCGAATATAGGAATAACTCACAAACAGCCCTGTGAGATTCAGCAGAATCTCAGCTCCATCCTGGCTCTTGCACGATCTACATCTTGTTTTGGCTGGGTTTTGCTGCAGCTGCACGAGACCATGTACAGCATTCAAAAAGCAGTAGATTCTGGACTTGCATGTAACTTCTTCCTGCCAAACACTTTTCTTCCTGAAAATGGAGCAGAAAGATAAAAATGGACCTGGAACAAAAGCCTGCTAGCTGCCATAGTGCCTAGTGAGTGGTACTCATAGCGTTTTTGTTCTTGCTGGCTGCTGCTGAGATGATTAAGTTCTGGAGAGATCGGGTGGTTTTTACCTTAGAAAAGCACAGCAGGTGGTGACTAACAAAGACGTGGAGGATTGTTCTCATATTATCTGAGATGAGTGTGCAGGTCCAGCAAGGAAGCATCTTGTTGTTAGCCATCTCACCTCTCTTCTCCTTGGTGAGGGCAGTGCTGCCTGAGCTCTGCCCTGTTGTGCCCCGAGCAGGAGCAGGACACAGCCTGGCACAAGTGCCACCAGCAAGGGCAGCTCCCACCTCTTGGCTTCCTTCTGTCTCTGGTACCTGCTCTCCCACTGGGCTGGTGTGAGCCAACCCTGGGACTTAGGCTGGGGGAGCTGCCTGCCCTTCTCTGCTTCACTGTGGAACAATAATTAACAGGAAGCAGGAGAAAATACTGGTCTGGGTTGTGACCGCATGGCCATGTGAAAATTCACTTCCCTTCACCAGAAATTATCCATCAACATTCAAGAGTGATCAAAATGAATGCCCCATTCAGGAGATTCACATTGCAGCTATTCCCTGAATGTTTCTTGTTTGACTTCCAAAGCCAGGAGACTTCTAGACTCTTTTGTAACAGATTATCTTCAGGCCTCTTTTTATCCGAGTCCTTTAAAAAAATGTAATGAAACATGTTAATATCAGTTCAGGCTGTAAGAAATCTGTCTTTTGAGATGGAAACCAGGAAAGACATGGAGACTATTTCTGTAATATATCAAGAAATTCCTTAGCCTGTTCAGCAACAGCACATCCCTTTGTGCATGCAAAGCTTGACCAGCACAGCTCGGAAAGGATGTGACCTTGAGAGCTGTAGTTACAGCAGGAAATAGAGTGAATCCCACCTTCAGCAACCTCTTGGGAGCAGACAGAATTGCTCACTGAAGACAGGTAACTATCTTTTATTCAGTGCATCTGAGATGACTAGTGATTGCTAAAAATGGAGCTAGCCTGGCAAGGTGGGGAAGGGAGTGGGGGAGATCTTTGTACAGAATTCACTGCATAGTTTTTATAGCACTGT
Organism: Ploceus nigricollis; assembly: GCA_013399945.1. Taxonomy (NCBI): domain Eukaryota; kingdom Metazoa; phylum Chordata; class Aves; order Passeriformes; family Ploceidae; genus Ploceus; species Ploceus nigricollis. The sequence continues at coordinate 46,234 of VXBC01010291.1, read as the reverse complement.
TTCAGTGGCAGAATTCATACAGCAGAAGGAGAGGGATACGCGAGCGGAGTACAATGTGTTACAGCACATAAGACAGCACGTCACAGTGCTAAAAATGCTACAGAAAGTGGAGTGGCCCAGAGAGAAACAGAGCTTGTTGAGAGGCAGAGTTGGAGATCTTGCCTGGGGGGGTTAGGGTGGGTTTGGGTCCTGCAGGGATAGATTCTCCTGGAAAACCTTCCCAACCAAAGTGAAGGCACCTGCAGCATTCACATCGACTTTGACAGGTTGAGGGGCTGTGTGCCCAGTCCCTGGACAGTGTAGCTGGATGCATATTCCTCGTGCACACCATAAATATTTGAAAGATGGGGTAATGGACATTGGCAAGTTCTGCCTTCCTCCTTAGCTGATAGATTTTGCTTGGCTCCTGCCTGGGAGATGCAATTTAAAAGACGTTAACATGCAATATGGATGAGTGTGATTGTTACACAGAACATTACTGCCTCCTGAAATTGGAGTTCTGATGGGGTTTTTTTTTTAATGCTCAAATAAAATAACTGTCAAATATGTTATCAGTCTCAGAGGAGACTTCCCTCTCCCCATTTCTTCTGGCTGAAGGAATCTGTTGGTGTCCCTGTTTTTTAAAGATAGAGCTGGAGAATTTAGCTCCGTGTTAGATGTAGATGTGTGGTGTATCTGTTAGTTCAGCTGTGCAAGTCAAACCACTGAGATGCATGGTTATGTTTAGGCAACTTGCTTATTAATTGCAAGGTTGTGCCATGAGAGGAAAAAAAAAAAAAAGAGGCTTTTTTATTTACAAGAACAGAACAGTAATTTCTGAACCCTGGACCCAGACACATCCCATGCACATACCAGACACAGTGGAGCAGCTCTTTAAGAATGTATCACCTCTGGAGACTTGAGATGGTGGCAAATAGGTGTTTGTGTGGATAGTGTAAATGAATCCATGAAAAGAACAAAACAAAATGTTATCTTCTGAAAATAGCTGTTGTCTGGGTGTGCTAGGGGGTGGCTGTGTTGAAGCTGTCTGGCCTCACCACCTCATTGAACCCATAGCAGTGGAGCTGTGTGGGAGTCAAGGTGTGCAACTTGTGAAACAGAGAGACAAGAATGGGGATTTGGTCCAAGAGGGAGGACACAAAATTCTCTTCTCCTGAGAGAGCTCCTGGACAAAAGGGTGTTACACCCAGCCTGTGAAGGGAGATGAATGCCTTGCTCTGTATTTCTTCTGCACTGGCACAGCAGCAAGTGTGTGGCAATCTCAAAGTCTTATAAGACTTACAAAAAAGTATGGTATCAAGAGGAAAAGAAAGGGAATAGGTGGTCTGTTTTTCAAACTGATAATTCACAAAGGATGTTCAGGACTGGTGTGTAAGGAGGAGGAACTGGAAGAATATTTGGAAGGAGAAAGTAAAACAGTGCACAGGAATAAACTCTCAGGAAGGATTTTAAGAACAGGTTAGAAAAGCAGCTGTCCTGGATGGTGTAAATAAGGCTGCTCTGGTCTTGGGACCTGGGTGTGGACTGGCTGACCTGTGGAGATGCATTCTGACCATATTTCCTGTGAGTATTACAAGATTTTGACAAGCTGATTCTGCAAATGCTCTCAACAGCATAATGGCATACCTGGCATACAGAGTCCCAGAAGCGATTTAAAAATAGATTTAGAAAAGAGGTCGGACAAACTCTGCACGGACAGGAAAAGAAATTAATGATACATTTTCCCTAAATGCATCTGCCTTTGCACACTCTGCATGCTAATGTGTAGCCACCAGCGGGCGGGAGTGCGGAAGGGACTGAGCAGAGCCACATATGCTGTGTGAGAGGGATCAGCACAGCTGCTCTGCATTTTCTTCATAGCACTTTGCATTGAAATCAGTGTTGTCCATCTAGGCATTCAAATCCTGATCAGTTTACAAGCAAAGTCTGAAAAGCTGGTTCTCCATCCAGTCATATGTAAGGAGCAGCTGCTGTGCCGTGAAGGAAGCGACTGCATGATTTGCACACAGATGGGAAGGACACGCATCTTTGCAAGGAGTAGGTCAGGAAATGCTGCTACCCTGAAAGAGCAGAGAGGCAAGCAGCTGGCAAGGAGCCTTTAAGCCACTCTTAAATTACTCTACAGAGGACAGATTTCATACAGCCTGACCTACAGCATGCAGCACAAGAACACAGTCTTCAGAGGCTGCACAGATTTTCTAAATAATCAGGATTAGGAATGTTGTGTTTAAAAGAAGGTCTGGGCAGTTTCAGCCCCAGTTTGAACACACAGCTTCTAAGATCCATAGAATGTAGACTGTGCTGAGTTGGAAGGGACCCACAAGGATCCTCAAGTCCAGCTCCTGGCCCTGCACAGGACACCTCAGGAATCCCACCCTGTGCCTGAGCAATGTCCAAGCGCTTCTAGAACTCACACAGTCTCGGGACCGTGACCACTGCCCTGGGGAGCCTGTTCCAGTGCCCAACCACCCTCTGGGTGAAAATCCTTCTCTAATATCCAGCCTAACCCTCCTCTGGCTCAGCTTTATACCATTTCCTCAGGACCTGTCACTGGTTATGAGAGGGAAGAGATCAGTATCTGCCCCTCTGCTTCCTCTCATGAGGATGTTGGAAACCACAATGAAGTCTCCCCTCAGTCTCCTCTGGAATGAACAAACCATGTTACCTCCAGTGTTTCCCATAAGGTTTCTCCTCCAGTCCCATCACCATCCTCATGGCTTCCTTTGAACACTCTCCAGTAGCTCAATGTCTTTTCTATATTGTTGTGCCAAAACTGCCCCCAGGACTTGAGGTGAGGCTGCAGCAGTACAGAGCAGGGCAGGACAATCCCCTCCCTTGCTGGCGATGCTGTGTCTGATGCCCCCAGGACAGGGTTGGCCCTCCTGGCTGCCAGGGCACTGCTGATCATATTCAACTTACCATCAACCAGGACCCCCAGGTCCCTTTCCCTAGCGCTGCTCTCCAGCCTCTCGTTCCCCAGTCCGTACACACAACCCATCTTATTCTGCGTATAAACGTGTCACAAAAACACAGAAGCGGTTTATGGGCTGGGTCATGTGTGCCATAAGGCCGGGCTGGTGCTTGGTGCCTGCTCTGCGCGGGCTCGTGTCTCCCTCTCGCGGCTGTCCCCGGCTGTCCCCGGCTCCCTGCTGGCTGTCGCTAGGTGTGTCCCCGCGGCCGTGCCTGCGGCGGCCCGGGGAGGCGGCCGTGCCTGCTGCCTCTTGTGCCAGGGACAGGTCGGGCACAGCAGTGGCTGTTTGATGCCGAAATGGTGTTTGCAGCCTGTGCCGAGCCTTGGCGGCAGCTGGTGCCTGTGCAGCCGGGGTTAATGTTCATGCAGGTTTCTGCTGCGGTGGTGGGCTCAGAGGTCCCAGGATCAATAGTATCCAGTGTTATCTTTCTGCTGTCCCTGCTCTGCCTCCTTGCCTACGGCTAAAGACCATGGTCTGAGCATCCTCCAGCAAAATGTCCTTCATTTGTCCTTGACACGCTGAAGACATCGCTGACCTCCCTGTGCTCTCCCTCTGCCTTCCGGCCAATAACAGCGTTGCATTCAACTTACGACCAATTCCACAGCAAACCCATAATCTTTAACTCCATTAAAATCGTTCCCATTTGGCTGTGGCAAAGCAGAGCCCGTAAATCATGATTAGTGAAAGCAAAGGGCCAGAGAAGAGATAATTAATTTCGCTTTGCTGTTCAAAGGCTGCACTGCCCTCGCTCAGTGGAGGATTTGTGCCCTTTAGACAAAAGGCTGACAAGTGTCACCTGTTAATCTTCTCTGTGTGCAGCTCTTTGCAGCGTGAGATGGTCCTGTCACAGGGCCCTGCTGGCTCTGGCAGCTGCTATTTGCAAGTCAGCTGCAAAGCACTCCCTCTTTATTCCTCCGGCTATTTTTAGCATTTCTCTTTAGATGCAATAAAAAAAGACATCTCTTATCGGTGATAACCAGGTTGTAGTGATTGTTCCCCTTAAGGGACAGACATGTTGGGCAATGGGAGGGAAAGGGCTTTCCAGGATCGCTCCAGTGTGTGTGAAACATCTGCTGGCTGTCACCCAAGGTGGAGACACCACTGTCACCTGCGGCACATCCCTTCAAGAGCCCGTCTCCAGCACATCCAGTGTGTGGTGGTTCAGCTCGAGAGCTGGTTTCTGGATCAAGGGCAGGTCAGAACAGCTTGATGTATGCAAAGGGCAGGCAGGAAGAATCTGCTGAGCCTGCAGCGTACTCCAGAGTGGCAGTGAAGGGCTCTTTGGAGCATCAGGGGTGCATTTAAAGGGTTAAAAAGTCACAGTGCTCCCTGGAGCTCTTTTCCTCCCTGCTTTAACTGCAGGAAAAATAAGTGAGCGAATGGGGAGAGCTTGTCCCACCAATCTCACCATACATGTCCCCCTCACCCACCATCCCAGCTTCTCTCTGAGCATTTGACAGACAGCTCACCAAGCTGAATTTGAGTCTATTCTGCTAAATGGTTCCTGCTGTTTTTAATTCACATTCATGCTAAATCTCTGCCGTTTTATTTTCCCTTCCCTCTCCCCTCAAGGGAGAAGCAGTAGCTTTCTTGGAGATAGCTTATGATTTTTCCAGACAGAAATTGTTTCCATTCCAGGGTTATTGGCAATACCCAAATATATGTCCAGGAATTGGTCAAAGCCAAGATTTAGAGCTGCTGCTTCTAGTGTCTAATAAAGCAGGACTGCAAAAGGTCAGCCTCTGTGCAACATAGCAGCCAGTTCTACCAGCTAATGGCATAATCTATTATAGAAGTCATTCCTATGTCTTTCCTTCCCAGTCAAATATAACAACAGTGGGGAACATTAACTGTCTAATTTAATACTGAGTTTCTTATAGTGCTAGTAAACCCATTAACTAGGGCTGTTATCCAGACTGATGGAGTCTTGACCTTGGCCTGTGTTTTTAAGTGAGCTTTGCCATTCCCCTTGGGATCAGCAGCTTCACTCAAGCAGCAGCTCCACTGCCCTCCTTGCAAGGGTCTGTGCTGGTGGCCCAGCCTGGGTGTCCCTGCAGCAGTGTCCTGCCCTCTCCCTGTAGTTTGCACTGCAGAGCGTTCATTGTTTCAATGTCATCCAGAGCTCTCTGACATCTGAATTTATGGAGGATAACAGCAGCCTTTGCTTTACTGTAAGCACTTCCAGTTGCCATTGGTTCACCTTTACCCCAACAGTCCTTGTTCTTGTGCTTTTTAACACTGTCCTTCATACTCTCCTGCTTTTTTCCTCTATATCATTGATGCAGGCTGCAGCATCAGCTGCTCTGTTAGCAGGTGCTTTTACTTTCTCCTGAGCTGCCCCAGCTACAGGGCAGAGCCTTTGCTATCAGCATTCATAGATAGCATCACATAACAGCTTGGAAGGGACCTTAAATATCATCTGGTTCCAGCCCCAGTGCCAAGGGCAGGGACACCTCCTGCTAGACCAGAGGAGGGGTGGGCTGATGTGAGAGCACAGGTGCCTTCTCTCCACACAGGTATAGTGCAGAGGAATGCTTGGCATCAGCCTTTGATGTGATTCTCTCCCTGGCAGGTAAGAGGAAATGGTTTACTGAATTGTTTTGATATTCAGGGGCCGGAGGGGTTTCTCTCCTTTGCTGTCCTGTGGGGTTTCTGTGGGTGGTCTTCTCCCACCTTTTTGTGTCCTCTGCAGTAACATGGCTGGACTTCCCCCTAGGGAGAAATTGCACCAGGACCTGGATCTGGGTGTGCTGTGAACTCTCATAGCCTTCAGCTTCACTCAATCCTGGGCTTCCCCTCCTCTGTCCTGGTCCTCAGCATCTTGCTAATTAGCCCAAGCATCTGTTCTGAGCACAGCAGTGAACATTTCCCTGAACGGCTGTGAGTTGTCTTGCCAGATTGTTATTTACGTGCTGGTTCAGGTCACACACTCCCCAGGGCAGGAGCGAGACCCGAGTTTGGCCCATTTGTCTTCCATGAGTTGAAGAGAATAAAGAAAACATTTACCTTCTGGCTGATGGTCCATTCATCTCCTGCTGAATCTTACGTCTTTGTCTGTCAGATCTCCTTTTTCCTGCACTATTTTGAGTTCTCTAGGCACTAGTTTTCATCCTTTTTTGACTCTCTGTGTGCAGCCCAAAATGCCTGAGCCAGCAGGGTCACAGAGTCTCGCTGGTCCTCATGTGCACCAGGACTCACTTCTTCCCTCCTTGTATGGGCAAATCACGAGCCTGATAAAGCCTGTCTGGCTCTGGGCTCCCTCTTCCTGTGCTTCCCCCTTCTCATGTCCCTGCAGATTTTCCAGCCCTGGGTCTCTCTCTCTCTCTCTCTCTGTGTGCACAGTTTATCCCTGGGGAGCCAGGCCACAAATCCAGCAACTCTGCCCTGGTCCCAGGGACGGCTGCCACGGTGGGTGGTGGGGCAGGAATTGTGTGCCCACAAGAAGCAGAGTGTGGCCCTGGACATTGGGGATGCAGCTTGTGCTGCTAAGGAATTGGTGACACAGGAAATCAAGAAAAATGTTAAGCCTTCTCTGCAACAAATGCCAAATAAATGCTGCTGTTTCTGTTGTATCTCAAAATACCACCTGGAGTGTTGGTGCAAACAGTGGATGCAGGGTGAAAAAAAACCACTAAACTGAGGAAAATACACCCCAACAGAGCCCCTCCCAAGCCTGTCACCCAGGATGCTGAGACTCCCTCATCCCTTTTCACAAAGGTGACATTGGTAAAGAGCTCAAGGGCAGGCTTTTCCATGCTGATGGCTCAGCAGCTCTCCCTGTGTAGCAGCAATAACCAGGTTTCTCAAAGAGCCAGGTCAGTGTAGAGGGGAGGTGCAGTATTCCGTGGAAAAGTTGGGCCATTTAATGCAGTGCCCCTGTCACAGGGTGCTGAGCCACCCTATGAACCCATGCTAGTGACATGTCCTCTTCAGTCCCCACGTGTGGTGAGCTGCTGAGGTGTGTGTGCTGGCATCCTCCTTCCCTGTCAGAATAAATAAATATTCCCATGGGGCTGCGAGCAGGAGCGCAAATAGCTAATGAGAGCTGAAATCCCAACCTGAAATTAACACACTGCTGGTTGAATAGGGTTGGAAAAGAATTTCTTTTCTTTTTAATGCCTTTTAAATGTGACTGGCTAGCAGGGGGGCATCACCGAGTCTTTGTGGCTGACTCAGCTGTGTGAGAGCCTGCGGTCCCCAGCCCACCCCGCAGGCAGGGCTCCTCTCTGCCGTCACTTGTACCCAACCTGCAGCCTCCTCACAGCGTCCTTTGTGAGACACGGATTTGGGCAACGGGGGCTGCATCATTCCGTGGGTAATTTCCCCCCTTCAAGGAAGTTTGGAGAAGTGGAGGAGGTTTGTAATTGTGCCTGACTTTGGCACGCAGCAGGCAGAGAGCAGCACCCGGCGCGGCAGCGTGGGTATCCCAGCACAGAGCTCCTGACGTGTCTCAGCAGCTGTGTCATGGCTTGGCAGATGCCTGTGGGACAAATGTAGGTGTCAAATGCTGGCCTCAAGCCTCCTCCTTACCATTTGCAGCAAGTTCTTCTACAACCTCCAAAACAGCTGCGTAAATCAGGGTACAACTGGCTAAATCTTGATTTGTATCAGTGTACCACAGAGTTTGACTCTTTTGTGTTGCTACACACGTGTCCCAGTGCAGTGACCAGCACCTGTAGCTTGCCATGGGCCAGCCTCAGTGCCTGGTGATGAGATTTGGAGGCTTTGTCCTCCCAACAACTTTTGTTTTGCTGTGGTGACTGTGGCAGAGACGCTGCTGGTGTTTGAGGATGTTGTCCTATTAGCCTTGCCACCCGTATTCAGATCCTCTTTGTGGCTTCTGTCATGGAAGCAGATATGAAAACCACAAGGTGTGGCCAGGGTGGATGCTTCTGGTGTCGAGCAGGAGGAAATGGGACCGTCTAATCAAAAAGGAGATGTATTGCCCAGTGTGTGTTAAATAAATAGGGAATTGAGTCCCAAGGGGATTGATGCTTGTCCTACTCATCTCACTTTTAACTACTGCTCTAGATGGATTATTTCCTCCAAGGAAATGAGGATTGGGAAGGGATGGCTACCAAGAGACATCCTATAAGCTGTTTTAGGAATCTGTTACCTGAAGAGATGACAGGCAACTTATGAGCCTGAGATAGCATTTTCTGAGATAGCATCTGAGATAGATTTTCCTTAGAGACAATTAGTTATAGCTAAACAAATATTGACCAGCTGGTGACTGCAGCCATTACTGGGGTTTTTTGGACAAGGAAAGAGATTTTAAGTGGATTCCATCTAACTAAACTGTGTGGAAATCATCGAGTTTTGCTCAAAAAAGGCTCCGTAGATGTCATTCATTTCAAAGATAAATCTGGTTCTTTAGTTACTGAGTTGCTTTAAAATGCAGATTAACCACTTGCCAAAATAACTTTCTTTTGCAGCTTGAATTTCAGTGGCGTCCATCTGGCATCTGCTGGGCAGTTTAGTGACTTCCTGGGGAGCATGGGCCCTGCACAGTTTGTTGGCCGTCAGACCTTGGCCACCACCTCGATGGGTAAGGAACACAAAGGAGTTGGGTGGCTTTACCTGAGTCTTGAACAGACAGCTCCTACAAGCCACCTAATAATGTGTCCAGCATCTGCTGATCAAACACTGTCCTGCTCCATTTCTCTGTTAAATCGAGTGAGCTTGGCTGAAAGGTTTTGCTGACTGCAGCAAGTGTGGCATTAGGAGGAGAGCATCAGCTTTGTGTTTTTCTCCCTCAGCTCTGAAAGGCACAGACTAAGTAAAATGCAGCTAAAATCCTGAAAAATGCATCTTATGGGGCTTTTCTTTCTCTCTAAGGCCCACCAGGCTCTGTAAGAATTTTGTTGCAGTCCACCATAATTGCATTTTCCAAAGCAGCCTGCAGTCCTAGGTTCTTCCATTTGGGAGAGATGGGATGCTTGCTGTCACAAAGAGTAGGAGACTGAGCCACCAAAGCTATTTTAGAGGGCTCCCGGTCAAGTTTGCTTTTGAAAATGTGGCCTGGAATCACTGTGGAGCTGCTCCAGAGTAATACAAGAGGAAATCAGACACATACAGTTTGTTACAGCTTGTGCAGGAGGGACATGAAGATTGTTTTTTAAAGATTTTTGAACCCAAGGATGTTTATTTTGAAAGTCTTTTATATATTTTGACATTTTGGTTTAGGGGACGTGGAAATTGGCTTGCAAGAGCGAAATGGGCAGCTTGAAGTCGATATCATTCAGGCTCGAGGACTGACACCAAAACCTGGCTCCAAAACACTGCCAGGTAGGATGCTTTGATCTCCTGAAGTACTTCCCTGAGCCCCAGCCTCCCACAATGCTTGTGAACAGGGAAAATTTGAATTTTTGCTTGGCAGGACTAAGCAGCCTGTGCGTGGTACTGAAAACAAGGCTGCTTGGGCAAATCTTTTCCCTTCTGTAACTGCCTTCTTTAGAAACACCTGAGACATGGCACACTGTCTTTTCTAAAGTGAGCATGAAGATTTTCTTCTTATTTGACCATGTTCTTTTTTCCAGCTGCTTACATCAAAGCTTACCTGCTGGAGAATGGCGTGTGCATTGCGAAAAAGAAGACAAAAGTGGCTCGCAAGTCATTAGACCCTTTGTACAATCAGGTGTTACTGTTTGCTGAGAGTCCCCAGGGCAAAGTATTACAGGTAAGATGAGCAGGTCTCAGGTCTGCCCCTCTCCCTCTTCCACCTCTCATGGAAGAGACTAAGTCCTGTCATGCTGGTTAATTAACATAGATGAGAAAAAGCCAATGTTTGCATCGAACCAAATGCACTCGATCTGGACTTAACAAAGGGAAAGGAATCCCTCTTCCTTCAAGCTGATGATTATTTGACACCCTGCCAGGTACCATGAGTGCCTACCAGGAGAGGATTGATTTTTAAATTTTTTTAATTCTTTTTTTCCCACCCAGTTAGGAGATGGGTGGTACCTATAGGTGCTAAAATGATCTTGCAGCGTGGGTTGCCTTCCATGTTTATACACATTCAGGGCACTCTGCTTTGCCATCACCCCAATTACATATACTACCTTTTTCTACCTCTTTTCTGTTACTGCCATATGTCTTCTGCCATACTCATATTTTCAACTCTGTACCTGTGTTTCCAGAGCAAAGAGTGATTTGCATTGTTAAATCATATGAAAATAATTTCCATCCAATAAAGCCTGGCTAAAATCTATTTGTAATACTAATGTAATTAATTCACAAGTTTCTATTCTTTACCTCCACTGGTGTCTAAATTGCCAGGTAACCCGCTGGACCCTTTTCTTCAGTGACTTCTACCTCATTTACCTTGATTAGAAGCATTTTCCCCTGATGCAACAAAACTGCACATTTATGACTGAAATGGAGTGGGGCCTGGCTTGGTCTGCTCTTACCTTGCATGGGTTTTCTTACCTGCTGCCTTGCTGCCAGGAAAGGCACTTATTCCAAGAATAAATTGAGGAGGTTGGCTTTTTTGCTAATGGACATGTCACCAATCCCACATTGTGCAGTGGCTTGCTCCATCTCCTGCTGGCCCAGAGTGTGAATTTTTGTTTTTTGATTGACATTCATTGTCTCTCTACCTCATTTTACAGAAAACTGTAGTGTTGTGGTTGTTAGGAGCCATGGGAAAGAAGCTGTCAGGATTAGCCAGAGATCACTAATTGTCATCATAACCCATCCTACTCATCCTCTCCTCTTCAGAACACGGACTCACTCTGCAGTCAGTCGTCACCTTTGTCTTGAGCCACGCAGGGCCACCTGGCCACGTGCAGACCTCCAGCATGCCTAAGCCCATGACCCTCACTGCATTTGTTCTTCCACCCACTGGTCTCCATCGTGTTGTAAGTGTGACTCAGCTTTCCCTGCTCCTCTGCCAGCTCTTTCATGGCCCTTCCTCTGTGTCTGTGAGCCATTCTCGGCCGTCTGTGCTGCTTGCCCTGCATGTCACTCACGTGTGCCCCTCGTGTCGTGTCCCTGGCTCCTGCCCTTCCTCCAAGTGAGTGGCCATGCCTCATCTCCATCTGCCCCATGGCATGAGCTCGGTGTGCAGAAGTTAAAACATGCTCTCCTCCTCAAACTGTTGGCTTTTGGCCCAAGTTGTTGCCCACCTTTTTTTTGTTGTTTTATTTTTCCAGATCAGGAACTCCCCCTGTCCGTCCCCCCCCAGGGCCACCTTTTGGTGTCCAAGGCCTGTTATATGCCAGGACCAGATTTTACCTGCAGGTGTTGGACTGCAGCCCTGAGGATGCTTTGTGCAGGGGCTGCCCCTGCCCAGAAGAATGGTGTCTTATCCACATGCACATTCGCCTCTGTTCCATGGGGGGAAAAAAATCTGATAACATTAGGATTTGTAAACATGTGCTTAAAATAAAATAGTAATATCATCAGGCAGAGCTTCATGTTACCTGTTGGTAGAGTAAATATTTCTGATCTTCTCAGGCTGTAGCAAAGCTCCAGAAAGTTGGGTGAGTAGAAGGATTGGTCAGACCTGTGCTTCCCAAGGAAGTGTGAAAGTTGGAGGATTAACTGTGCTCCCCCTTCTTGTCCCTAAGGTGATAGTCTGGGGAAACTATGGACGCATGGAGCGCAAGCACTTCATGGGAGTCGCCAGGGTTCTCCTGGAAGAACTGGATTTGTCATCTTTAGCAATCGGCTGGTACAAGCTCTTCCCAACTTCCTCGATGGTAGATCCCACTACAGGCCCGCTCCTGCGTCAGTCCTCACAGCTTTCCCTGGAGAGCACAGTGGGACCCTGCTGTGACAGGTCTTAGTGAGTAAGGAAGGGGGAACTGCTTTTGTTTTTTAAACATGCTGTCAAGGTTTTGTTTGCTGGAACTCTGACCTCAAGCGCAATGCATGTTCAATCAGTTCTTGTGGAGCTGGAAGAGGAGGATAACCCAGTGACCTTAGACAGAAGACGAGGGGGAGGGCACTGTGCCCTCTCCATCCGAGGAGGAGGTGCCATGGGGCATGAGTCCTAGTTGTCAAATTAGACATACACCTCTTGTTTCACTTCTCTCGCTGTCATTCTTGGACCCTTGTTTCAGATCAATATTAACCCTGGAAAGTTGCAGCATTCGAAAGAATTTGGGGGGAGTAAGGAATTAATTTCTCTTAGGTATGCGTGTTAGAAATTTCTAATACGAATTCTTTCACAAGAAAGTACCTGAAAAATTTAGAGGTCATCATCTGGCCTAAAAAGAGCAGGAACGGAAAGTTTAAGAGGAAGCATTAGGTCTTTTTATAATGTCTTTCCTTCTGAGAGGAAGAAGAAGAAAGAAACCTGCAACTCTTTCTTTAGAATCAGTTCCCTGTCACTGAGTCATGTTAGCTGTAACACTGTCGTTGCTGTGTTTTCAAACTGTGCCAAATTACCAGCAAGTGTCTTTACTGCATTACGTGTCTAACACTGCTGATGAAGCATACTTGGTGGGAGAACAAGTAACGCCTACTTAGAGCAGACAGTTTAAACAGAGTTCGAGTTTAGCAGGCTAATTAACCACAATTTTGCTCAGAAAAAAACCCCAAAACACTAGAAGTGGGAGCTGAACATCACACTTGCAGCTTGAGGTGTTTTGTATTGTCAGATAAGACATTCTGCAATTTGCTGACTCCCTTACTTACTGCTGTGCATCCTTCAGTCATGATGTCTTCTATCTCCTGCTTTTTTCCTTCATCTCCTTGGTACTGGTACATATCTGCTGGAGATGCTGTCCTTCCTTCTCAGACCTGAAACAGGACTGTTTTATTTTGCCATGGGAAAGGAAATGGGGGGTTCTGGGGGTGCAGAAGAAAGAAACCTCAGTTTGCCATCTGAGAAGAAGGGTGCTGGAGAGCCCATAACCTTCCCTGTGGAGAGAGGGGAGCTTTAGGCAGTCTTGGTACTACACAGGCATTGTCAAGTGTCCTGCAAGAGGAGATGTGATCCCCAAAGTACAGAGAGGTAGTGAGTGAGGAATGTGATGACACAGTGGTCACAGCACGTGTGTTCTGTTCATTAAATGAGTAAAGCACATTTGCTGAGCTGTGGCAGCTGCTGCCAGCAGAGCCATGTGCTGGAGGAAGTGCTCTGGATCCTTCAGACAATTAAATTGTCCAGAATCACAGAGAATCTCCGAAGATTTTCTGTTGATAGCTCTGTTTTGGCTAGGTTTTGTCTTGGTTCCTAAATGAGGATTTGATGACTGCTGTCCCAGAATAAACTTTTAGAGATGTTTTACTTTGTGGTTTAAAAGTGAAGGTCCCATGTCCCATGTAGGAATGAGCAGATTCTTGGCCTGTCATAGAGAAATACTGAGCATTTATTTCTGCATGTGGACCTCAGCTTTTTTAGAGTAAAAGCATGAGTGTTGAGTGGATGGTAAAAGCAGTTGCTTTTGGTCCTAGCTTGTCTATGGCATTTTAAATTATTTTGAGATAAATCACAGGATAGATGCAAAAATTATATAGGCCTTACAATAATCTGTAAAAAATTATATAATATAAAGGAGAGGGAAGGAGGACAAGGGACATAGAATGACTAATTTTTTGAGTCTTCAGTGGCAAAAGCCTCAACATTTCAGATAAATCTCTTAATTTCCTTGATCAAATATGTCTCTGGCCTCTCACTAATTATTTTTTCTAATGTATTAGACAATTTCTATATATTAGCTGAAGAAAGTTTGTTGCATGCTGGTCAAACTATGTTGTGGCGCTCTCTCTTTTATTTTTATTTTTAAAAAAGAAGCACATTTACTGTAATTCAAGTCAGCATCTTTTCCTCTTGGTATGTAGTGAGTACTAGGCAATATTGTACAATATGTGTATGAACTAGAATAGATTAGGTAGATTTAGTGGTTTGTAGCACTGGATCTTTTAATAACTATGACTTTAAAAGGACTGTGGGGAGCTCCAGGTACACGCCAGACCTGGCAACAGGGCTTCTGTCTCAAGTTATGCTGAAAGCTTTGCATTGGTACTTAGTTTGGACATTATCTACCAGTAAGAGCTAAGTTAATCCTGAGTTTCCTGTGTCCAGTAAGATGAATGCAGCATTTTTGCAGTCTTTAATGGGGAGTAGGAGACTATATATGCCAAAAATATTTCCCCAGAAAACTTTGTTTAACAACTGTCTGTCGAAAAGCTCAGTTCCTGTGTGCCTGGCAGATGCAACTAGTCTCTGTTTCCTGCCCCTCTGAAAGCTCTGCAGGCTCAGGGATGATCAATTTAGTTACCACAGGACTCCTTAACACCAAGGACTATCTTCCGTCTGGTTTTAATCATGCTGAAGGGTCACTGTCAGGGGAAAATAAAGAAGTTATGGTTCTAGTTGTGTTATTTTTGTTAACATCTCCAATTCTGCAATTTGGAGGCAGTTTCACAGTCTGCTCTGTCCGATTTTCTTCTGCATTTTTTACGTGGTTGACTGTGGTCCAGTGCTTCTCCTTTTGTTTTACTCACTCCAAGTCCTGTTTCTCCCCAGTAAGTGAACACTGCAATCCCTGGCTGCCAAGCACAGCACAGTCACATGGACTGGCAAGTGCAGGTGACTTTCCTTCACAAAGCAGACTCACAGGAGCCCTTCTGCAAGTGCCCATGGGACACAGAGTGAGGCTGGGGGAGCTGCATGGTGCCCTACAGTTTAAATTCTTGCTTCACTCATACGCATGATTCCTGCACTGGCCATGGTGTATTGCAGTCAAAAATGAACTTTGCTAGTTGCCCATCGATTTAAGACTCCCGGTGTAGCATCCAAGACAATTCTCAGGCTTGGAATAGCCTATTTTTATAAAGCCTAACCCACTTTTCCCCAAAAAATTTGGCTGGCCAGTTTCTGTCTAAGGTGATGTGATGTGAGAGTTGGGATTGCCAGTGTGGTCGTGTATAAAGCAGCATTTTGCTATAGTGATGAGCAGTTGGAAATGGAACTTTTGTCCCCTTTGCAATTCCTGGCTGAGTCTGTTCCTGTGCCTGAGTCTTGCTGTTGGTTACAGTCAGGGAGGGAGAGAGGAAGAGCAGGAGACTTAAATAAAAGAAAATAAAGATGTCACAGTATTTTTGGTTGGTGAATGATTATGAGGGATGAGACCTCCCCAACTAAGGGTTGATCGTCTGTTCCTTGTGCATGAACTGCTACATTGTAAAGGTAATGGGAGCATTGCTGGCCAAAAAACCCATGGAGAGCCAATCCCTAAATGTTACCTGCATTATGGAAAACAAAGAAATCCTAATACTGAGAACAGAATGATTTCTCCCCATTGGGAAACCCCTGCACACAGGGAGAGCAGCCTCGCATGTGGCTTTGTCCTCTTTGTGCTCTGAGCAAAAAGCAGCCATGACCATGGTCCTGGTTAGTTCAGGAAAAAAAAAAAAGTGATATTTTCCCAGTCTCCTGGTGTTTCTTTCCCTTTGCCCCAACACAGCTGGGATGGCCAAGGTCCTCACTCTGCAATTCAATCCATGGGTCCTCATCCTGCAGCTGGAGCATCCCTTTGCACTGCAGGCACTGTGGGCAGGGTAAGGGCCAGCATTTCTTGGCCATGGATTGTTTCAAAGGACATTGCAGAATTATTTGCTTTGAGTGAAAATATATATTTATTGTTCCTAGCTACCGGATCCTTTATCATTGTACTGTTCTAAATTTGTAGGTCTTCTGGAGTATGAATATCACAAGTTCCTGTAAAGGAGCTGTTTTTAAGATGTTGAGGCAGTTAACAGAATCTCAACCTAAGCATGTTTAGTAATGTTTAGACAGCAAGACAACTTTTTTATGAAATTCATTTTAAGTTAGTTTATTACATGCTGTTGGTAATATTTTAAAACAGGAAAAATATTTTTCTTTAAAGACAAAATGATATGTATGTTTTTTAACAGGTAATATAATTTAGTGTTTTCAAAAATGTTTGATGTTCTTGGTATGAAGTTTACTCATTCTTTTGATTTCTATGTTCCTTGTTATATTTTATCAACTTTTTTTCAAAAGAAAAGAGGCATATGTAAATAAACACCAGAAAAGAGTCCTATAAGAAATTCTGTTCAAACTGGCCATAAAATTATTAGTAAATATTTGTTATTGTTCATCAACTCTCAGCTACTTTGTTGAAAGAATAGATGTTGTATTTTCAAGATGAGAACTACTTAGCTAGTTTTGTCATAATCCTGTACTCTGTATAAAAATCTTTTTATAAACAAAGTCTAATAGGCTACCAAGCAATAATATATTCCATTGGGTGTGCACAGATTGTGACTTGCAGGCTGTAGTACATATTGTTGATACAGTTTATAATTGTCTTCAATCTGAACAACATCACTTTTGAAAAAGGTCCATATTAACTTTGATTGTAAAAAACAAAGACTGGGCTGTTGCCTTGTGAGATATATTCATTCTATAGACTTCTCTGTGAGTGTCTGTGCCCATCGACATGAGATCTCTCTTAGGTGAAGAAAGAAACAGCTGTAGGTGACTTCATACTACAGAGGTAAAAAATAGTTCCAGTATAAACTTCATGACTGTTTCAATCTCCTGTTTTTCTTAGGCTATCTAGTATTTGTAGCTCGACGAGAATGGTTCCCACTGCCATTGTAGCCCTGATAAAGCAAAAAAGCCTTTGCACTCTGGGGCCACTGGAGTTCTGCCTGACAGCTGCCTATTTTCCTCAAGATACCTGGGGCAGGATAAAGGGAGGGGTTTTTTTCAGAGCAGAAGATTGGGCTGCTCTTCTTTAAAGGCTCTGTGGGTTATTTTGTCCATTTCATAGGTGGTATTTGTCCATTTTGTTAGAAAATTCCACCCAAGGCAGAGAGGTTGCACCTTTGCAGGGGATCACGGGGGACCAAGGTGTAAAACAGGCACAGGCTGTTCTGTGCCTTTCTTCAGAAATTTGCTGGTGCTGGGCTCTCTGATTTTTCCAAAGTGGCAGGATCAGGATACTGGATTTTAAGTCAGCTCCATCATTGATGCAGTGCATAGAATAAAAGAGCTTCAAAACAGCACCCTGGTCCATTGCCTGTGGATTCCTCCCAGCAGTTCCCATAGGACAAGTGTCCATGTTCTCAAGATTGCCAGGCTGCTGGCTGTGCAGGCAGCAGGTCCCAGTGATGCTGGGAGCCCCAAGGAATGCTGGAAGAATTCCTGGTTTTTGTGAAATGCTTTGAAGAGAGAGAGAGAGGGAGAGACGTGTGAATGCAAAGTGCCATCAGTAGAGGAGTCCAGGGCCTATTGTGACCTGGAAGGAGCATCTAAAATGAAATTGCAGCTGCCAGATTTGAGCCAAGCATTTAGAAAAGAGGATGATCAGTGAAAAGAGAATGATCAGTGAAAGGCTTTTTGTGTTTACCCCAGTGCACACCTGCCAAGGTGTGTGTCTGTGAACACGGTAATTCCACAGGGAGTTTGCAAGTGATTAGGTGTTCTCAAAATGTGGCTTCAGCTCTCACTGCCAGACTCCTCTGCTCAGTGGCCACGTCCCAGTCACCAGGCAGCCTCACGTCCATCCCCAGCTGCTGACCCACGACAGCAGCATCACACTCATCCCTGGGGAACCTCCAGCTCTTCCCACAGTATGGGCACCCTCTGCCCTCCCTTCCCCGTGGTAGCTGCTTTTATCCTGGTGGAGGAGAGGAACCGGGGAGAGTTTCTCTGTAGCATTTGGTTCTTTGCACTTTAGTGGCTGAAACAGAAGGACCTTGCACCAGCCCTTTCCAGAGCACCAGCAAACAGAGGTGATGACCGAAGGACTTTCCCTTTGTGACTTTCCAGTAGCTAAAATGGCAACCAAAGCAGTCCAGCTTGGCCAGGTCCATGGACAGCCTTGGCTTTTACTCTGGGCATGTTACGTGGGCTGAGCCCCCTGTGTAGGGGCAGGGAAGGGCTGTGTCTGGCAGAGAGGCCGTGTGGGCACACACTGTGCCCAGGCACCTGTGAGCTCTGCTCACTGAGCCATGGTGGGAGCAGAACCAACCAAGAGAATAACTGAGGCACACCTTGCTGAAGCCATCCCACGAGCTCTGCAGGAGCTGGTTTTTATACTTGCTTGGGCACCAAATGTAAGGATATCTGCCCACAGGGACTCCAGGTCCCACTAAATGCCAGCCTGGAGCTTCAAATCCTTCAGCAGTTTTTTTCTTTGGGGCTGTTGCTTCTGACCCAGTGCTGCACACTGGTCTCTTCTTTGGTGATTCTGTCTTCTTGACCTGGAGCTAGTTTTGGCTTTGGAGCCAGGGAAAGTGAGGTTTGGAGGGTGAATCTTAAGGCATGTTCCCCTAGCCTCACCACACTGGGATTGTCTTCCTCCTGCTCCCTGCACGGTGAAAGGGCATCCTGGGGATGCAGTGCCTCCCCTGAGACCCCCTCACGCAGCACTGCCATGGCCTGCCACCCACCAGGGATGCCCGTGTCCTGCCAACGTTTTGTAGCAGTCCCGCGTTCAAACTACTTCCTTTGCCATCCTTGGAAGGAGCCAGGGGTCTTCTGCAGGGGCTCGGCAGCCCGGGCAGGCGGGCTGTGCCATCACTGACAGCCAGGAGAAGACAGGGAGCCGCCTCTGGGCTGGGAGAAGGGGAGCTCCCAGCGAGCTTTCCTCCGCCTTCCCTTTGCTTTCCCCAGCACCCTCTGCTCCCTACATGGGTCCCCACTTCCCTCTCGACACGAGGCCTTATTCCAGCCCGAGGGGACTGAGGCTGCCCACGGCATCTCTTTGCACTGACGCATCCATCCCCCGCTGCCCGCCGGGAGCCCCGGGCGGTGCGGCAGAGCTGGCCTCTGCTCGGGGATGGGGCCACCCCAGCCCATCCCTGTCCCCACCCCACTCTGCCACCGTGCTGGAGCTCTGCCGTGTTCCCCACTGCCAGGGCCTGGCCACTGTAGGGAAATCTGCTTTCACAGGTTAAACCTTTTTACTTCATTAATTGCTCCACAAAACACAATAACTTTGCAGGCGCACTACAACACTCCTCTTGCTTTTCCCTAGGAGTGGGGGCAGCTGAGATCTGCTCTTTTTGGCCTCTGTAACCCTCTCCAAAACTTTCTGGAGGTTTTTAACATCATTTAGTGAGGTGTAATCTCTGTGGAGCCAGAGGGAACACAGGCAATGGAGCTGGGCAGCCTGCTTGCCCAGGTGGCGAGTGGCTTGCGAGGTGCCTGGGCTGCCTTGGGTGGAAGGTGGGACACGGTCCCGGCAGCGCCGGTGGGACACCGGCCACTCGTCTGTAGTCAGGAGAGGATTCTGCTATACTTTTTTCCTGTCTGTAGGTTTTATTCAGACAATATGTAATGAATAAGTGATTTACAATTCAGTGTTAAGCTAATGAAAACGTTGATAATGGTGATAATAAACCTTTTTTTTTCCTACGCTGTGTTGGAGGTTTTCTGTGGAGTGTCTCTGCCCTCTCTGTTGTATTATCTTCAACCTAGGATTTCAGCTGGACCCTTCCTTCTCCTTGTGCCTATAGGGAATGAGAGTAGCTCAACCTGGTGTGTCCAGTGCTCCATGGTAGGGCTGTCACTCCAGCTCCCTCAGTCAGCCCCAGCTTCAAACCTGCATTTCCCTGAGCCACTTCCGAATGCAATTTGGCCGTGGGCATCTCCAGGCGCAGAGCTAAGCTTGCTTCCACTTGTGCTCTGCTCACCACCCCAGTCTAAAGCTCCTGCTGTTTTCTTTCCAAGACACTTCATGGTCAGCCCTGGCTATTCAAGGGTGATTTTGAAACCCTGGAGGTGAAGACTCTACTGGCAGAAAAAAACACCCCTGGCCCAGGCTGTTAGGAACATCCAGTGTGGGTGCAGGGGAGCCTGGGGACCCCCAGGGAAGGAGACCCTCAGATGTTACTGGGTGTGCAGCTGCTGCCTGGATGACCTGGAGCTATGAGCCCTTGGGTGGGAAACGTCTGGGGGATCCTGCTGGAGGGGTCTGTGGGAGGAGGTGGTGGTGCTGAGAATTGGCACCATTCTCTGGGGAGCTACTGCAAGTCCTTTTCCTGTGGGAATGAGGGATCACAAAGTCATAGTTCACTAAGAATTTCTTACAAGGTGTTTGTCATGCCTCCAAATCCCTCTGCAGGTCATCAGAGTGAGACCAAGGGGCAGCTTCCCACCTGCCCGAGCTACAGCCCCTGGGGGAGCAGTGATGGAAGGGGGAGGAGGAGGAGGAGGAGGGTTTCTCTGGAGTGTCAGGGGCCAATCCAGCAT
Source organism: Ploceus nigricollis (assembly GCA_013399945.1). Classification (NCBI taxonomy): domain Eukaryota; kingdom Metazoa; phylum Chordata; class Aves; order Passeriformes; family Ploceidae; genus Ploceus; species Ploceus nigricollis. The sequence goes on along the minus strand of VXBC01010291.1, from coordinate 26,080 downwards.
CTCCCACCCTCAGACCACCACCAGCTTCCCAAGCAGGGTGGGGCTCAGGCTGTCACTGAGCAGCCAAGCAGTGCTGCCTGGAAGCTCAGGACAGAGGGAAGCAGCAGCTACCAGGCAGCTACTGTCACCTCATCCCCAGCACTGCCCTCCAGGGTGTGGGGGTCACACTGCCAGCCCTGCTGCCACTGCTGGGCTGTGCCTTTGCATGGCTCCATCATGGGCTCTGTGACACAGCCATGGAGCCACTGAGCTTGGGCAGTGCTGTGCTGAATCCAGAGGGAGAGTGCAAGGCTGGCTCAGCCTCTGGGCTCAGGTTTTCTCCTGCTTCCAGCTCCACCAGAGGTGGATTTCACCAGGGCAGTACCATGCAGGTCTGACTTGAGCAGAAATCAAGGACGTGCATCTTTCCACAATGAGGGTGAGAGGTGCAGCTCCATCTTGGCCACTGGGAGGATGTCCAAGGCTCAATGTGGAAAAAGGGAGAGATTTCCATCTGCTCAGCTCTGATGGCAAAGGGCAGCTCAGCAACAGCCACACACCTTGGGCTGAAATCCATGAAGGAGGTGGGGGAGGGTGGGGGAGATGGGACATGGCAACAAAAGGGCTGAGCTGGTGGGATCAGTGTGAAGTGACATGCTGAGGAGCTGGGAAGCCAATGAAAACCTCATTTTTAAGCCTGTTTTCCACACTCACAGCTTGCTTTGTTCCCCCCCTCCTCCCCCTTTCCCTTTAAACCAAGGCTCACCCAGCTGGTGCACATCTGGGCCCACTGCTGCAAAGAGAGGCAGTTCCTGGACCTCCCAGGCCCTGGAATGTCACACACCCAAAAGGCCTGGGGAGCACCCAGGTGCAGGTGTCACAAACCAGCCCCTGGTGGCAGCCCAGCAGCACCTGCATCCTCCTCTCTGCCTGAGTGCCCACAGGGAGCCAGCCTGGGGTTTGGGGCTTGGACACATCCCTTTGCTCGTCCTTGTGACAAATAATCAACCACCACCAGATGGATTCACCTTTTATTAAGCTGCCACCCAGAACAAAAGGAGGAGAGAGCAAAGCCTGCCCTGAGACCTTTGCAATGCTGGCAACTCTGCGTGCCTTCCCCACCAGGAAAAGGGGCTATTTCTCCACAAAAACCCCCTCAGAGGGTATTTTAAATAGAACTGAGAGTTAAAATGTCCATTATTGGAGAAAAACAAAAAATCAATAGAGCTCCTACCACTGTCAGAGCCCTGCTTTCATGCAGATGAGACAGGATGGACAAAGGCCACGCTGGGGTCACCAGCTGGAAAGAGCTGCCCAGGTGTGGCTGTGCAGGTACCACATCCCACATGGGGATGAATGTGGAGATGGGCCCACCCCCACCTCAGATAACCCCGGCAGCAACAAGCACAAACCCATGGGCTCACAGGGACTGGGAGGAGGTCGGGAGCCAGCACAGCTGCTGGGCTGCCAGCTGGAGGAAAGGTGGGGAAGAAAGGAGTGATTTTAGCTAAGAAAAAAAAAAACTGCTTAGGACCAAGCTGTTTGCAGGTGACTGTAGTTCAGGAGGCTCTCCCTGGGGCTGCCCTTAGTACACTCTGGGCTCAGCACAGAGGAGAGCTGGGGCTGGGCTGGGCTGGACTGGAGGAGTTCAGCTTCCCCTGGGAATGGGGCACAGTGTCCCTCCAGCCATTTCAGCCAGGAGGACCTACCCATGGTGGGGAGCTATAAGAGGCAAGGTGTGCTGGTGGGCAAGTGGGTGAGTGCATGGGCCTTCAGCTTCCAAAAGCACTGAGCCAGCCACAAGCCTGAGCTCAGACCCAGAGGGCTGCTCACAGGAGATGGAGTTCCTCCGTGAAGCTGTCCCCATGTGCTGAGCTTCAGGATTGCAGCCCATTCCCTCCTGCCCACCTCTCCCTGCCCACCCACCAGCTGCAAACCTACTGTGTGGAACTGACTTACCTGCACCTGGTGCCAGGGGACAACTTAGTAGTCCCCAGCCTTGCAAGGCTTGCTCACACACACTTTGCATTTGACACTCTCAGCAAATGCAACCCAGCCCACGGAGCAAGAGTCATGAGCTGGCAGCAGCCACAGCCAAGGCTCAGCAGGGTGGGAGGGCAGCAATGAAGCCTTTGGGGAGCAAGGAGGTGGGAGAGCAAACCTACAGCTCACTGGGCTTCACATCGGGGTGGGAGGGGGGGCTCTTGCCAGTCCCAAATGTTTGAACCTACTTGGGAGGAAAAAGCAAAGAAAAGCGAATGATGTCATTCAGTGCCTGCAAAAAAGGAATCATTATTTCCCAACAGGACTTAGAGGCTCCTGCTGGGGGGAGGGAGAGGAACAAAAGAAATGAGTAAGAAGAACCTGACATCTCTGTTCTTAATTTATCATCATAGTAAGACTCGAGCGCTGAGTGCAGCTCGGCACGCGCTCCTAGATGGATTTCCTCCGCAGCCGGGGGTGCTGCCGGCAGCGAGGGCTGTTGGAAGACAAAGTGCTCCCCGGGGAAGAGCCGGTCTGACCCCGCGTGCTCAGGGACACCTCGTCGATTTTGTAGGAAATGGAGTTGTAATAGACAGGGTTGGTGTGGCAGCTCAGGGTCTCGGGGTGGGAGGGCGCCGGGCTGCCGCACACCTGGGGTCTGTAGCACAGGCACGTGCAGAAGGACGGCACCTCGGCCGCCGAGATGGCCGACTGGCGCCGCTGCCTCTCCGCGTCCTCCTGGACCAGCGGGATCAGGTTCATCTGGCTCGTCCTGTCCTCCACTGGGAGAAAAATGGCGTTGCTGCTGCGGCTGTCCTCTTTTGGCTTGAGGTGGATGTTGTTGCGGGCTCTCCTGAGCGAGGCTCGCTCTTCGGCGTCGCGCCGCTCGTCCTCCGAGTTCATGGTCAGGAACCGCAGCACCACCAGGTTGAGGAAGGCGCCGATGACGGTCAGGCCCACCAGGATGTACATGAAGCTGAAAGCCACGTACGGGGGCTTCTTCTGCAAAGCCTCGTTCTTCTGCAGAGCCACGAAGTCTCCGAAGCCAATAGTGGTCAAGGTTATGAAGCAGTAGTAATAAGCATGGAAGAAAGTCCAGCCCTCGAAATAAGAGAAGGCTGCGGCGCCGATGCACAGGGTGCCCATGCAGGACAGAAAGCCCACCAGGACCATGTTCTCCATGGAGACATGGGTTGTCCTCATGCCCAGACACTTCTTGATCTTCTTGAGCAGTAGCCGCACGACGGTGTTCATGCGCTCCCCCAGGCTCTGGAACATGACCAGCGTCAGGGGGATGCCCAGGATGGCGTAGAACATGCAGAAGACTTTGCCAGCATCTGTGCCTGGAGCAGCGTGCCCATAACCTGTGAAGGACACAGGAAAGAGGAAAGGCATCAAGCCCTCACTGGGGTTTCCAGCAAGGCTGCCCTGTGACCAAGAGGAGCAGTAGAAAAATGGGAGGAAGAATGGAAAATGACTCAGTAACAGATCTGTAGGCAATGCTAATGGGGCCATGGGATGCCCATCCTTTGGTATGATGGCACATTCGTGTAGGCAGAATCTCATTTGACCTCTAAAGAGAAAAGATACCCTCCTGATAGCCCCCAGTGTCACAGAGGCCAAGAGGAGGCCTAGGGCTGGACTGGGGTCTGCAAGCCTCCTGCAGCTCACAAATAATTCAGAGGCCATGATACTGTGCCAGTGCCAGGTGTGCAGGGTAACCTGAACCCCACAGGAAGGGGTAACAGAGGCTCTGCAAGATGCTGAGACCAACAGCGTCAGATGACCCTGTGGGGAGGAACACACCCGGCCAGGACCATTCACAACTGCCCTTGCAGGGCCATTGCCACATCCCCTGTCACCTGCTCCTCCTCCTCCTCCTCCCAAGCTGTCCAGTGTCACGTGCACATTTGAGTCTCATCTCTATGAGCACTTGCTGTGTGGCCTGTTGGACAGGAGCCAGAGCAACCCTGCAACCCTGTACTACAGGGACAGTCCCCACAGGAGCAGCTACGTCTGGAAGGACTTCTGCAGACCCACTCCAGATTTACTCCAGTGTCACTAAAACTCAGACCTAAAGCACCAATGGCCTATTGGGGAGGAGGGGCTGGGAGGTTTAGATGCAGGGTAGGGAGCATTTATGCCACCACAGCCCTGTCAGCCCTTTTCCTGGGGACAAGGAGCTCCAGGACAACAAGGTTCTCCTTGAACACCTTCTGAGATTTAATTTCTCCACCTTGGCCCAAGTTTCAGAGCTGTGACTCAAGGACACACACAATTACACTGTGAGGAATTCACTGCAATCTTCCGGACTCCAGCGATTCCGTGCCCACCTCAATTACAGCAGCTTAGCAGAAATTGGTGGCCCCTGACCTCAGAGGATGAGTAACGAAATCAGTGCAAGGGAGTCACGTGGCGTGGGGAGTAACGGCATCCAAAGGCATCCAAAGGCATCTGAGCCTTTCTTTTGAGTTGCTTCTACAAGAAACTACCAGGGCCTGAAACTTCCCTTCTGAAAGAGCCTGCAGAACAGCACCAGCTCCTTCGTGGCTGCTGCCAGGCCTTTCACAAACAGCTATTTGTATTTTCACTTTCTGCAGGAATTTGCGTGACTTTTGCATGGAGAATGTGGGGGAAAACACCCTCTTGTTACCCCACAGTCTTGTTTTCAGTGGTGACTTGGCTTCACCTCAGTCCTTGCTGCCTGTGGATTTCCAGGATACTTGGGGAAGGTGCTGCACCCACTGATGGACAGACCAGAGGAGGATAATCATGTTATCCTGGGCTCCTGAGCACACCTCCTGCTCCAGGAAACTCCTGCATGGGACAGGGCTGAGGGGCTGAGGACAGCATTATCCTTCACCATGCTGTGCTCAGAACTGCCAGCAGGCAGCAAGGGACCAGCTTCTAATTGCTCTCTCTGTTCACAAATTCACACAACAAAAAATGATGAATTTAATGCCTGCATGCCACATTTCATGAAATAGAGAGCAGACAGGAGACTGCAGTGGCAAAACCTCCCAGTCAGATCCAAGCTTAATAACTGAGTGCAATCACCAGGTCCCAGGCTACAAGATAATACAATGACAGCAATGAGGATGCAAAGATAATGATCCACAAGAGCAGTAAGTGGAAAAACAATTGTTATACCCTGAGAGACTGTTGAAGGAGTGTTTGACTGATGGTTTTGAAATGACAAAGGGAATTAGAAAGAGTAAACACAGCTACAATAACATTAAAACTGAGATTTGGAGCACAGCCCAATATAAAGAGATCTAACATGTCAGTGTTTGAGAAATACGGCACCTGGGCTGAAATTATTTATCACACGGGGTGTGTGATAAGCACAGCCATTGTTTGTCACAGCCAACAGGAAAATCATGTAAATGAAGCTATAACCTGTCAGGTGATGATAGGGATTTTTGCTGAAGCCATTCATCTTTCCCTCCTGCTGGGGTCTGACCCAAACCATGCCCTGAGCCCACCGTGGTTTGCTGACCACATGTGTTCCCAACTGCACAAACCCCACACTGCATCCCGTGGGAGCACATGGAGACCCCAGGCAAGGCCTACAAGATACCTGTCCCTCTTCCACCTCTTGTCCTCTGGTAACACAGTGCAGTTGATCCCACCAACCCTTGTCCTGAGGCATGATGCTTCCAGCTACCAGAGGTGTTTCAGCTATCCCAAGCCCTTTGGTAAGGCTGAAGTCCTGTCCTGAAGAACAGGAGGCGGCTGCTGGCTGTGCCAGGGCAGGATTTGGCCTCCAAAGGAGGATTCCTGCCTCCAAAACACGTCTGCTGACTGAAATTCCAGCACAAGCAGTGACACAAGCACAGGATCCCTGTCTACCCCCACGGGATGCCAAGGGTGCATGAATTAATCAAAGTGGATTCATTGAACAATGTTCAACTCCCATGTGGCTAATCTCACCTAAATTAAGGCAACTCTCATTCAATTTAGTTTCATTCTCTTCCAAAATTGAAGCGGACAAACCAAGGCACTGGGCTCTAGTATGGATCAGTGAGTCTACAGGGGAGTTTATTTCAATCACTCCTCTCCAAGCTGACACCCATGTCTCTGCAGGCTTCTGTGCAGGCAGAGCAGTGGGCAGTGGCTCGTGGCTCTCTTGGCTCCATGAAGCAGGTCTCACAGCCAAACACCCAGAGTTTTCAGCCAGCAAAGAAGCCAACTTGCCCAGCTCTTCACCCAGCTCACTGGCTGAAGCCAGCACAGGGGACAGACACGGCCCCTACCTCTGCCCTCCCACACCGCTGCCAACTTTGGCAGCTGCCTGCTCCAAAGGTTCCCGCAGGAGCTCCGCAAGCTGCTGCCTCCCTGGGACAATGTTGTGTCTTGCGGCCCCAGCACAGGGTGGCCCCAGCCTGCCCGTGGGTTGCCTCGCCCACCACTGGGCGCTGGGGTCCCACAGGGTCAGCTCGGGGGTGGCCTGAAGAGATGTCTCAGCCTTGCAAGGGTGACACCTGCCTCTGCCGTGCGGGCACTCCCCAGACTGCCCCGGAGCTCCCAGGGGTACTGGAGGTGTGGGGCTGGAGAAGGATGTGGCGCAGGGACGTGGAGGGACACGGGATGCAGGGGCGTGGGGATGGAGAGACATGGGAGGCAGCGATGGAGGGACACGGGGTGCAGAGGTTCAGGGATGGAGGGATGCCGGGCGCGCCGGCCGGGCTGCCCGCCCTCACCGATGGTGGTGATGACCGTGA
>VXBC01010291.1:0-19345 GCA_013399945.1 Ploceus nigricollis | reverse complement strand
CCGGGCACCGGCTCCTGCGGGCTCCGGCTCGCACGCACACCTAGGCTGGCTCCAATGTGCCCCGAGCCCTCCCAGCCTGGCAGCCCCGGGCAGCGCCCGGCTGCAGGTGAGCCCTAGCGAGGCCGCGGTTCACTCTCGTGCCAGTGACAGCAGTAACACACCCGTTCCCCGAAGTTGCCCCTGGATGCTCCCAGGCTGGAGGACTTTCTCCTGCCTACACCCTCTTCACCTGCCCTCCTGAAAGCAAGGGCCTTTGAGGCTGTGTGGCTGTCCCCAAAGGCCCTATCATACCTGTGATGATACCACAGCTATCATCCCTGTGTTATCATCCCTGCCAGGCAGCCCTCGCTCCTGCTGCTCTGCCCAGCTCTGGGCCACTTCACACCCATGGCACTGAGGAACACTGCTACCTGTGTTACCTGTGGAATCCATTTCTGTTTCCTGTGCAATCTCTCTGTGCTATCTGTGTTATCTATCTGTGTTAACTGTGTTATCTGTGTTGTATATGTTATCTATCTGTGCTATCTATGTTGCCAATCTTATCTATCTGTGTTATCTACTTGTGTTATCTATGTTCCCAGTGTTATCTATCTGTGTTATCTATCTGTGTTACCTGTATTATTTATCTGTGTTAGCCGTGTTATCTGTCTGCATTATCTGTGTCATCCTTTTCCCAGCTGGTTACCAGAGCAGAGTCTGGCCTGTTGTGTCCAGTGCTGTTTTAAGAGGGCAGAAAGGAAGAAAAACAGATTCAGTGTTTCTGCTGCTTTCTTTGGCACATTGGTGAGAGGCTGCAGGCACAGGGGATGTGAGGCCAGCCCTGTGCTGGTGTGGGGGGCAGTGAGCTCAGCCTCTCTGCACTGATGTCCTGTGGACAGCCCTGGTCAGCTCCAAGGAGCTGGGAAATTAACTGTGGTAGGAGGCAGAGCCCACAAATTGAAGACCCTGTTTCTCATTCCTGGTTACCATAGCTTTTATGTAACTCCTATACTTCACTTTTAAAAATAGAAAGATACTTCTGAGTTGTGTGTTGCAGGCGATAGTATCTCTTTCAGGAAAATAAACTCTTCTTCTTTTGGCTGGGAATAAAACACGCAAGTGAAAAAAACAAGGAGGCTTACATCCCTCTTCATCCATCATGCTTCTCTCTCTGGAGAGGAGAAGATGCTTTGGGATTTAGTTGCACCAATGAAGGTTTGAACTGGACATAAGAAAAACTTTCTAACCATGAAGACGGTGAAACACTGGAACAGACTGCTGGGGAAGATTGTGGCACCCTGTCACTTGAGGAGTTTAAAAATAAGATAAGCAGATGTCTGGGTGTCTGCTGAAAATGCTCTGGGTGCAGTGGGTGCTCTCCTGAAGGAGGGGGTGACTCAGTGCTCTCCTAGAGTCCCTTCCATCCCTGTCCTCAGCATCCCCGTGGCCAGCGCAAGGGACACAGTGGCCTTTCCTACTGTAATTGTGAACTCTTTTTCACCCTGGCCACTTGCCACTTCCCTCCTCCTTGCTGAGCCTCCGTGCCAGCACCATTAGTGAAAGTTGTTATTGGAGAAAAAATAGACTCCAGCATCCATCAGGAGCAGCACGAGCTGTCGGCGTGCTGCTCGACATCGCAGGGCTCGCAGCCTCCTAAATCATGAGGCAGAGCCTCTGCTGGAGGAATGTGTCTGGTCTGTGCTCTCTGTGGTGTGTTTGCAGCCCTGCTAACGGGGCCTGGGATGCTGACAAACCTCCAGCCCCAGACACGTGTGGGGGCCCCCTGCTCATGGAGATGCACTTCACCTGGTGCTGGTAATTTTTTCCACTGGTCAGCAATGACTTCCCACCTTGGAGACAGGAGCCAGAGCTGCTAACTGAGCTTCTGCTGCTTCCATTACAGAGGAAGGAGATCTTATGATTGCATCTCTGGGTGCCTGTCACACATCTTTTAGGAGGGGTTCTGGGGCCTCCAGTACCTTGCAGGTCAAATTCTGGGGTCCCTGGGTGATATTTGGAGGGTTAAGCTGATGCTGTAGCCACCATTGAAAGCCAGCTGCCCTGTGCAGAGGTTGGGCCAACATGCCATTGTAGGTTGCAGCATGGAAAACCCTGGGAGATGCTCTCCACCGGTGGGTGACAATAGCACAAGGTGCTTGCCCAGTTTCTTTAGGAGCAGCATCAATCTCAGCTGATCATGAACTAAATCCTGCATGGTTTGTTTCCAAACCTGTGTTTGTGATGAGAGCCAGCAGTGCTCGGGCAGAGATGGTACTGCATGGCTTTCCCAAGGTGCTGCCCACACAGGGAGGGGTCTGTGGGTGGCATTTCCCCCTCTGTGGGGCTGGGGACACTGGGGACAGGAGGAATATCTCTGCTGCCACAGTATGAGCAGCTCTCAGTGCTCCCTTCTGCTAACCCTGTCCTCTTTGTGGCTTGTGGTGGGCTGACCTTGGCTGGCTTCAAGGTCTTCTCCTGACCCCAGAGGAAATCTTTACCTTGCAATGTCTTGGGACATGGGTCTTCCCTCAGCATGGCCTTTCCCGGCTGCCCTGGAAGTTATAGAGATTGGGATGTCACTGCTTTCTCCTTTTGGGGCTTGCTTTGACCTCTTGCAGGTCAGAGGCCCCTGTAGAATAAATGCTGCTCAGCAGGAAAAAGGGTAGCAGGATCCATCTCCTAATGAGAACCCCCCAATAACAAGCCAGGACTGTGTTTGGAGTGGGACTGGAGGCTTCAAAATTCAGGCTGGATTCAGCCTGCTCTGCCTCTCACTGCTCACACACTGCTTTTTCCTGCCTGCAGTGATCACAGGGATGAGTGACACCAAACTGTGTCAGATGGCTGTTGTGGAGGGCCATCGTGTCCTGTTCTCCTGAGACACAGGAAAGTTTCACACTTTCCTGCTGGGAAACCATAAGTTCAACCTTTGTGTTTCCCTGGACTTCACTCTGCTTGAGGTCAAGCTGGAGCCGTGGGTTCGGGGCAGGCAAGATAATGTACTTTATCATTGATTTTCAGTGAGAAGTTGCATTATGAGATTAAATGTCTCATTTTTATTGCATGGGGAGGCAAAGAAAAAGCAGGAGCTCTGAAAATAAAGCCTAAGTCTAAGTGCTGTGTTTGTGTGGGGAGGTGCTTGTGACTGGGAGCAAGCCTTTTTTCCAATCCTTTGGAGGTGAACTTTAAGAAGCTGCTTCCTCTGAGGCTGGTAAACAAAGTCAAACCTCATCTGTGTTTAAACCAGTGCCTAATTAATGTGTCTAATTGGCCCACATCTACTAATTCCAGGCTGGCAGGGAGTTTATTAAAAAGCTTTTCTAGTTTTAATGGATTGAAATAAGCAAAGCTGCTTAGCAGTCTCAGACGAAAAGCACTAAACAGGGACCAGTTGTGTGGGTCTGCTTGAGTCAATCCCAAGTCCCACCAGGTTTCAGCCCCTTCCCTGGTTTCAGCTGCAAGGTGCTCCAGCTCTCTGAGGGCTTGGGGACCATCCTGATGTACTCTGCTTATTTTGGTTATTTTTAAACACCAAATTGATGTTTTTGTTTGCTTTAGTAAAAGCATCAGCTATTCTAGCTTTAATGCCATTAATACTTAGATTATAGATAGCCTGGCAAAGCCACAGGGCATTTCTAAGGCAATGGATTAGTTAATTTCCAAAAAGTATTAGGTGTCAGGGTATGAATAACAACCAGCTGCAGCTGCCCAGATGATGTCCTTAAGGCACAGCAGACTCCAGGCTCTGCTGGGCTGCCCCCAGCCAGGCATCACTGTGAGCTGGGCACAGGGAGCCATCCGTCCTCTCTGTGCAGGGCCATGGCAATGCCTTCCTCTGCAGACACAGCACCCCTGCTTGGATCCAGGCTGGATGGAGTGTTTGCTTCTGTCCCATGACTCCACAAATCATCTTGTAAAACTTCCTCCTGCATGCTGGAGCTGCCTCGGATCTGTCCTTTGGCCATGCTCGGAGTTACTGCAGGCTCAAGAACCTCACGGCTTTCCCTGGGCTCTGAGAATTCCTGCTGCCTCCCTCCTGGGCTCTTTGTAGCTCAGATGGCTGCAGGCACTTTGCTCTGCATTGTGATGTGGAAGTTCAGCAAGGGAACTGATGAAGCATTGGATATAAAGTGGTTGGAAATGCAGATTGCCCCCACGTGGTCTCCCAAGGATGTGACTTCCAGGTTTCCAACCCCAGAGCAGGTGGACACAGTTCCACGTGTGACTGTCTCCAACCATCTTACCCAGTACCAGCCATGCTAAAGCTCATCATGCCACCTCCTAATACCCCAGAACTCATTGGGAAGCCTTTCCCAACTACCCTTCCCACCCAAAATGCGTTCTATGAGGGGACACACAGCCCCATCCTCCCACCCTGCTCCCCCCAGCAGCTGATCTGCCATTGGTTGTACACAAAGCAGACCTGGGCTGGAAATGCTGACAGAACTCTTGAGAGTTTATGGTCACAAACTCTATTTTCAGCCTAATAAGTTTTTTATATGCTTGGAAAGCTGTCAGTTGAACATTAGCCAGGCACAAAGTACCTGCCATAAAGCGCCTGGACCACAACCAAACGGGAAAGGTGCTGCTCTGCTTTAGCAAGTTCTTGATCTTGGATTCTTTAGTCGGTTCATTTATTTTGTTTGAGGATCTTGGCTTTAATTATAAAATAATAAGATAAAATCATAATGCCTCCACTTAAAAATCTGTGGAAATATTTGCTGAGAACCTGTTAAATCAAAGCTGTCCACCAGTCTGGATTGGGTTTTGGGGCTGGGAGGCTCTGTGGTGCTGCTGCCAGTGCCAGAGCGGACTGGTTACTGCCAGGAGACCCTGGGTCCCTGTGATGAAGGAGAGAGGCTTTGGGAGTGTGTCTGGAGAAGGATCCTGCTTCTGGGCGAGGTGAGTCTGGAACTGAGCTGCCGTGGCCACCAGCACAGACTCAACACAGGATCGTGGCCACAGGGAGAGCGGGCCCGAGCCTGGCCTCTGCTCCCACCACGGGTGGCAGCATCACCATGCTATAAATGACTTCCCTGCATCACAGCCTGTGGGACTGCCAGGAAGGTCAGGCTGGGGGGGGACAAAGGGTCAGGGAAGGAATTACAAATATGTGAGGCTCTTTTGGAGGGTTCCCCGGTGACAGCTTTGCCCCTGTCCTACGAGGCAGCCCACGCCGTGGTAGCACGGCTCTGCAGGGATCGGAAAGGTCCTGAACGGCTGCAGGGATCGGAAAAGTCCTGAATGGCTGCAGGGGCCCTGTGGGACAGCCCAGGGAGAGAGATGGGCTCTGCCATGCTGGGTGCCATGCGGTGAGCGCTGGGTGCCCCCAGTGCAGCGGTGTCTGCCCGCATGGTGGGTGCGCTAAGCGGGCCCCCCGCACCCCATGGCACCGCCCTTGCCCACCGTGGGCTGGTGGGGCAGGAGGCAGCGCCTGTGCCTGCCTGGCTGTGCCTCAGGCAGGGACGGAGGTGGGTCCGTGCCGCGGGGGAGCGGAGCTCCGGGCGGGATGTGTCCACCTCCGGGGCCGTGCGGCAGCCGGGGCGCGGAGCCGGGGGCGCGGGCGCTGCCGCAGTCCCGGCTGAGGCCCCCGGAGCTCCGCTCCCCGGGCAGACAGTTTACAGCAAATGGCTCCTTTCAATGCTAAAAATAACCCGCTAGAAAACAAATCTTCCCCAGGACTTCAACCGGAGAAAAGTGCATTTATTAGTAAAACTCAAGATGTCCTTTCCTGTTTTTCTCTGAAGAACCGGCGCTGAGAGGTTGATTGAGCTTCCCAGCCAGGCACCCGCTTATTTCAGTGCAGGGTCTGATTCCTCCAAGATTCATTTTTCTTCCCCTGCTAGCGATGCTCCATGGTTGGTCCCACACTCCACTGGCCAGAACAGCTCTGGGTTTGGGGCCACAAGCGATTTCCCAGCCAAGGGAGCTGTAAATGCCCTGTGAAAGTGTTCCTGCTGCCCATGCCCGAGGGCACAGCAGGTTCCCAGTGGGGGATGAACCGAACAAAATGAAATATCTGTTTTCTCTTGCAGTGTAAGCACCGTCTTAGGGACTTGTTTCTTCCTCCACCTTAAAACTGCACATTTTACTAAGTCTTGTTTATATACAAAGAGTTTCCAGCTGTTTCTCTCCAGGCTTTTCTCTGGAAGGACTAACTGGGGAGATAAGACAGATCCTCTCTGAATTGCAAATGCAAAAACGTCCCTGTGTTCGCTTGGCCCAGCTGCTTGTCCCCTGCTCCAGCCTTGGCCCTTTCTTTCCAGCCATGCTCAGGGGCTGTGTGGTGTCCCTGGGACACAGCAAACGGTGGCACAGGAACCACAGCTGTTCCAGGCATTGGGACACTAGATCTGCCATGAATCTGTTAGAGGGAGTTAAATTAACAGTAGGCTTTTTTGGAGGCAGGCAAACCACCTGAGGTAAGTGGGAAAATAAACCAGAAGCTTTTCTGTGATCTGAAACGTTTAACTGACCTTTAGGTCCTTTGTGTGTCTCTTGAGGCAGGAGCTGAGGCTCTGAGCAGTGGCAGGAGGTGATGCTCTGGGTATCCCTTGGGCACCTCCACAGAGAGCAGGCACAGACTCAGGGCATGGCCATTTGGGGGTTTCTGGCTTGAGAGCCACGTGTGAACAGCGCTCTTTATGGAGGCAATGGGAACCTCCCCCAGGCTGGGATTGGCAGGTCCAGCGCTCATCCCAGCGCTAGGCCTTTGGGAGAGGATGTGTCCTGTGCTGCCAGGCTGCTGCTTTGTCCATGAGCCACCCTCTGCTTCTACAAGCCCCACTGGAAAGGGAAATAAAGCTTCAGCTCGTGAAGCCTCCCTGCCTCACTGTGCCCCTCGTGCTGCTGGTGTCTGCCCTGGGGCACCCTGCCAGAGCTTTTCCCACATCCCAGCTCAGTGCAGTGGGATAGTGGCTCCAGGGATGGATCTGTTGTTTCAGCTTTACACACAGAAAATTTCTTTCCTCCAACAGCCCTGAGGAAGCTGCAGCATCTCATGATGGGTAGTGCAGACCTGCGGGGGTCTTGGATAGCCCCAGGCTCGTGGATGAGCTGCATCCCAAAGGAGCTGCATCCCCATCTCCTCTGGACTCTCAGCATGGCACTGTGTGGCCAGCACTACACCCTTTCAAAGCGGGGTTTTTGCCTCCAATCAAGCAACACTTCATTCAGTGAGACTGCCTGGCTCTTGCCACCCCGCCCTGTGAACCTGTCCCTGAGCTCTCCTCCGTGCCAGCAGCTTCCCACTGCCATGGGACTATCTCCCCACTGCCTGGGCTGGAGACATGAAGGTTCTGCAGGGTGGGCTGTGCTGGTAAGAGCAGACTGGAGCTGTGGTGGGTGGTTCTCCCCACCTCTGCTGAGCACGGAGGTGCACCTCTGCACCTCCACGTGTGAGCAAAGGCAGCCAGGACAGAGTTAATCTGCCTCCTGTCCTTGGATGTCCTGAGCACAGCACGGAAGCAGCCTCTCCAAGGAGGAGCTGTGGTGCCTTTGGAAAGCCTGGGAGCTCTCTGATGCTCCTTAGGGTAAACTTTTTGCCCATAAGCCCAAACAAGCAGAAGAATTTCACGCTGGCTGGGCTGTGCGTTGGCACGAAGGGCTCTTCAGGGAGCCAGATGGGATCTGAGTGTCTCCTGTTCATGACAGAGCGGAGGTGCTGGGCAAAATTCAAATGATAGCTTCCTCCCAGGATGCTGAGGAGGCAGCACAGGTCGTGGTGCACTGAGCATCTCCCGGAGGTTTCTCACTGCCCCGCTCCTGTGCTGGCGCCTGCCTCGATCAGCGATTCGAGGGGAGGAGCCCTTGCTGCGGGGGGATATTTAAAGGAACGGCGTAAAAAATGGCACAACTCTTTTAAACCTGGGCTGGGCGAGCCCTCCAGGACCAATCGGTGCCCGCAGGGTGCAGCCGCAGTCGCTCCGTAGCGCACATACAAATGCGCGCCGCGGCCGGAGCCGGAGCGGGCCGTGCGCTCCTCGCTCTCACGCTCCCCAGGTCCCGCGCAGCACGGCATCACCTATTTATAACTGCATGCACTGCGGGACTAGTATTGGACTGATGGCTTCACACAGGCACGCTAAGTGTTGTTCTATTTCTGTGATTTGCTCTCTTCTGCACAAGCTGTTGGTCCCTCGGATGCCAAAGCACTCCGTGTAGCATAGACAAAGACTCAGCTTTTTCCCTTTTATTAAAATATTCACCAATAGCACCCCAGTGGCAGGTGTATTTACCATTTCCCCCCGTTCACCTGGATAATTGCATCTACTATTCCTTCCCAGTCTGATCGATATCCTTGGTAAATAAGATAACCTGTCAGGTCTGTTGGCACTGCACCCAAAGGTACTTTAGCAATGAAATTGTTTTGCTGAAGAAATAAATGTCTCTCACAGAATCTGAGGATGCTGTGACCTTTCATTAGTGACCTGAGTGACTCATCCCTTTTTGTGTGCACACTGCAGCCTCCCACCACGCTGTAAAAGATGCTCCACCAAAGTCCTGCTGCTGGGTGCCTGGAGTAATGGGGAGCCAAGTCCTGCGGGAGCATCCTGCTCTGGCTGCTTCTCCAGCTTCACACATGCCCTTCACACCTCGCCTGGGCCTGAGGGCTCTCACGTTATGGCCGTGGCCTGTTTGTCCAACAGGGACCCGTGCACCATCTCAGTGCCACAGTGCTGTCCCCAGCACCCCCAGCCCCTGTGTGCAGCAGCTCCTGCTCTCCTGGAATGTGGAAGTCTCTGACACAAAGGCATGAGCCCACGTTCCCAGCACAGGGCAGCCAACCCACACTTGTTTAGCAATCAGGGCTCCACTGGCCATACCAGCACCCCTGAACTGAGTCAGAGCCAGATTTTAGCTAATGTGTGCAAAATGAAATAAAGAATTAATCAGAGTTGAGTTCTATGCATTTAGATGTTGCTGATAGCAATATTTTCTTCTTGTAGAGTGTTTTGCATGCCAAAAAAAAAAAAAAACAAACCCAGTTCTGCATTTTGGAGGAAAAAAGTGGTTGTACATCTGTGCATCTGTACGTGTGCCTGTTATTTCTGCCTGACTGGCTTCCCTGGGCTGTCAGCTCAAAAGTTCTCTGTAACATAACAAACCTTGACTGCGTTTGCACCATATCCTCAACCAAGAGTGGTTTATCTAATGAAGCAAGAAATGCTGCCAAATCTCCAGGCTTGATCCTGATCCCATTAGTGTCAGGATGAGAATTCCCACCATGTTTGATTTATTGGTTTGGTCTAATCTTGATAAAGGAGTTTAAAATCTGCTTTCAGCTTGATTTTGCAGACAATACCATTGTTCCATGCTGCTGCACCAGAGAGGCTGTGGGAAAAGCAGAGAGTGCAGGTGGGATTCCTCTCACTTGCTTTTAGACATCTTCAGAGTCTGGCAAGAGATAGCCAAGGGAGGGAAAGAGGAATGTTCAGCTTGTCATAAGGCAGGAGCCCAAAAGGGGTGATGATTCAGGAGGTAACCACGGCACAGCTTCTCAGGTGACACCGGCCCCTTCCTGCAAGCAGCAAAAGCTTGTGTGTGGCACTGCCAGTGTCTGGCAGAGTGTTGGGAGAAGGGGAAGAACAATTATGAGAGCTCCCTGCCTTCCCTGCCCACTTACCCACTCCCAAAAGTTCTTCCCATGCCACAGGTGGGACCTGGGACAGGCTGGGTGCTGCCCATGCTGGTCGCTCCAGGCACAATCCCACCCTCTGGTTCCAGGGGATAAAGAGCCCTGGGAGGTTTTGAGGGGGGAGCTGTGCCCACATGTTTTGAGCAGGGTCCCTGCAGTGACCACACACCTCCATGTCCCACAGAGAGCAGCAGCTGCTCTCTGGGAGGAAGGAACCTCCCTGGCAGTGAGGACAGGAAGGAGGGATGGAGGAGGGAAGACTGGAGGAAGGAGGGCAGTTCTGTTGGCCCATCACCAGCTGTGAAGAGGCTCTTGTGCCAGGGGTTGAGCCTTAATTAGACACACACCTAATAAAGGGAAAGAGCTCATTCCCCTCAGTTCACATGGGAAGCAGCACTGTCAGAGAATCAAGGGGACTGTGAAGTTATAGATTGAAAAAGAATTAAAAATCCCACCCCAAATATATCAGACATCAGCCCAACACACAGATCCTTACTGGCTTTTGCTGCTTTGACAGATACAGAACACAGAAAAACATGCAGATTTATGCCTGCAACTGTCCCTGGGGCTCAGAGATGCTTCTTAGGACACAGATCTTTAAATCATTATTAAAAGTGAAGGGAGGGGGCACTGGAGAAGACAAGAAGACACATCTGGGCACAAGGATGCAGGGGGTGAGAGCAGAGTTGCAGAGTTTGCAGTGCTCCCTCCCCAGATGTGGTGATGCTTTACTTCAACCAATCCTGCCCAAAGGGGGGCAGTGAGAGGGTGTCACAGCTCCCGTGGGCTGTGGGAGCCAAGGCTGGTTCTCTGGGGAGCTGCAGCATGCTGGACAGCTTTCAGAGGCGTGGGTGTTTTTTGAGGAAAGGAGAAGAGTTCAGATCTCTGGAGAAGCCCAAATCTGGAGCAAGTGTGCAAGGAGCAGGGACCAGGTCTGATCCTAATGTCTCAATCTCCCTACTACAGAGAGAGAAGATCTCGTTGGTGAATTTATGCTTTATCTTTGGTTTTCCTCTGGATGAGGTGGGAGCTAGACATTTCAGGCTCTGAAATGGTGGTGAGCAGACTCCTCAGTGTGTGCCTGTCACAGATCACTCTCCACTGGCTGCCTGCAGTCTCCCAGCAGCTCCCTGTCTGCAGAGCACTGGGAAGATCATCACCACTCCCTGAGCAGGCAGGCCCCTGCTCCAACCTGCAGGCCAGCTGGCTCCCAGGTTCCCATAAAGCTTTAAAAGAAGCCAGACGACTCACAACTGCAAAGCATGAGGTGTTTATTTGCACTGCAGACATATTAACTGCACTGAAAGCCAGCTGTGCTCCCTCCTCTGCCCAGCTAAGGTGGGTCTGTGTGAGGAACAGCTGACAGAGACAAATGTCAGGAAAGGAGCACAACATCCGTCCATGGGCCAGTGATTTCCCAGAAAGGGCTGATTTAAACTCACAGTCTGCTTCCTTCAGCTGGGCTCCAAAAGCTGCTGTTGCTGCAAATCACATTATTGAATTGAAATGTCCGAGCTGTTTGTAGTGGGTAACACCAAGATCAAAACCAAAAATACCCTTGAGAGCCCTTGCTTACCTTAAAAGCAGAGAGAGATCTGTCACCCCTGGTGATGACAGATCTCGCCATCTTGCCTTCACAAGCCTTCATGCCAGCGCTGCTTCTCTTTTTATTTGCACATCTAATTTTTACAAGTCATATCTAATGCCCTCTCAAGGCTGGATGCAAGGTGCAAGCACTCACCTGAAGATTTGCAAACTCTGTTGACATTTTCCTGCTGAAGGCAGGAGTTCAGACTACTGCAGTCATTCACCTTCCAAAATAAAATCCCAACCAATAGCCTCCAAAATCTTTAAAATGCCCATTTGTTAGTTCTGCTATATGCTCTTCCAAAAGAGAGGGAGTAATGCCAAAAATGTCTTTTTCTTCTGCAAAGGAGGTGGGCAGTAGAGGATCCCACAGATCCTGAAGCAGCTCAGTCACCCAGGAACTGGCACAGCTTAATAATGTACTTAAAACCTGATTTTTAAATGAATATTTCCATTTCCAAAGCTCTTCCTCCACTGCAAAAATTTGCCCTCTCAGCTGTTCTGCAATGCAGGACCTCTCCTTAGGTGAAAGAGGGAATGCTGTCTCACACCCATGTACAGTAGAGTAGAGAGGATGCAGTGGAGGGACAAGGTGTCACTCCCTCCCATCCCTCAGTCACAGAGGAGCTGGGAAGCAAGGGGATGTGAACCAGCTCAGGCTGCTGCAGGAGAGGCTGCAGGGAAACACTTTGGACTGGAGCAAACGTGATCATCTCCTTCCATCTCCAGGCGTGCTGTAGGCAAAATGGTTGGGTTGAGTAGTTTTGCTTTTGAAATCTGGTCCCAGTTTTCTCTCCAGTGCTGACAGTCCTGTCCTCCTTGTGTGCACTGAGCCCGTGATGCTGCTGTCACCATCTCTGCAAAGCAGGCGTCAAGGTGCGGGGCTGCCCCCGGGGAGGGGCCAAGCACAAGCTGATGTGGCAGAAGCAGGGGTGTCAGGTACCTCAGAGCTCATTAGAAGCCTCCTCCTTACAAATAATGTCGTTCCTCTTCTTCTCAGCTGCCTGGCAAGAGGTTTTGCTCCGGAAGGGTGACCTCAGACACTGTCTGGCACTTCGGTGGATGGTCCTCACTCGTGACCTCCAGTCTTTGCTGGCAATCACATAGAGCAGGGGGTTGAGGGCACTGTTGAGGCTGGCCAGGCCCCGAGTCACCTGGTAGGAAATGTAGACGTCCTTTGAAGCCTGTGTGCAGGACCCTTGTGGCCGCCAGCGAAAAAACAGGTTGAGGTTTCTGAAGATGTGGTAGGGGAGGAAGCAGATGGAAAAGAGAACCATGACGAGAATCACCAGTCCGATGCTTCTCCTCCTGAGGCCGGGCTCCACGCTGTCATTCCTGCAGAGCACCAACACCACGTGGCAGTAGCACCCGATGATGATGAGGAACGGGATGACAAACCCAGTCACGGTGACAGCAAAGGTGTAGGGCAAGTAAACGTCCAGGTGCTCCTGTCCTGTCGTGTCATGGCACTGCGTCCTCTTGTCATCTGCCTTGCTGAAGGCAAGGTCAGGAGCGATCTGTGCAAGGACCCACACCCAGACCGCCGCGCTGAGCCACACGGAGGCGGCTGCACCCTGGCACCTGCCCCGCGCCTTCAGCGGGTGCACGATGCCCAGGTAGCGGTGGATGCTGATGCAGGTGAGGAAGCCGATGCTGGCGTAGAGGTTGAGGTGGAAGAGGCTGCGGGTGAGGCGGCACCAGGGCTGCCCGAAGATCCACACCCTGCCTTGCAGGTAGTAGCTGACGAGGAAGGGCAGCGTGCTGACGTAGAGCAGGTCAGCCAGCCCCAGGTTGCCCACCAGCAGGCTGAGGGGCTGGCGGGCACCCTCGCGGGGCCCTGTGCAGAGGTGCCACAGCCCCAGCCCGTTCCCCAGCAGCCCCAGGGGGATCACGGTCAGGTACACGGCGGGCAGGAAGCGCTGGGCGAAGGCGGAATCCACGGGGCAAGGAGCCCGAGTGCCATTGCCGGGCCACGTGGAGAGAGCGTCCGCAGCCATGGGGCGCTGCGGCAGCCCTGCCAGGGTGGCAGCTGGTGGCAGAGCTCGGAGGCACCGGTGCCCGCGGCAGCACCGTGTCCTCTGGCACAGGCTGCGGCTCCCCTCACCTCTCCGCTCCTGCTGAGCCCGGCCTGGGACTTCAAGGTGCCGGACTTTCCCCGGGGCACGGGGAGGATGTGCCGGCAGCAGCCTCAGAGGAGCGGCTTCCGCCCCTCCCCCGGCGCCTCCCCTCGGCCCACTCGGAGCCAGGCGCCGGGGTCACGCAGCCCCCTGGCTATTTTGGGTGCTGGGAGTGCCTGCAGGGAGCAGGAGGCAGCGGGGCGGCAGAGGGATGCCTGAAGAGGGGAGCCAAAGCTTTCAGCCTGCTTCTGTTCTGTCCCACTCGCGGTCAGGAGAAACTTCCCAGTTTTCCACACCGGGGGCTGGAAGCCTGCACCCCATGAGCCGCCCTCACTGCCATTCCTGACAGCCTTTTTCCTGGCTGCAACGCTCAGAAATACCGGGAGCAGAGGTAAGGAGGACACTGACAGCGTTCCATGGGGCTCATGCTGCCATGGCCGGTGCCGCAGGCAGTGCCAGCAGGCAGAGATGTACCAGGCTGTCTGCCCCCAGCACAGGCAGAGTGAGCCCTGCTCAAGAGCTGCCCCCTCCCTACAGCTGCTCCTGCTACCTACTTCTATCTCCCTCTCTAAGCACAAAAACCCTTTCCCCGTTCCTCCTTGGAGAGGTCCAGAGCCGTGCAGGGAGAACGTGAGACGGGCTGTGCCCTTCCTTTCCTGTCACAGCGACCGTGAGGCAGGAGACACCCAGACACTGCGACACTGGGGCAAGAGCTAAAACCAGCGACCCCAGGGCAGACCCCGAGGAAGGGCAGCCCCGGCTGCATTGCTGAGCAGCTGCTGCAGCATAAACGGGGCCAGAAGTCACTTGGATCTGCAGGCGCGGAAGTGAACGGGGAAGCAATCAGCAGGGAGAGAGGTTTACCCTGATAAGCCATTTCCCATGGGGAAACGACCTCGGGGAAACGACTTGAGGTGAAGGGCTAGGCTCTGGAAAGACCACGTCCGCCTGCTTTCCGGGAATTGAACCGGGCAGGGAGTGGGAGGAGGCTGGTATCTCATTAACCAGTGGGGAGGAGCAGGAGGGAGGGTGAGTCCTGCCCAGCCATCCCTCCTCGGGAGCAGCTGAACATCTCCGCTGGACCACGCTCGGGCCCGGCAGCTGGGGGACACGGTGCGGAAGCCCAAGCCGCAGATGGGGTGGGGGTTAGCTGCGTGTTGGGAGTGCCGGTGTGTCTGTTGACTTCAGAAAGTGCTTGCTGGAGCAGATAAGAGGTGGGAAACATTGTGTGTTATTTCCTGCCTGTGTATTAAAATCTCACCGCTGTGGGTGTGCCGCCGAAAAGATGAAGTGTGGAAGCTGTTTCCTTGTGGTGAAGATACGGCTGTTCTGCGGTTTGCAGAGGCTCTGGTGGGTCTGTGCCCCTGGAATTACAGCAGCAGAGGGGGTCCATGGGGGTGCACCCCTCAGGGAAGTGACCCCATCCTGCCCTGCTCCTGCCCCCTTCGCCTCTGTGCACGTCAGGTGCTCCTGGGCTTGGGGTGGCACTTGCAGAGCAACTTTATGGAGGTGTGGAAGGGCAGCGAGAGGAGAGGAACAGACTGGGAGCAGTTCCCTTTGTCCCAGAGTATCAACCTTTGGGGAAACTGAGGCAGAGACAGCAGCTGGCTGGGAGGACTTCTGTGATCATGGGAAGGGTCATGAGCTGCTCTCAGCAATGAAGGCAAAGCTTTCCCTGTCCCGAGAATGAAAGCTTGGAGCTGGTGCCTCCTGCCATGGGAAGAGAGGAGCAGGGCAGGGCGTGGAGAGCACTGCCCATGAATGGCTGGAGCCCCATGCCCTCCACATCTCCTGTTCCCTGGACCCATTGGAGGCACAATCACGGAGATTTTCTCTTGTGCCCGCCTCCTGTGTGTTTTAGGTGTTCACTTGACCCATGGTTTCACTCACAGTGCAGGTGCTACTGCCAGCTCTGCCCAAACATCCTGCAGGAGGATGCTCCCCTCTGGCTCCTGGCTCTGGCAGGCAACAGCAGTGCTGATGTCAGGATGAGAACACAGGGCCAAGACAGCTCCTGCAAAGACACAACCTGAATCATGTGTTTCCAGGAAAAATAAAAAAAACCATTTTATCTACTTGATTTTTTTTCAGTTGAGCACTGCATTCCTGTGCTCAGTTTCTGAAAATGTTTCACTTTAACAACGGGCTCATCCAGCCCTCTCTCACCCAACTCTATGCATTTAAAAATCATCAATCATGAGAATGGCTTGGAAAAGGAATTCTGATGCATGGTGTTTACTCATCCAGTAGAACAGTTTTCCTTCAGCTGCTGCATGTGCTTGCACAGAAATGAGCCGTGATCTGCTGCTCATCACTGGCTCGGGAGTGTGGTTGGCAGATCCCAGGCTGTGTGCAGATGTGGCCTTGTGCCTTGAGGACAGGAGTGAATTTTCTTTCAATTTGGGGATTTTTATCTTTACATGTCACCTGTGGATGGGGTGGAATATTCCTCTGTTGCCCCACACAAGCAGGCAAAGCCAGGGCCCTGCGTCAGAGCCTCAAATAACCACGTTTCCAGGATAGCAGGGCTTTAGAGGGAAATATTGTGAGACTAGCAATCAAACTGCAAGAGTTGATTTCCCTGTATTCATAGGGAAAAATAACTCTGATTTATTTGGAATCATTAATTCATTATTTAGATGCTTAGTGAATCAGGGAGACATTCTGCAGGGGGAAAAAAAAGATAATTATAGCAGAGGTGTGTTGAGTCATTTGTTTGAGATGAGAATTGCAGGTTGCTGCCTAAAAAGTGACCTTCTGATTTTTACCATCACCCAGAGGTGGCTATGCAGGATCTGGGAGTGTGTGACAGTCCTGGCAGCTCACCCAGCCTTGGTGGCTGAGTCCCAACCTGCTTGAACAAGAACTGGCTTAAACCAAGGATTTTCAGTACCCACAACATGTTTTATCCATGTCAGTCCAGGAACGTGGTAGTTTTGAAGTCTACATGAGCTTTAGGTCACCACTTGTTTGGCATGGCCACCAGAGAACTAAAAAAGTCAACTAAAGCTCTTTGTTCTGCAATTTGCTGCCTGCTGGAGGTTCACCACGTGCCCCATATCAAACAGAATTAATGATTTGTATTCAGGCTGAGCACCAGATTATTGCAGTAAATAATTCTCTTTGTAGGCAATGTTTTACTGCAAGAGCAGTGAGGTTTCTTTTTTTCTTTTTCTTTTTCTTTTTCTTTTTCTTTTTCTTTCTCTTTCTCCTTTTCTTTTTCTTTTTCCTNTTTTTTTTTTTTTTTTTTTTACCCCCAAGAGGTGGTTGAGCCTCATCCTTGACTTTCATTTTCTTTTCAGTTCTTGCAGGGCCTGAGGGAGTGAGTGAGTTGCCTTGGCCCTGCTGCTGTTTCTGCTGCTGCCGGGGAGGCTTTTCCTTGGGCTGGAGAGAGGAGCTCTCCTGCCATTCAGCCTTTGCCCCTTCACCCCAGACCTGCCCTGGTCAGGAGCACAGTCAGCTGGTGATGGTGGTTGCACCATGCTGGGGAAATCCCAGCCCAGGGGAACTGGAGGAAGTGTGGGCCTGGCAGTAGGAGGGATGAGCCACAGGGGAGTTTGGGCATTGATTTTTTGGAGCTGAGAAGAGGCTGTTCCTGTGGCTGCAGGGGCAGCAGCAGTGCAGGCAGTGCCATGCCCTGCCCTGCTCTCCTGCACATCCCAACACTGGAGACCTGGGCACTGCTATGGCCAGGGCTGGTGCCATCAGCAGAGCTTATGGCTGGGTAAGATTGAAGGATTTAACCCAGGATATAATAAATTGTAATAATGTGTTCAGTGCTTTGATTCACAATTTTTTTCTTTTTCCTTCTCTTACTCTAAGCAGCCTGAATTGAGGTGCCTCCAAGCTGCCCCACCCTGTGCCAGGACTTTCCTGTACCCACCGAGCCGGCCCTGAGCTCCAGACAAGCTCCACACCTGGATGAGCACATCTTTATTTTTAGTTCCAGAAATACACATCTAAAAAGTCCATCTCTCACCTGGACACGTCACCCAAACCGCTGCTCCTTCCAGCTGCCCTTCCCGTGGTGGAACGCGCGTTCCTTCTGCACATCTGTGCGAGGCCGTTAGAGGGCATTTGGGTTTCATTTTCCACCACCCAGAAGGATTTTTTTACTGGGAGAAAGTACAGCCAGAGCAGCCGAGCAGCTCTCCTGCGCCGACTCCTGCGTGGCTGGAGCAGCTCCAGCCCGTCGGGAGACGGCTCCGACTCATCTTTGCGATTTGTTTTCCCTTTTCCCTGCTTCTCCCTTGGCCCCGGCTCGCGGGGAATGTGCTTGGATGGCAGGCGGTATGTCTGGTGCTGCGGGGCGGAGTCTCCGCTGTCTGAGCTCCTCGCTTGCCGAAGCCCTGCCAAACCACCAGCGCTTTGGAGAGGAGGAGGCCAGGCAGAGCGGGAAGGCTCGTGTTTGTTCTGGAGGGATGAAGGGAAGGTGAGTTAGAGCTGCCATCAGGAGGATCCTGCCCATGCCCGGAAAGGCAGGGTGGGTACCATGGGCTAGCTAAGCTCCTGCGTGGTCGAGCAGCTCAGCCTGGTGTGGCAGTGACTTGTGGGGTGCAGCTTGATGACCTGCTCCCTCCCTGAGGGGCCAGGGCATGAGGGTTCCCTCCAGGGATTTTGGCTTCCAGGTGCTGGAGATGGTCCGTGCAAAGCAGAGCTGCGTGATGTGGTGGAGGAGCAGCATCATCTCTTCAGAAGCCTCACTGGTCCAGGAAAGGACCAATTCCTGGTTTCTTGGGTGGGTTTATGCTTGGAGCAGGATTTCCCCATTTCCCATTTCATTCAGTCTAAGGAACTCGGAATGCTGCCCAGTAGCCCTGCCTGGGGCAGCAGGGTGTACTGAGGAGGCAGGTGATGGGTGACACAGGGATCTTGTTCTCTGTTTTCAGCCTCCTTTGCAGCCAAAGTCCATCATTTCTTCTCTGTGTTCCCAGTGGAAACATCCTCCATCTTCACCGTAGCCACAGTGCCATGGGTTTGTGCCAGACTCTTTGCCAGGATGAGGCATTGGCTCCAGGGTGAATCCGGGGTGGGCACAGCTACAAACGACCTCCTCTTCCCCTCTGGAAAGGCAGAATGGAGATCAGTGGGGAGATGGAGAGGGGTGGTGGTGTGTCCCCCGCAGCTGGGCAGCAGGGGCATGTAGCATGGCAGTGCAGGGGGAAAGAAGTGGGCACAAAGTGCCACCTGCACACCAGAAAGGCAGATTAACACTGTGTCCACACTGGGGTTGTGCCAGGCTAATAAAGGGGTGGCAGAAGCACCTCCCGGGTGTGCCCAGGGAGCCAGGCAGGAGCTGCAAATCCACCTCTGGCCACAGGGACAGGCCGAGCTCACCTGTATGGGATCCACAGTGCTCCTGGATTCAGACATCCAGAGACCCCAAAATTCTGGTCTGCACCTGCCACCGGCTGTTTTCCAAGCACAGTTTCAGGAGACGGTTCATGTGTCCCTGAGACACGGTCAGCTCATGGCTGAGGAGGGCTGGCGGGGGGCCCACAGGTAAGTGTTGCTGGCACTTCCCGTTGTCAGTCAAACGTGTGCCCAGAGGCAGCAGCTCCACCCAGCCCCCACTCACCGCCGGGAACGCCGCGGGCAGGGCCGGGCAGGGTCTGGCCATGCAGAGCCGCCTCTGGGTCTCCAGCCGGCAGTAGCGGTTCTGGTTGGACACGCGGGTGGCAAAGCCCAGCCCGCAGGTGGCCGAGCAGGCGCTCCACTCCGTGCCCCACTCCGGGCAGGGGTACCGCAGCACTGGGGACACTGCCCCGGGGGCTGCAAGAAAGGAGATGGGGGGGAAAGGGTTGTTGGAGGCAGGTGCTGTGCAGTTGCCCTGTGGTGCTGCAGGCAGAGCCCTGCGCGGCAGAGAAACGTGTCAGGTGTCTCCCGCTGATGTTTCACAGCTTGGGGTGAAGGGGCCACCCCCAGAGATTTGCGTGGGTCCCCTCCCTGGAGCTGCCCTGCATCTTACCTGCCCTGGCATCCCGGGGAGGGTGCTGGTCCTGGGCTTCACAGATCCACTCCGGGC
>VXBC01010289.1:1763289-1820899 GCA_013399945.1 Ploceus nigricollis | reverse complement strand
TTCCTGAGAAAGAGAAGAATGTGGGGACCACATCACTTCAGCTCACAAGCCTGAGAGGATGCACTTGCCTTTTCCTAGATGAGTCCTGTTCTGTGATGGAAAAGTGGCTTTTTCCTGCACTTGCTGGTAACAATGAGAGGGACCTCCTTGCCCTTCGTGATCATCATTTACTGAGAAGTGGGTAAAGCACTTCTTCCATGTTCCCTTCCCCTTGCTGAACTCTGTTTTGATGCTGACTACTGGCAAAAATACCAATTTCTAACCACTTGAAATGGCCTGCTTTTGCTGTCTGAGGCTGTCCAGGAGGAGCCTGTGTTCAGCTGCAGCGCTGGGCTCCCCTGTCTGTGCCAGTCAGGCTGTGAGCATTCTTGCCCAGGGCCCTGCAGAGTTGCTGGGAAGATGCTGTGTGACATCAAGTGCTTTAGGCAGTGTGCACTGGGGGCTCCCCTCTGCCCTGGAGAAGGCATTGGGAAGGGACTGGTGCTTCCCTGAAGCTGGGATAGCATGCATTGCCAGCACTTGGGCAAATGAAGGAGGGCTGGAGTGTGACTTGGAGGGTGCCCCTATGTCCCTGTGCTAAATTCAGTTCTGCAGCCAGTTTGTTTAAAATCCACCCTTGCAAGATTTTGCTGCCTCCCCTCTGGAGAGCTGGGCATTTACAAGGTGTGCAGAGATCTCTGCTCAAAGTTAAGCTGCTAAAACTCAAAGACATGCCTTTCTTGGGTTCAGCATGTCTCAAGACTGTTTACAATTCTTGTCTCAGATCCTGAAACTGGAGTGGTTCAAGTGGGTGACCTGCTACTCTTTCCCTATATCTCCTGGTGTTAGATTGGGGTGTATGTCTCTAATTGTTGACTGAAATTAAAAGGCAGCTTAAGGCTTTAGTCACTGGAAAGCTTTTTTTGGGGGAGTGGAGCTTCATACATTGCTTGGCTGAGGGTAGAAGCCCCCCAGAAGGAGGACAGCTCAGGTGTTTGATACTGGGCTAGTTCTCAAATCAGGCAGTGCTTGATGGGAGGAATCTCCCAGAGCAAGCATATACAAGTTTAAAAAGAAAAAAAAAAGAAAAGGGAGAATGAGAGAAAGTTGTGATAGTGGGGAGTAAAACATTTGAGCCACCTTTGTGCTTGTAGCAAACACTCAGGACAACCCTTGTCCAGCCCTTGCCACCTTGGCTGGCCAAGGCAGAGGCTTTAGTGATTTTTCTCATGAATGTGGTAGATCCATTTGTGCAGTTGGAGGCACATAAGTTATAATTTTTCTTTAATGCTTTCAGATTTTTCCCAGCTATGTCTGTTGTGGGGGCTTGGGATTTGTCTTTTCGCTATATGGCTTAAATGAAACCATACAATTCCCTGTGTGCATTTCTTTGTCAATAATCCAGATTTTAAAAATTACTGTTATTATTTCAAGTAGATGTGATGGTACTGTCTGGATCTATAGCTTTGTAAAGAAATAACTGTAATTTTATTCTTTTCATGTGTGTGCATGCTGCTGTCTCCCACGTAAAACTGTCTCAAGTAACCATTGTGCATTTGTAGGCACATCACAGTATCTCAAGTTCTAAAGGCATGTTCTACATGTAGAGGGTCTCTGTGTGATCTAAGCACTACAAAATCAGCCTAGAGTCCAGAAACTCAGAAACTAGCAATTGAATCTCCCAAGAAAACAAAAGCCTAACCTGATTTTGCATTGTGTGCCAAGTAGCCTCATGATAGCACCTTTTAAGTGTCCTGTGCTCCAAAGGCACCTGTGCTCCTTCTGTTTGCTGAGCATATCTAATCAAACCTGTTTGTTCCAGGTTAAGAACTATTATTTCCCATCAGAAGAATTGCAGCACCTGTACTTCACTTTGTGTTGTTTCAGGAGGCCAGGGAATTTGATGCTGAGCTCCACTGCTGGGGCAATTTTACATGCTCTTCATTACCCAAGGTGGAGCTGATCTGTAATGAACATGGAGTTGCAGCTCCTCCCTCTCTGCTCTGAACCAGAGGCCACAGTGTGAAGTGGAGATGAGGTGAGGGGTTTTGGCAGCTGAGCAGTGTGCTGCTGCTCTTAAACAACATGCTGACAGTGCCTGGTGAATTGTTTTATAGACCAGAGGGACATCTTCTTTAGTATTCTACATAAGAGCCTTGCAGGCTGCAGCGGTTTCCTTTGTGTGGAGCCAGGGTGTGGGAGGCTTCATTACACTCTGCCCTAATGTTTTAACATTACAGTTAATGTTGAGATACAGCCTGGGATTCACGGGATCAGTCTTAGATGCAGTCTTAAAACATCGTGAGTGATGCAGGCTGTCTTCTGCATTTGGTGTCCACCAGAGGAGAAAGTGCTTCCAGGCACTTTCTCTTCAGTGTTGGTCCTTGCTGATGTAGGGTTTATCTTGTTCCTTCCCCTCCTGCATGGTGGTAGCCAGGGATCCTCTCTGTCTGGGGTACTTATGCAGTGGGAGATTTCAGGAAGCAGTACGTGTCTATTACACGCTGCTGTCTCCCACGTAAAACTGTCCCAAGGAACCATTGTACATTTGTAGGCACATCACAGGTGTGTGCTGCAATTCCTGTAGCAGCTCCCTGCCCAGCAGCACCTGGATAACCCCAGCCTGTGCGTCAGTGATTGCAGCACTTGCTCACTCCTTCGTGTTGTTGCACCAGTTTTTCCCTCCTTCCACACCCAAAGCCCCGCTTTGCTCTGCTCCTCCCTGCAAAACATCTCTCCTCCTGCCAAAAGGCATCCCTTCATCTCTGAGGCTGTCCACCCACCTCATCTCCCAGCTTCATGTTCCTCCCTGTGCTCTCTAGGCGTTTGGATGTGCTCCCCACACGTTGACTCCACACGTACCTGTCCACGCCAGCATGCAAGTACCTGCTTGTTGCTGACTTCACCTACTTAGTGCTGTTTCACTGTGTTCCCCTGAATGTTTTCATGGCCATGAAAGCCCTGCTATCTCCTGCCAAACTCCTGGGAGTGCACAGCTTGCAGTATGTTACAGTCCTTTTACCTTCTGGGATCCTTTAAGGTGGGGAGCAAAACGTTGATCAATGTTGATCAACAACGTATTCGAGAGGTCAGATCCTGAAATAAATAAGACATGACATGGCCATTGCAAGTTTCCTTTCTAGGGTTGCAGCCATGCATTTACATTTCAAATTCTTCCACTATCCCACGCCATTTCCTCACCTGGAGGGATGGCACTGTGTGTGACAGAAGGGTTACAGTGTACAGAGCTCACAGTTGGCAGCTGGGAGCCTCTGGGGAAGAATTAAGGAGCAAACAAATAATGCAAATGTCATTGTGGGAGGCTACTATAGACCTCCCAGTCAGGACAATGACACTGACAAATTACTCTTCGAGGAGTTAAGGAAGACTTCCAGGTCAACTGCCCTGGTCCTTTTGGGGAACTTCAACTTGCCAGAAGCTAACTGGGGGCATCACACAGGTGGTACAACCTGGGTGCAACCAGAAGATCCAGAAAAACTGGATGACAACTTTATGGAGCAGGTCCTAAGTGAGGTGACTCAGAAAGATGACCTCCCTGATCTGCCGCTTGGGGTCTCATTGCTGAAGTGGAGATTGGTGGCTGTCTTGGCCACGGCGACCACAAAGTGGTCAAGTTTAAAATCTCTGTTGACAGGAGGAAAAGTGCCAGCAAAACCTCAGCTCTGGACACGAGGAGAGTGGATGAGAGTCCACATGAGCTGGACACAGGGCTGGAAGGGATACTAAGTAAATTTGCAGATGGTGCAAAACTGGGAGGAGCTGCCGAGTCCCTTGAAGGCAGGAGGGCCCTGCAGAGAGACCTTGAGGTATCAGAGGGCTGGGCAATCACCCACTGTATGAAGTTCAGCAAGGGGAAGTGGCAGGTTCTGCACCTGATATGGGGCAGCCCTGGACATACAGACAGACTGGGGAATGAGCCCATGGAAAGGGACCTTGGGGTCCAGGTCAATGGAAAGTTGGACATGAGAGAGCAGTGCCCTGGCAGCCAGGAGGGACATCTGTGTCTGGGGGGCATCAGGCACAGCATCGCTGGCTGGGCAAGGGAGGGGGTTNGGAGGGGATTGTTCTGCTCTGCTCTGCACTGGGGCAGCCTCACCTTGAATATTGTGTTTGGGGCAGTTTGGGGTGCCACAATGTTAAAAAGACATTGGGCCATTAGAGAGTGTCCAATGGAGGGCAGCAGAGGTGGTGAAGGGCCTTGAGGGGAAGTCGTATGAGGAGAGGCTGAGGGCACTTGTTCTGTTCAGCCTGGAGAAGAGGAGACTGAGGGGAGAACTCATTGCAGGCTACAATTTACTCATGAGGGGAAGATGAGGGACAGACACTGATCTCTTCTCAGTGGTGAGCAGGGACAGGACCTGAGGAAGTGGCCTGAAGTTGTGTCAGGGGAGGTTTAGTTTGGATGTAAGAAAAGGTTCTTCACCCAGAGGGTGGTTGCAGCACCGAGCCTGACAGAACTCAGGCATTTGGACAACAGTCCTGGACACCTGATGTGACTCTTGGGGATGGTGCTGAGCTGGGCTCAATGAGCCTTGTGGGTCCCCTTCAACACAGAATATTCTGTGATTCTGTAATCTCAGGAGGCAGAGATCTTAAAGAGTTGTCACTTGTAGCTTACTAAGACAAAAAGAATGTTGTTGCTGAAAAAGTCTAAAATTCCAAGAAATTATTCTTAATTGGGGAGGCTTGTTTGTGCTTCCATTAGCCAAGATAACAGACAGTAGTAGTAGTTGTTTGATCACTGCAGGACCTTCTTAGAGGTTAACAGGGCACAGCAGCACAAAAGCAGCACCAAGGCAGGTAGTAGGGATCTTAAGATTTCAACCCTGTAAAAATTCTCCACATTTTTTGATGTAAAACTTCACAACCAAACTTGGTTCCGTTGATGCACTGAGAGGGCCAGGTCTGCTCTGTCCACATCTGAAGGGAACTGGTGCAGAGCTGTCCTGCAGGAAGGCTTTGATGTGAGGATCTGTGCAGGGAGTTGGTGTCAGTCACTGCCTGCTGCCTCTCTGCTTGCCAGGAAAGACTGTACTGGCTCCTAAGAACAGGGTGTCACAGTGAGCCTTTCTGCCTTCTCCCAGCTCTAGCTCATGGCCCTTCTCTTCATCACCTGAAAAATTTGGGATATTGAGGATAAAAAGAAGGAGAGGTGCTTGTGAATAGATCAGAATGCATGATGTCAAAGCCCCTCTGCCTTTCACTGTGGTGCTGGAGATGTTGCAGAGAGGAGGCTGACTGGTCATGGCCAAGGAACTGGATGTGAAGTGGGTGACACTGGCTGAGGGTGGGTGGAAATGCAGAAATTAGGGGGTGAATCCAGACCCCAGGCACCTTTCTTGCTCAGTGTGGGTCGCTGCTGGTCTCTGGGGACCAGCTGCACATGGAGTTGAGTACAACTGTCACAGGTGACAATCACGTGGACAGTGCCACGACCTAGGACACTTTCTCCAGACCATGTGCGCACAGTTGTTTTTATCCATCTGTTTAATCCGAGGGCAGACTCTGGCTCTGTCAGGTCATCTGGGCTTCTTGGCAACTTGTAGAAACCTCCTTGTGCAGCTGTGGGCTGCTGGTGGCAGTAAGCAGCAGTGACTCTCTGGTTCCCCAGCACACACCATTACCTGTGCCACAGCACTGCTGAGTCTGCAGGGACTCAGGTACCAGCTCTGTGCACTTTGCCTGGGGATCCTGCAATGCTGGAGGAAGCAACTGTTAAACAAGAAGGATTTGGCTAAACTCTGGTATGGAAAAGAGCTGCAGCTGATGAACTTGATGGCTTAGGTTGAACTTGATGGCTTAGGGGCACCTGGGTTTGAAATCTGGGCCTTAGAGGGTTTGCCTGGAGCTTCTCCCATGGCCATTTACTGGTCAGCCCTTGCAGGAGTGTAGAAGAAGGTCAGAACTTCCCTTCAGGGTTCAAACACTGTTCTCAAAACTCTGCTGCTCAGGGGAGTTACTCTAGGTTTAGCACAGCATTTCTCAACTCAAAGGCAGGCTATAAGGACCTAATTAAAGTAAGGCTGTATGAGATTTGAGATGGTCAGACCAATACATCCTTCATCTGCATAACTGGATCCCTCTTCGTTACTGGAGTTGTTTGGAAAGGCCACAGTGAAACTGGACACCTTACACCTGAAACTGAAAAATACAAGGAAACCTCTTTCAAATATGGTCACACAGGCACTGTTCAGGAGGAAAAGTGACCCCGGAGTCACTCACTGGTCTGTGTGATAAAAAATTGGCTGTGCAACAAAGCTGTCTGCCTTGCTTGCTGCAGCTCATCAAAACATAAATAGAGCGAGGCCACGGGCTGGATTTAAGCCCACAGAAGCCAGTGGTGGGGCTCCCACTGGGCTGCAGCCAATATGGTCTGGAGCAGCTTTGTTTAAAAATGGAAGAGAACATAAACAGGCATGACTGAGCTCTGACGTTCCTTTGAACGCAGACACATCTCTGTCTGGAGCAGGTCAGCCAGCTCTGTGTGCTTCAGTGCTCAGGGGTACCATGGGGTCTCAGAAGGACCATGGGGAAGGAACAGCAGAGGTGGCTGAGGCAGAAGAGCTTTTCTTGTGACAGGATTTATTTGTGTAAGATACCTATGTCCATTTTTTTTCCCCTGTGAAGAGAGACAACTTCGCGCTGGTCCTACAGCAGAATTCAAAGTGGCTTTAGAGATGAAATCAGTCTCTTGATTTCCTTCAGCACCATTTAATGGGAGTTACACCGTGAACCTGTAAAGCATTGTTTGTAAAACAGTCTATTGTGTGTGTGCTGGGTACTCTCAGCATAGTTAATCCAGTGCTGCAGGAGCCAATGATGCAAGTGGTGTGGCTGGTATTTTTTTTTAAGGGTTGGATAATTTTATGACTAATAGTAACAGTTGCAAGTATGCACGGTAAGAGAAGAGTAATCACAATTTGTGCTGCAGGGCATACGCTGACTGTTTCTGTAGGTCATGAGGACATTTTTTTTTTCCTCCTCTGTAAGCTAATACAGCTAAAGGTGCTTTTGAAGGTTGTTTTCTTCTGCCTTTTAAACATTAGATGTTGGCTGCTGGTCAAAGGTGGATTATCTGATGGGATGAACCAATGGCCTGATCTTCTAATTACTAAATTCCTACGTAAGGCTTTTATTTCCTGCTCAGTGAGGTACTGTGCATATGCTGTGACTTTTCAGGGAGCCCTTTTTTTGTAAGATGGAGTTAAAGCCCCAGCTCTGGTCCCTAATTGAAACCAGCAGCATTCAGTAAGTTTGGACCATGTCTGCCTGCTGAGTAGCCCTAGGCAGGCCTCTGTGGTTTCTGTTCCATGCACAGGAACTGTATCTCTGGCAGAAGGTCTTAGATCTGAGTGAAGAAATTGCAGTAGATAACCTACCATATTTATTTCACTTTGTTTGTTTGCTTGTGCAACTTCCAGGAGCAGATCAAAATCTCCTGGCATGTACTTGATGTTGTTTAGCTGTTGTATGGGCACTGCTTTTTCTGTTTTCCTCCTGATCTGGCTAAGGCTAGCCTTTAGACTGTCCAGGCCTGTTGTGAATGCTTGTAAGAAGTGAATTAAAAACTGGCCCTCTCTGAGTAAACCAGAACGTGGTTTGAAAATATGTTGGGGTTGATTCTTCCAGGGTGGTTCAATCACTCAGAAAACTGGAAGAAGGCTACTTTAATTACTAAGATGAGTGGTAAAAAGAATCCTTTTAATGTTGCTGGTTGTGGCAGCTTGGGTTTGCTGTGTTCCTTCCACTCCTGTAGCCGTACAGCTCTGTACAAACTGTGTACAGCTGTGCACACAAATGAGCAGCTGGGCAGTTTTGACCATTGGGCAGAATCCCTGGTGGGTGATGTTTTTGTTTTCAAAGAGCAAAAAATAACCTGGCTTGGTGATCCAGCTTGCAGTTTGCAGCACCATTGGTTAGAAAACATCCTTTTGATATAAAAGCAGACTTAACTGGATCAAGCTGCTAAACAGGGAGAAAATACAGGATATTGAGATGCTGTCCTGTATCACCTCTTTGACTGTAATTGCATTTTGGCATCTCATGGGTCCTACTTAAAGTCTGCACATCGAGTTGCTGAACAAATGTGCTCCCTTGTGGCTCCTGCTTTGCTTGTGGTATTGAAGCAGTCATGATTTCACTAGGGGTTTATTCTTCTGTCTCAGGTTCACAGGTACCACAGCCTCCCCACATCCTGCTCCCATCAGTCTGTTAGAGGTCAGTGCTACATCTTGTCAGACTGGGGAGGGGAGAGGGCTTGCTTTGCTGTGAGAAATGTGACCCTACGCTGTAAGGAGCACTAGGAAGCCCTGTAAGCACTCTGAGGAGCACTGCTATCCCCTAGGCCTTTGTAGCAGGTCAGGAGTCAGCAGGGCCATTTGATGTCCATCACACCCAGCCCCTGCTGGAGCTCTGGGAGCTTGCTGTAATGGATTAATTGGTGCTTTTCTCATGTCTGAGATGGGGCAGTCCTGGGTGGAAAGAATAGCTTATCATTTTTTTTGTATGACAGTTACTCTTTTTTTCTCCTCATCCTTGCTTCTTCCCTTAGATTTACCCTGGTGTGAGGGATGAGTCACAAAATCTAATGGGCTTTTGTAAGAAGCAGCAGGCAGGGAAGGACCAGGGGGTGGCAGCTGATTCCTCGGGAGCAGTCTGTGGCCATCAGGTGAAATGTAATCCTGCTGGAGCCACCCGGTGTTGTCACCGGCCCCCAGCTGGGGAATAATTAGCATTGACTCCATGATTCAGAAGGATGATCATTTGCTTTATTATATCATCTTGTGGTATATTTTATTATACTTGTATTACACTATATTACAGTAGCAAGAGCTCTCATTAACAACTAGAAAACCTGTGACTCTCTCTGCTGAGTCCCGACACAGCTGTGGATCCAATAGGTCAGTGAATCCAAACACCATCACCAGAATCCAATCAAGCAATCACCTTGGGTAAACAATCTTCAGAACACATTCCACCTGTCCACAACAACGAGCACAGATAAGAATTGTTTTGATTCTCTTCTCTGCTTCTCCCAGGAAAAATCCTGAGAAAGTCTGTGCCTGCTCTCTGTGGCCAGAGAGCTGCTGCCACACCCCCGTGTTCTCCACTCGAGGTGCTGGCAGGAGCCTGGGGCAGCTGAGGAGAACATTTTGGCTCAGTCACCAACCTGTTTAGACACCAGCCTGTCCTGGAGTCAGTCCTGGAGCTTGACAAGGCAGCCCCACAGCCTGGCCCCTGCAGATCCCTGCTCCTTGCCTTGGGAGCAGGTGGATTGCTTACAGCCGGAGAAGAGGAGATGAAAGGGAGAGGAGGGACCAGCTATCATTTATTAATGCTGTTGAGTTGTGTTTCTTTCCAGTGCTGTAAGACTGGGGCAGGACTTGCAGGCAGCTGATGAAAGAGGAGACAGAGCTCACCAGGAAACATGAGAGAGCTTTCAGGAGGAGTCTCAGGAGGGCTGCTGGGAGATGGGAAAGACTGTGTGCCCCCCCAAAATAGTCAGAGGCTGTAAGAGTCTAACAGGGCAAGGGAGTGCCCTTGAGGGAGAAAAGAAAATAAATAAAAAGCATGGAAAGGCCAGCTGAGAAGGGGTGGAAGAAACTGTACGGTCATCTTGTTATTGCAGAGTTGGTAGACAAAAATATGGGTTTTTTTTTTTTCCTCTTCTGTGGTATTTTCTGTTTGTTAAAAATTTTTAGTTAGTGTTATGCCCGAGGTGTACTTCCTCTTTTTTGAGCTATTGCTGGGTGAGAGCTTGCCTATACAGAGAGCCCACTACTTTGCTAGCATAAGTGAGCTCAGGTTTTGTGAAAAAGACCCGTAAGACTTCCTGGGGTTAGATAGAGGGATAGGTTTTAGAAATATGTGAAAAATTTCTATGCAGTCTGGTGGAAAATTATGCATGCTCAGGCTTTTTGTAACTCTTCACAGTCTGTAGCAGGGATGAAGTTGCTAATTAAACTCTTATTTGAGATAACCCAAAATAGTTAGAAGTGCTCATAAGGTATCTCTCTCCACAAGGGCTGCTCACAGCAACTGAATGCTTTAGGGACCAGGTTTCATCAAAGTTCTGGGGCATGCTGTGTGTCTCTGGTTTTGTGACAGTCATGCTTTTGATCATATGCAAAGATGAATAAAAAATGTTGCTCTGACATTTCCAAATTATGCAGTTACAGGCATTTGAAGTTAAACCCAGTGAGGCTTACTTTGCCAGCTTCTGAAATACAGAGATCAGATTTTTTTTTAACTAGAAAGCAAGTTTTTTTCTTATTTCTAATGAGGATCAGAGTGCCCAGAGGCCTGATTTTTCCAATAGAAGCAGTAGCATTTTTGTAACAAATCTGTGTGAGCCTGAGTGCACAGACCCTGTGAATCAGGCTCTCCAGGCTGGTATTTTTTGGTGTTTTAGAAAGTGAAATTATTGAGCCTCACAGCACTTCTGTGAATCAAGTTTATGTTACTCTCACCATCAAATGTTGACTGAAAAATAGTTAAGGAGAGCATGCTGGCATTCAGGACGTGCCAGAACTTACTCATTCCATATTTACTCCTCACAAGCTTTGTCCTGATCTTTCATCAGTGCTGCTGTTAAGGTTACTGAATTTTCCAACACCAACACAGCTGCTTTTCAAAAAGGGTGAAAGCCCCATCTTTGCAGTGCTATCTGAACCAGTGCTGAAGGAGCACCTCGTATCTCAGTCAGTGTTGTGAAAAGGTGTGACAAAACTCACTCCAGCAGCCCAGATCTTAAAACCCTAGTGTGTGATGTCTGTTGTGTGAGTGTCACTCTTGATGTTGGACAAAAGAGTGAGAGTGTAGGAGAGCACACTGGGCCATCCTGAAGTGGTGCTGTCTTCATTTTGTGCACTGCACCACCAGGTCTTCCTCTTGGGAAGAGTCAGAGCAGCACTGAAATGAACCTGGTGGAGGTGAGCAATTTTGGTTTGCTGCCAGTTTCCCTGTTAGCATATTCCATCAGAGCAGGACTTATTTGGATGGATAAGCTCCTGGACAATAGACTGCTGAAATTCCCATTGCATTATTTTGGCATCAGCTCTCCAAGCAGAAGAGTGTGTCCAACAGTGGCACTTAAGTGTGTTATGAAATATAATAGACAAAGCCCTAAAATCCTGCAGCAAACAGGATTTCCTTTCTGCTCCAAGTTTTATAGATCCTATGAAATTCTGATGTGGTTATTATTGTGTGGTTGTTTTATTTGAATGAAAAAAAAATTCTTATCTCATTAATATAGTAGGGATATGAATAATAAACTTAGGTTGCAAAACCTTATTCCTTCTGGCATTCAATCTCTTCTATTTTGTCCCTCCGTTCTCATTTTCCAGGATCACAAAGATTTTTGATCACAGACTTGAAACTTGCTGTGAGGAAGGTTCATTTCTAATGGAGAGATGGAGAGCACAGAGTGAGAGAGGAAACCTCAGTATTCTTGCAAACTCTGAAGCAGTTAATTGTATTGCCATCTTAGGCTAGGCTCTAAATAGGCACATGTGTGGCTTGGCTCAAATCCCAGTTCTTTCCCTTGGGACTTCTGCTTCCAAGGCACTTAAAGACAGGTTTTTCAAAAGTAATGAAGTTGTAAACTTTAGGGGTTGAGAGTTATCAGTGTATTTAGATGGCTGTCTGTCTTAAAACTGCTTCACAAATTATTTTTGTCTTGTGTGGTGAACAGTCTGGAGTAAACTTGGAACAAGGCAAGTTGCAGCCCAGGACTTCATGAGAGAGGACTTGGCTGTGTTCAGGGACCTGCTTCAGAGAATCCCATAGGAGGTGGTCTTAGGGAGCTTTGCAGGAAAGGACTTTGGGATTCTGGTGCAAGCTGCTTTAGGTGACAGCGATGCTGCTGTGAGCAGGGGTTCAGACCAGATCGTTCCCAGAGGTGCTGTCCAACCTCAGCAATTCTGTGCTTTGGTATTAGCACGCATTAACAATAGATTAAAAGTACTGAAGGATGAACTACCCTGGGCTATTTTTGGAGCCCAGGAAGTCATAGACACACACAGTCCTCATCTCCATCCCAGGAGACGCTGCACTGGGAACTTTTCCTATAAAACAGTGGTTAGCACATAAACTGCACTGTAATGTTTCAGAGCACCAGACCTGAGGTCTGATGCTCTCCTAGCAATGAACCTGGAGCTTTGTGAGTGATTGGGGTCAGAGGAACATAAAGGACAGACAGTAAACAGCTTTTGGCAGAATGCAGGTGAGAGGACAGCTGCTCTCTCTGGCCTTCAGTTTTGGCAGAACATGCTAGAATTTTGGGTATTTTGATATATGTGATTGTGTAAGGCAGTGCACCCTTACCATTATGGAAGAGGACTGAAATTGAACAGAGTCAGTGGGGCTTGGTAGGAATCACACCAGGAGCCTGTGGAAAAGGTCAGTAAAACTTAGTAAAGAGACTGAGGAGAGTATTTGGATGAAATCTCAGGTCAGCATGTAAATAACCAATGTCAGATGGCATTTTCAGTGGACATTTATTCTGGAGCCAGTACAGGAGTTACTTTGTGAGTTTCCTGTACTGAATTACACAAGAGGCAGATTAGACAGTTGTTAGGGTTTTGTTTGTCCTGAAGTTCATTAGCTGGATGAGTGCTGGGCGGTAGGAAGCCCTCTTCCTTGGCTTATGGAAATTTCCAGTGTGTTGGAGAGAAAATGATAATTTTGCAATCAGCCCTTGCAAGCCACCTTAAGCAGTTGGAAGGGCAGTTTTAATGCTCTGGTAGAAAGCTACAGCAAAGTTAAATATTCCACTGAAATAGGATAGCTCTGTGAGGCGTGCTGGCCCAGCTCCAAGGCAGCTAGCCCAGCTGTCTCCTGCTGGGTGGAGGATCACCTCCTGGAAGCCCTCAGGAATGCCTGCTGGTGGCAGGGATTGCTTGTGGAAAACAGGGGCCCTGCAGCAGCATTTGGCTGGCCCCTGCAGCCAAAGTTCAGCTACATCTCAGCTCATGAATGGCTCTGAGCTTGTTCTGTATGGGGCAGAAGCTTAGCAGAACTCAAACCAGAAATTTCCCAGAAAATAATTTTTTCAGTTCCCTGGAAGTTCTGAAAGAGCAGTAGAAATGGTTCCCCTGATTTTATGAAATTTAGGGCAGTGTGATAAAACACCAGACCTGTCACACAGGTTTTGTTAATACAGAAGGTGGCACAGAAATTAGTTAAATTTGTAATACAGCTTAAATGTCATTCACAAAGTGCAGTGATGGCACAACTTTACCATCATATTTCCACTGTTAAAGCAATTTGTGTTTCCAACTCCCAGCTATAATAATAATAATAATAATAAAAGTATTAATGTATTTAAGCTGCATCACAATGAAAAAAAAACCCAACCATCTGCAACAACTCAAACTCTCTATATAGGGAGAGAATGACAGGAGATATAGTATATAAGGGATTTTTCCCTAAGAACATGAATCTCTTTCAGCTTGGTCTTCAGAAAGGATCTACACTTGGAATCAGCTAAAAATGAGAGGTAGAGTTTAACAATTGCTGGCACTTCAGATAGGAAAGATATTCATCAGCTTCAAGACCCCTCCCAGTGAGGGATGTGCCTATGGATCAGCTAAGAGCAGAATATTGCTTTGTTTCTTCTCTTTCTGCACTAAGTGCATGTGTTACTATTGCATGTACTTAGCTAAAGCAAACTGAATCTTCTCTATCAGCCCTTCAAAAGTCCTTTAAACGACTTGGATCATAAACCTCCCTGGTTCTCAGCTGTGCTGTGCCTTACACAGGGGTCTCGTGTGTGCTTCCTCTCATTGTACGTCTGCACATCTGCAAATGTGCTCGTGGCGAGCAGGTGACAGCGGCACACCGGAGTCTTTTTGGAGGAAAGTTCAAGGAGGTGTTCCACGCACCAGCAAGGAGACAGAGCTGGGTGGGGCAGAGCCAGACCAGCCAGGGGGTGGGGGAGATGTGGAACTGAGCTGGGCTGGGTGTAGATTTTGGGGGCTGCTGGTGCCCAGGGCCCCCTCGGCTCTGTCTGGGTCCCTCTCTGCAGGAGGGGTGGGCCAGGGGTGTCTCCTGACTCTGCCACCCAGAGCATCCCTCCTCCATCGTCATCCCCCTCCCAGCTCCAGTGGATTTTAAGGATCCTGGGATGCTCAAAAAAAAAGGACTTTTAAGGCAAGATTTACAGAGCAAACTAGAATTGCTCTTCTTGCCTCTTCCTGTGTGGTGTCTCTTAAGTCTTCTTGAGAAATTTTTAATTGGAAGATACCACATTAAAAAAAAATTCCAAGTGAGCAGGGCTGTGTCAACCTCACATCACCTGCATGGCTAAAAATAGCAGATTTGGTGACAGCAGGAGTCTTCTCTCTTCNGTGACCTCCCTGCAGCCAGGCTTTGCTTTTGGGACATCTGGAGTTAATATTAGGAGTCAATACTGAAGTATCACAGACCAATCTCCACCAGCAAGAATTTGTGCTACCTAAAAGCACCTCCCACTAGCACAGAGATGCCAAGAAACCTGCCTTTAAACACAATCTTTTAGCAATCTCCACAAAGAAGAGGATCCCTTGGTTTACAAAGCGTTTCATAAAGCACTGGAGAAAGCAGTGGCCTGGAACATGCTGGGATGCAGGGTAAGATCCATGTGCAATTTCAGGGCTCTTAGACACTGTTAGAAACACTCTCCTGCCCATGTTCTAATCTTCCTGTAGATCCCCAGCTGAGAAGGAGGTTTCTGGGCCCTGGAGAGGACCTCTGCCTACAAACCAGGTCTGGTCCTGCCAGCAGTGTGTGGGTGGGGGCTGGGAGCAGTGGGGAGGTCACCGAGGGTGGCACAGCGCTGTCACAGCATCCTGGGCAGGGAAAGAAGGGAAAACATGCAAAGAATTAAGCACCACAGGAACACAAGAGGTTTTTTACTCCCAATTTAGAAGGCTGAAAATGTTCAGCAATCTCAGTAAATCTTTTGTCAAACAGTGGGACTTAGGCATGAGTGTTTTAGCAAACTAGGTCGTAGTAAATACAAGCTCTTTCCTTTTGTCTCTGTGGAGGTTTAGGTTGAATATCAGGGAAAGGTCTTTCACCCAGAGGTTGTTCAGTTACTGGACCAGCTCCCCAGGGCAGTGGTCACAGCTCCAACCCTGACAGAGCTCAAGGAGCATTTGGACAAGGCTTTCTGGGATTCTTGGGATTCTCCTGTGCAGGGCCAGGAGTTGGACTTGATGATCCTTGTTGGGTCCAACTCCCAATATTCTATGATTCTGTGGGACAAAAAGTAATTTATGTGAACTCCTCCTGGTTCCTTCTTTCTTAATTATTTTTGTCAAGTGTGTTGCACAGGCTGGTTTGAGATCCAAAGCCGGACACTGACGTGGGAGTTCAGACAGAGGAGAAACAATGTTTCAGAAGTTCATATTTTGGAATTATGTCACTGGGAAAGAGCTCTATAAAAGAGAGTTTACACAACCCTGATTTTTCCTCATAGCAACCCATGTTGTGTAAATAAAAGCTGTCCCAGAAGCAGGCATGTGTGCTTTGCAGCCCATCCCACTGCACAGCGTGCATTTGCTCAGAGGCAAGGTGCCTGAAGGAAGGACTGGCAGCTTCTTTTGTCCATGTGAGTTCTGAGCCTGAGTCATGGAAGAGCTCTTGCCCCCTTAGTACTCTGAGGCTTGATATTTTAAGTCATGGGTACATAGGATTTTCCATCACTTATCAAAATGTTAGCCTGTCTTTGCATGTTTTTCCTCCCTGACTAGCAGTTGGTATTTGATGATGATTCAGAGGAAATCAGTGTTACAAATCTCAGCTTTGCTAAACAGAGATGCTGGTGTCAGGTTGCATGCACAGTTCCACTGCAAAGACAGATGAAAGCTGACATTTAGGCTTAGAGGTCAGGTAAAGCTTTGAGCATAGGTTTGATGATGTCAGCATCTGATGAGAAATTTCAGACATTCTTGGAGAATATCCTGATTTTCCAGTTGCCTTTTGCTGCCATTTTAATTGATGTTTGATCATGTTTACAGCAGCCTTCCAGTACCTTAAGGAGGCCCACAAGAAAGCTGGAAAAGAACTTCTGATGAGGGCATGTAGGGATAGGACAAGAGGGAATAGCTTTAGACTGAAAGAGGGCAAGTTTAGATTAGATATTAGGAAGAAATTTGTCACTGTGAGGGTGGTGAGCCACTGGAACAGGTTGCCCAGAGAAGTTGTGGATGCCCCATCCCTGCAAGTGTTCAAGATCAGGCTGGATGGGGCCTTGAGCAGCCTGGTCTAGTGGGAGATCTCCTTGCCCACAGCAGAGGGGTTGGAACTTTAAAGTCCCTTTCAGCACAAATCATCAATGACGCCTAAGTCTGAACCAGAAGTTGTAGTTTTGGATTTTGAATCAAAATTGTGGAAGTAAACTTATAAACAGAGATTGCATCCAGTTTCCTGAAATACTTGGGAGTGGTTTTAGAGCCTCATCCAAACCCCAGTAACATTATTAAAGAGCTTCATCTGACTCAAAATGCAATCATCAGACTGTTTCCAATGTGACTTACCTAGAGAGCAATACCAAAGCAGTGCCTCAATCACTGCACTGCCAGTTCCTCTTTGTTATACTGGAGATTTTTTATATTCCTGTAGNATCTTGAGGCTTTGGAAGCTTTCTCCATCAATGAGGGTCAAAGTCAGTG
The DNA here is from genome assembly GCA_013399945.1 of Ploceus nigricollis. Lineage (NCBI taxonomy): Eukaryota > Metazoa > Chordata > Aves > Passeriformes > Ploceidae > Ploceus > Ploceus nigricollis. Next base: position 1,804,244 of record VXBC01010289.1, on the reverse strand, counting down.
CCTCCCTGGGAGTCAGAACCCCTCAGGGCAGACAGAGAAATATTCCCCTTGCCCTGGGTTCCAGCGCTGTGGGTTTGATATTTATCAGTATGAATGCTGCAGGTTCCTCCTCAGCAGAGCTGTTGGAGAGCTTTTGTGTTGTCCCACAGTTAGAGGTGCCTCTTTCTTCAGGGCTTTGTTTGATGTCAGAGCAGGGCGTCCCATGCAGAGCCATGGGCAGAACAGTCATTCTGCTGTCCTCAAGAACACAGACAATTTAAAGTAATTTAAACAAATCATAAGATATTTCCTGGGTGGCCTGCAAGAGAGTTGGTTTAGCTCGCCTCCTTGCCTTGAGGTCAGGTCAACCCTACCTGCACCATTTCTGGCAGATATTTGTCCAGCCCCTTCTTTATTTTCTTCTGTCCATAGCCATGTCCATAGTCTGCATCCAGTCACCACTGAAACTGAAAGTGTAGGGTAGAAATTTTGTTGCTGTGCTCACAGAGACCGTGGAAATAACAATTTCAGCAGTAGTGAATTACTGCTTTTGAGGTGAATTCAGGGAAAGAAAACGGTTACAGCAGCTTTGAGCAAAATAGCAAATAGAAATGGCAAGTAGAGATGTAAGTAAAGTGTGGGGGTTTTTCTCATGGAAGCAGTGAATGGCATTTTCTACAGCACAAAGTTCCACAGAACTTGACTGAAAATCGAGCTGCAAGAAGGTATTTTGGGAATGCTGCATCTATGTGGAAGTAGCAAGGTATTGAGTCTTCAGGAAAATCCTCACCAGATAAAAAAACAATGCATTAGCTATGTTTGGTAACGCAGTAACAAATGTTGGCTTGCAGATCTGTTGCTCAGTTGATGTTCAGCTTCACATCCTAGACAGCTCCTGTATTTAAAAAAAAAAAAAAAAAGTCTTGGGAAGCTCTTTGGGCAGTCTGATGCTGCAGTGTTTGGATCACTTGAGAAAAATGCACTTAACAAAGCTTCCTGAAAGCTTTGTGGATGACCTTGTTGAGCTCTCTTGGGCACAGTCCTGTTGCAGAAAGAAAAACAGCTGGCAAAGGCTGCTGAGCGTAAAATTGCCATTTTCTTTCTTGATTTTTGTAGGTACCTCCCCATACTCAGGGGAGGGAAGCTGCCTAGGTGTGCTACTTCTTATTAATTGCATTTATTCAGCTACTGTGAGCATCAGAGCAGCAGATCTGTTGGTGGTAGGAAGCATTTAGAAACGTGCATCTGTTTGCAGAATCAGTCCTCACTGGTGTTCATGGTGATGCAGTACCTTTGAATTAGAGCAGGCAGGGAGCCTGCCAGGTCTGTGTGCAAGTGCAGTGCCTGTGGTGTGTTGCACTGAGGTACTGATAAATGGAGGCGAACTTCAGCTTTAAATAACTCGTTACCTCAATGAACAGGCAGGCCTTGGTTGCCTCTCCTGTCTCTAAGGGCACAGCTTCAGCAGTGCCTCCAAATGGCAGGGGGAGTGCCAGGAATACCACTGGCAGTGATCAAAAACAGGTGGAACATCTGCTTTTCATGCCAGTCACCTTGAGGTTCAGGTAGGAATTTTTCAAGTTGCTACTGTTATTTGTATTAAAAACAAAATAAGGAAGACAGCAGAGTGTGAGCCACGTTGAGGATGTGCTCACTGGGAGTGAACTGGTAGAAACCCATGCAAATGTTTCAGGATTAAAGACATTTTTTAAACGAAAATAATGCCTAATGTTGCAGTTCACCATCAAAGTAGCAAATTACTTTTACTTTAGAAGCAGGAGTAAAAATCAAAATCTAGCCTGGTATAACAAAACACCTCTCTGTTCCTCTGTGTTCCTCTCACAACCTGCTGGTTTTTCCAAGTGCTCCAAGTACTCAAGTTTGAGCAAAGGCAAATCTCACACCAGTAAAAGTTTTGATGCAAATCCCATATTTTGAAGACAATGACTGGCAAAAGGCTGCCTTGGTAAGTGTGATTCCATGATGAGAACTACTCAAATACCTTTGTTCTTGGAATCAGCCCTCTTTGACTGGCTGTGGCTGTTTCGAGAACTCTGTAGCTGTGCCTGAAGACTGTAAAAGCAGAGAGACTGCTTTTGATGGCAATATTGTACAAAGAGGCAGACACAGAGGCAGCCTGTGTGCAGCACAATGTCTCAGGGACAGGCACACCATAATTGCAGCACAGTTGCCATGTTCTGTAAATTAAACAGTGGAACTTGCCAGCAGTTAAGGATTTTAACTGCACAGCTATCATGGCCATAATGTTGAAAATGTATTTTATGATTTAAGAGCTTCTATATGTGTTTTATGTGGTTTAAGATGGCCCATGGAATACCTCAAGAGGGTAACAGACTAGCCAGCATTTCTCCCTGCTTTGCTGCAGAAGTTAACAGTGCCAAAATCATGGGCTTTTATTTTATGCTGCTGAATACAGTACTAGGTGCTCTTCTGCACAGTCTTCATTTGAGCCAATGCTTTCTCCTTCTCCTGAAAAACAGACTGCTCTGCTCTTCCCCCTTCCTCAGTCTAATCCTTCAGGAGTCCTCAGTGGAGGAGAGGAGAGGGAGAGGAGAGATTAAGTTGTGTGTTTGAAGAGATGAGGGTGGGCAGGAGAGGACACAGGGCTCTTGTGGGCAGAAGTCACCTTGGGCAGGGGGTGGTGGCTGCACAGCCAAAGCTGTGGCTGGGCTCCTCAGCTGGCTGCATGCTCACCCTTCTGTGCTTGCATGAGCTGCTGAGCCTCCTGTGCCTTCAGCATGGGAAGTGAAAACAAGCAAGAGTTTACAGTAGTTTTGCTCTAGTACATTCTAGGTTGAAACAGGGGCATTTCTGGAGCTGGCACGGGAGCTCAGCCCTGTAAGTTTGCAGGATAGTGCAGCTACATGATGGTCTTGCTCACTCAAATCCAGCACTGCATCTCCATCTATCATATCCTCACTGAGCTTTCAGACAGCAGGCAATATTTGCTAGATAATTGTGTGGCATGGGTGGTTTTAATGATTTAACTAGGGCAGTGGGAAATTTTAAGGACAGAAGCAAGATTTTAATTATATTTTCTGTGAAACCAGTTAGTGCCCCAACCAGCCATTGTTTATCAGTTCCTCACTTGCTGCATAAAATACATTTCCTATACCTAGAGGGGAACAGCAGCAAGGTATTATTTGTGGGTGAGTCTGGCAGTGAGACTGCATTAGGTAGTTAATGTCTGCTGATTTTCCTCTCCTTCCCAAGTGCAGTGCTCTGCCTTTTCCTCCATCATACTTCAAGTACCTTTAAAGTTCTGCAGCTTATTGTCAGTTTGCAAAGCCATTCACAGAGCAGTGAATCAGAGTTGTACCTGGAGGAAGAATGGAGTAATTTATTTCTGCACACAAGGTTCCTAACTTGAGCTTTGTCCCTGGAGGAGGTCAGCAATCTTATTTGCAGGTTCTGCACTAACCCGAAACGGAACAGTTTGCAGGGCTCCCTCTCTAACAACTGGGTTTCATGCTCCTTGAATCCTTTTAACTGCAGGAGTGGTGTTCCAATCTTGACCTGAGGACAAGAAGCTCACTCTTTTCTCTCTATCCTTTTAATTGACCTAATAAGTATCCAGAGACTCCCTTGGCCTGGCCCTACCCTTGAGCTGGGGTTTTTTGTTAGTTTCTCTGACCCAGTCTGTGATGTATAATCATAATTCACCTGTATGTCCAGAAACTGTTGGCTGTCCCTTTTCACTGTATCCTTCACCCACACCTCTGTTTGTAGAAGGTCAGATTACACCTCATCCTCATGATTTTTGCACCTGGTGTTGTGGGGCTGTGTTGGTGTGTGTGGTAGGCCAGGAGAGGGGCGTTGCTTCCTCTGCAGAGTGGCACCAGCAGCAGGGTTTGCTCTGGTGTGTGAAATGCATGTCAAACTTTCTAAACACCTTCTTATGTTCAGTTTCAAGCAACCTTCACCAGCATCTTTTGGACTAGTATGATTGCAAGGCACCTAGTAGCAATGTCTGGGGGTATTGGGTATTGCACCTGCATACCTCTTCAGCCAGGAGGAACGCTGGGAAAGACCTCAAATGCTGCTGAAGTCCCATGGAATAACAGTAAGCTGAAAATATTCAGCCAGGATAAGAGGAGAAATAAGACCATCCAAGGGAGGGTTAAAACATCAAGCCACGGTGAGGGGTCTGTGGATGCTGGGGGTAATGAAGAACCTGCTTCATTCCTGCCAGTTTCTTTCTTGCCCTATCCTTGCAACAAAAAGAAGAGGAGAAGGGTCTCATAAGAAGGAAAATGCTTTTGTGCAAAACAGCCTGTAGACCTGCTCTTTCCTGGGGCTGCTGAGTGAAATCATTTAGCAGGGTTATAAAAGGGCTGGCTAGCATGTGGGTGTTAATAGCATTTGCAGCTATGTAAGCAGCAGTAACAACAGCAGAGTAATCAAATCTCATCTTTCAGAGGGGAAGTTGATCACCTGAGTGGGTCTGGGATTTCCTCTTGCACCATTGCCAGGTATCTTCAGAGGCTAATTGAAATGTCGAGTGCTGTCTGGGGCCGGGGGCATGGCAGTGGCTGGGTGGATCTAATCTCTGAACACACAGAGCAGCTCTGGTCACACTCCTGCCCCGAGGCCTGATAGCTCCCTGGGTACTGCTGCCTCTTATCTCTGGCTGGGGCTTTCTGTTGTTTTTTTAAAATTTTTTTTCCTCTTGAACTGGGCTTCGAGTGCATTGCTCTGGCAGAGTCATAACTGTTGGGTGAGATCTCTTCATCTCCACTTGCTGCTTCCTTTGCTGACTTTTAACCCAAGAGCAGTAAAAAGCATGGCTGAAAAGAGGCAAATGGTGCTGATGCCTGACCAGACCCTAGGCAAGAACCATCTCCATCTTATTTTCTCCTGGTACAGCTTTTCTGTCTCTTAATGGTTGACTCACTGGAGCTGTGGGCAACTGGCTCCAGACTGGCTGCCTCTTGCAGGGTCTGTGCTGTAGGATGCAGCATCTGTTTCAGCCTCCTCTTCAGCTTCTTTGCCTTTTCTTTGTATTCACCTGCCTCTTATTTCCAGTAGGAAGCTCAGGTCCTGAGGGCTTCCCATCGTGAATCCAGAGGAGCAGCTGTGGGTTGGCCCTGCTGGGCATTTGGATCCTCAGCAGGCATCTGCCAGCCAGATGGGAGCAGGGACAAAAAGGACCACTTTTCTCTGAAGAAGAGCCACCTTCATGGCTTTGGTTGATCCCTGTGAGGGACCACTGGGGTACAAAAGTAGAAAGAAGGATGGACCTCTGCTTGTAGGGAGGAGATCGGACTGATGCCAAGGATGCAGGGAGTGTGTGGCAGCAAGTCTGGCTGCTACTTCTGGCAAGCTGTGCCTGCATCAGTGCTGCCTTCCTTGGAGGTGTTTGAGGCGAAAAAATAGCCTTGGAAAACAACTGGTGTGCTTTGGGGAGTGATGGGAAATGCTTTGGGAAGTGAAGCCCAGAAGAGAGGAAGGCAAGGAGCTGTCTCTGTCTCTGCATCTGTCTGCCAGGCTGATGGCAGCAATGCCTGGCCCTTCCCCTGACTTTGACACAGGCTTTGATTTCTGCCTTCATGGTTTTTCTGCCTTTTCACATCCTAGCCAGGTTTTGTAGAGAGACTGGAGCAAAGCCATCAAAACTAATAGTTCTGGCCTTCCTTCTTGGCAACACTGAAGTGTTTGCTGAGGTATTTTAGTTCTTGACTCCTGCTTTTTTCCAGGCGTAGGCTTGTTGACTTTAAGTAGCCATCAAGAGAGTGCTTGAGCTAGTGAGCAGTGCTCAGGGAGAGCTTGAGGACAGGCTGAACCTGTGGGAGATCAGCTCTCCCAGGTGCTCCTGAGACAGGGCAGGGGACGTGGCCTCAGGGCTCCCCTCTCCAGCTGTCACACAGCAGTGGTGACCTGCAAGGCCATGTCTTGAATCCTGTGGCATGCTATGGAGAAAACCTTGGTGAGCAGTTGGCCTTGGGAGGTGTTCTGACTGCAGGAAGCTGCAGGAGATCTGAATTTTCTGTGGTTTCCTCCTTTTAGTGAGGAAAGCATGGGCAAAACCAGGTCCTTCTTCAATGGTATCCCATGGAGACCCCCAGGGAAAAGCCAATCTTTCAGAAGGAACCAGAGTGCCAAGAACTTTCTCTAAGGGGAGTGTTGATCCTATTATATTCTGAAAATCATTTCCTACCATGCTGGAGAATTGGCTTGTCAAAGCACAAATTACCCAGCAAGGAAATCACTGCCTGCAGATTAATTTGTAGCTCCTTTGTCTGTTCTGTGCTTGGCTGATGTGTTAGGTAAATATTTGTACAACACAGAGAATTGCCTCCCTTTCTTCTCTTTTCCAAGGGTCAAAGAAATGTCAGCCATTGGCACTTCTGTGCAGCCAGGCTTCTGTGTTTGCTGGGAGGCAGGCTCCATGCCAGCCGTGGAACAGCCAGAGTGGCTGGCTGTGGTGGCCAGCAGCCCTTCCCACAAGAGGCAGGTTACTGATGCTTTGTCCTGAGCTTATTCCACAGGGCAGTGAAGTGCTGAGTTGAGCAGTGAAACCAAATAACCTCTCCCCTCTGCACAAGAGAAAAAAACCTGCTGCTCTGAACTGACTTCTGTTGCCTATTTTTTTTTCCTGATTCACTTGTTTCCTCTCTAGCCAGCTGGGCTTCAGTGATCCTTGTGGCTCCCTTGCAACTCAGGATATTCTACACTTCTGTGGGTCTATTCTCTGGAAAAGAAGCCTGCTGTTCTCTCCCACTATTATAAGGAGCCCTCAAAGCAGCAAGTGCTGAATTTCACACGAACTACAAAATCTGTTTCAGCCCCATTCCAAGTGGGGCCGTGTGTCCAGTTGCAGGACACTCACAAATAATCGTTTCTGCCTCACTGCTCTGAACAAGGGGGAAACTCACCAGTTACACATAAAATTATATAAAGGCAAAGGAATTTCTCCTTTTTTCCCATGACAGTCAGTCCATGAGGCAGAAGTTGTGCTTAGCTGCATTTTTCAGTGGGTTACTCACCCAGTAACTCACCCAGTATCTTCTGCAGAAAATAAATACTGACCTTGGTATTTTTAGTCGTACATTTAAATGCATAGCCTCAAATCAGAATCCGAGAGTGAGAGGATCTTGATCAGAAATTTGTGACTGTTCAGCATCTAACAGGCCTGAATGAAACCCACACATCCAAACCAACAACCACATCAGGAAAGGAGGACACCCTAGTTGGCTCTGAGCCTTGCCTCTCACTTGAATCTCTGATTACTTTCATGTTTTTTCACATTTTTTGCACTTTCTTTTTGTTAATTGCCCCTCTTTGATCAGCACACTGCTGGAGGCAGCTTTCTGCTCACCTCTGCCAGACCCTGTGGGACCCAGATTCAGGAGCAAGTAGAGACAGAGTTTTTCAAGCCTATTTGAAGTTATATAACAATAACTGGCCAAGAGCTTAGCAGAGCCAGGGAGGGGGATCTGGCAAAGGGCTGTTTGTGAATTCTGGGGTGGTTTGAGGTTTGCCTTGGCCTCTGTGTAGCCCAGAGATATTTGGGGGATGATCTAAGCCATGTGGTTGTAAAAGCCCCCTCCAAAGCAAGCAGATGGAACATGCTCCTGCCTAAGGCACAGCGAGTCTCCCGTGCTGCTGATTGTGTGGGCAAGGTGTAGGTAGGTGGATTGGGTGAAGGTGGGTGTGCTGCCTATGGAACAGCAGGTGTTTCCCCAGAAGTTCTTCCCCCTCAGGGCATGTTCCTGCCACTTCTGGCTGTAGGAATAGTGTAGAAGGCTCAGACCATTCATCTAAACCCGCAGACTTGAAGCTGTTGGGATGGTTCCCTATATATACACCAAGGCAGCCAACTTCTGTGGGCTTCCTAGAGCTTTGGGGATGATTTCCAGTTGTAAAGAAAGTGGGGAGAGAGCCTGGCTGCTCTCCCTGGTGTGTGGGTGTTGAGCTGGTTTGCCATCAGCCTGGGGAGGTTTTGGACCTTGCCACTGGGGCTGGAGCTGCCGTGCGGCGTGGGCACAGCGCTGAGCTGTGGCAGGTTGGTCACTTAGTGGCTAAGTGCCAAAATGTTTATCAGATCTGAGAACCACAGGGTGTGAGGCACTGGAGCACTGCTGGGAGGTCTGAGCTCTGCTCACCAGCACTGGCTCATTAGTGATAGGGGCAGCAGGCACGGGGAGAGCTACAAGGCTGTGTGTGCTGCATCTGCTTGTGTTTGTTCCTCCCAAACCCAGGAGGTCACTGGAGTTTTGGAAGGAAATCAGAATTGATCCTGACTTCTGGATTGAGCAGAATGAGAGGGGAAGGGAGTTTCAAATGAAGTTGCTTTGAACCTGGAAGGTGACTTCACTTGAATAGCAGTGTCCTTGACTGCATCACTGCCAATATTTTAGGTGTGGCAGACGAGCATCCATAATTTCCTTCAAGCAAAGAAAATTGAAGCTTTTATTGTGAAAATAGGTGCATATAAGAATAATATTCTTTTGATGGTTAAGCTAATTAGTAATCTAGTTATTGTCTTTTCTTTGGCAGTGCGAATTGGTAAAAATTGATATTCTTTAGTTTGACTACTGGGATTATCTGAGTAATCTAAAAAATATTCCTAGTCCTGTGGTGATTAATGAAATCTCTGATATCTGTTTTAGAGCTATGATAACTCTTTAAGTATTAAATTAATAAGAAGGAGGGAAGAGCTTTTAAGGAAGATACAGGCAATTTTTCTCTCTGTGCCAGTCTGCCAACTCCAAGCAGCATAAAACAACTCCGTGTCTCTGCTGGACCATCCCAGACTGTTAGAGGTCTCTCAGCCTTGTAAGACCAGCTCATACTGGTGACTGCTACACTTTCTTTTTTTACCCCTGTTCCCTGACACCTTTCTGTTTCCTCTGGACAGGATATGAAAGCTGGAGGGAGCTTGCTAAGGTTCTGTCAGACACCAGTGTCCCAGGTGGGGACACAAGCCTGCAGCTGGACTATCCACAGAAGCTGGGACACCAGGTGAGGACTCCTGGGCTGCCTCCTGAACATGCAGCCTTTCTGATTGCTGGCCCCAAGAGACAGCTCTCTCTTCACACAGGAAAGAGAGCTTGCCACAGGGCAAAATCTGAGCTGACTCACAGCAACGTGAACCTACAATGGCTCCACTGTAGTCAATTAAGTTATTTTGGATGTACCGAGCCACGGCGGTGGGAGGAAGCTGGCTGGGCTTGTGGCACAGGAAGGCAAGATAGAAGCAGAAGTGAGAGGTCAGGAGAGAGTTTACTGCTCTCTAGTGAAGCACATCTCAGTACTGTTGACTGAAGGCAGTGCTGGAAGAGCTGTTGCTTGGACATTCTTGAAACGTAGATGGGGAAAAAAAATCCCAGAGAATGACCTAAGTTTTAACTCTGTGCTAAAGTTAACTCAAGCAAGCAGTTCTAAAACACTGCTATCCTTTTCCCTCAGCAGCTCACCGTGTAAATGTGCTGTCAAAAAAGCCAGGGAGCATTTTCACCCTGTTGTGTCCATGATACCTGGCCTGTCCTTTGGAAAGGGAGCTTGAAAACTTGTTTTATTTTCTCATGTTCTCATGTGACGAGGTTTGAACCCTCTTGTAGGGCTTGTATAGAACCACCTTGTACATGTCAGTGCCATGCCATTTTTCAGGTTATTCTGACTTTTCTCTACTTGTATTTCAGATCCAAGAGCTGCAAATAGGTGGGAGGAATAAATCAAATGAGGCAGCTGTTGACAACCCTGTCCCATGGATGCCAGAGGTGGGTGCCTTTCTCCATCATTTTGGGTGAGGGGGGTTATGGCTAGAGACCTGTACAGCAAAAATGAAAGGCAGGGACGTATGCCTGGAAATTAATTCACTTTACTAGAAGTCCACTCCCTATCACCTTCTCCCTGCTTAATGACACTTACAGACCTGAGTAATCATCTGGAAAGACTGGTGTGTCCAGCTTCCAGATAATTTGGTGTCTCCACGACTCCTCAAGGCTCCAAGCACCCCCCTGCAGTTCCAGGCAGCCCACTACCTTCCTGAAAAATGAAGTTTATTCAGGGCTGGGGTGTGTAGGGCCAATCATTCAACGAGCAAATACCTGACTGTGGCACACAGAAGTGGCACACTGCACTTGCTCTGGCTTTTGCCATCCAACCCTTGCGTGTCGTAGGTGGAGATTTCTCCACTTCAGTGGCACTCCCATGAACAGAGCCCCTCTCGGGTGACCCTTGCAGGCTGGGGTAAACACTCCCTTTGTTTCCTTCATGCCTCAATTATTGTTTCCTCCCCTGTTCCCTTATCTCATCATTCCTCTTCAGATAAGGGAGCAATGCAGCCTGCTTCTAATGAGAGGGACACCAGCCAGGGGGCATTTAGTTAATGGAGCCAGCTCACTAAATTCCTCAAGGTGATTAGAGACCTGCACAAATTAAGGAGCCTCTGTGACTCCCCAGGGGAGGGAGCAGGCTGCTGGCCCTGCACTCAGATCTCACTGGTGATGGAGGGAGAGTGTATCCATCCAGCCACAGCAAGGAGCAGTTCAGGTCCCTGCAGCCTGAGCCTCCTGGCAGCAGCTAGCATCAGCCACCTTCCAGTGCCCAGAACCAGATCAGGCCATTGATCTGTTCTGAGCCAGAACAGCCTGGGCTCTGGAGTGCTGGTCCCAGCTGGAGCCTGGGGTCTTCTCCAGCTGCAGGGCCTGGCAGGCAGGGCTGCCTCCCAGATGAGCAGCTGCTGGCCAGGAGCCAGCAGGATGTCAGGGACAGGGCTGCTGCTGTGCCCAGGGATGCCACTGAGCATTTGCTGCTCCCCTCTCCCACAGCACTGGGCGATACAGGCTCTGTGTGGCATCTCCCAGCTTCCCTGAGGCTCTGCCCTGTGTCTCTGATCCCCTCCCTAGAGATTTCCCAAAGCACATGGATCTGGAGAGTGGCCAGCTGTGGTGTGCAGTGAGCCTTTACCAGGTTAGAGGTGCAGCTGGTGAGGTGCATGCTGTGGCCTGGACACTTTTCTCTTTGGCTGCATAAGGCAAAATTTCCTGCCCTTGCAGTGCTGTGTGTACCCAGAGGGTCAGCAGAGTCCCCCTGGCTGCAGACAGAGGCCAGTGGTTCACCAGTACCAGCTGCAGGAGGTGGAGAGGGATCCATGGACACAGCTCTGTACAGAGCTGCTTGCTGTCCTCCTAACCACCAACTGAAATTCCTCCCAGCCTGGGGATTAAGTTTTTTGTGTGACTCTGCCCAAATTAATTACCCTGGGTCTATAATCCTATTGTGCCCTTCCCACAGCATCTCTAATAACTTAATTGCAGCCTGATTCCTGGGGTGAGGGACACCTGGTTGCCTCACACAGGTCAGGGAGCTGGGCTTTGCTTGAATAGAGAGGCATATTCCTGAAAAACATAAATAATTAACAGGGTTGCAGAGTGAGCTGGCAGCCAGCATTGCCAAAAAAGGACAGGTTTCAATTTTCCTCTCTCAGTTTCAGGATATGAGACAGGCAGCTTAAGTCTTCAGCCTTGGGTAATGTGGTAGGAAAGTGTGCTCATTGGAAATCCCAAATTGAAGTTTTGCTCTGGCATCTGGGGGAAAGGAGGGTTCACCCTTGCTCCTGGTTCCTCAAGATGCCTGTGCACACGATGGTTGCTATCCTTACTGTCACTTCCAGGCACCAGAGCAAAGTCTTCCAGCTCCCAGCATCACACACTGCCTGCTCAGGCTGGAGAGATGTGGGGTGTTTTGTTTCATTAATTCAGAAACATGCCTGGCTGTCGTCAGGCAAACCTGCAGGGTATGAGTGTCACCGTTTGACACTGCTGTAGGTGTGGGGAGGACTTTCAGAAAAGTGACTGGTTAGCCAGGCTGTTCTCATTCACCTCTGCAAAAGCATCTGCTCAGCTCTGAGAGGAGAAAGGTCTGGGCAGTGCTGGGGTGCATTTAAAACATCCTTTCCTCCTTCGTGTCTGCACAGCCTCAGCACTTCCTTCTCTCTGCAGGGAGGTGTGAGGGATGTCCAGGAGCACAGCCCCTTGCAGGCAGCACCTGTACAGTTGCACAGGTGCTGCACAAAACCAAAGGATTGTGCTGGGGTGTTGTGCTGCTACCAAACCTGCCCGAAGAGGAAGCATCCTTTCCTGAGAGGACTGAAAGACAAAGCTATTGCTGCTCACTCTGTCTCTGCTGATGTCCCTCCCTTGTCTGCTCGTGCCCATCCAGACAGGGGGCTGCCTTGCTGACTTGTCTTGATGGATTCCCACAAGTGCCCAGCACAGCAGAGCGTGCCGCCAAGCCCAGCTGCTGGCTGCTGAATGTCACCCAGTCAGGGGAGCTGGGCCAGGCAGGAGGAGGGGCCACAGCCACTGAGGAGACAGAAGAGTCTTACAAACTCAGAGTTTCTAGTTGGCAGCACAATGTCGCCTTTCTTCTGTGGCTCAGGCCCTCTCTGTGCCCTGTTTATCATTCCCTGGGCTGCGTGCAGCTATGCAGCTGATTCGCCTCTGTGATGCCAAAGCCGCCCAGGATTAAATTAGGAAAGCTTCTCTTCTCCATCCTGCTCCAGTTACAGGGCAGGAGGTCATGTTTCTGCTGCTGCAATTCTCTCAGCTTTGCTCTTGCCCAGATCTTTCTTCCCTGGTCTCCTTGCTCAGCAGGAGACCCTGGGTGTGTGGTGCCACACCCCAGATAGTTTTGACGTGATAGGGTTTGGGCTAGGAAGAGGTCTGGGTTGTCTGTGTTCCTCATCCTCCTCTGTGGTCAGTTCTTGTAGCAGGGGCTGATAATCTAACATCTCTCACTAGAAGGAAGTGGAAATACCAGAGTATTTTACTGCAACACTAGGGCTGCAGACAGACATTTTTCCAGCGTGCTCAGCAGGGAGGGTCGGGCTGGGGCTCACTGTGCTGTGCCCCAGGGCACACTCACTGTGCTATGCTGTGCTCCAGGGCACACTCACTGTGCTGTGCCCCATGGCACACTCACTGTGCTGTGCTGTGCCCCAGGGCACACTCACTGTGCTGTGCTGTGCTCCAGGGCACACTCACACTGTGCTGTGCTCCAGGGCACACTCTCACTGTCCCCACGGTGCCCTTGGTGTGTGACCTGTGCCTGTTCTGAGCCTGAGCTGGGATCATGCACTGCTGCTATTTCAGCAGGGTGATAAGCAACTGGGGAAAGGTGTTGAGACAGGGAGAAACCTCAAGGGCAGGAGAAACCCTCTAAATGGGAAGGTCACATAAAACCAGCTCCTTTGAATACTCAGACTCATGGCTTCTATTCCTGGTGCTGGCCGAATCAGTCTATCCAGAATTTTCAAAGCAGATGTTTTTAAGGGGAGAAGGGGAACTTGTTGCATGCTAGGTCCTAAATTTCCAGCCTTTTGCAGAACAGGGCCCGGTGGGAAGTCAAACATAGGCCAAGCTGGGAAGTCAAACACAGTAACCATGTTTTAGCATCATGTTCTAAAATCCATATTTTAGAAAATCCATTGACATTTCCGTGCGCATGAATTGGGAGTGGTGGTGATGTTGCTCTGTAACTGCAATCTGCAAAAGCCCCAAGCAGGAGATTTTTGCAGCATGTTGCATGAGAGGATACTCATATAGCAAACAGAAGAATTTCTCAGCTGCCTGTAATGGGCAGCTGTGAATTGAGTCGGAGGGACAGAGGTGATAGAGTTTCAAAACAGCTGCTATGCTGATGACTCGTGGGGGCCTAAAATTAAAGCCTAGCTCAGTTTTCAGTCCCAAAGCAGCACTTTGGGCAGCCAGCACTTATCTGTCAATAATGTTCTTTTTTTCCCTTTAAGAGGAAACAGAAACTAAGTTAAGCTGCTGTAACTCAGGAGAAATTTTGTTGATTTAGAGAAGATTTTAAAATCGCATGCAAGAAATACTTCTTATTTACCAGTTAATTATTTCTGGTAGCTGTGAGTGCAGGAAAGCAAGATCTAACATTAACTCCTGCCAGAATCTCCTCTCTGGAGGCTTTGTAAAGACTTTGGGTAGGAGTGTTGGGCTAGAAATCTCAGGAATTATGTCTATAAGTATTGATGGTGTACCTAGTACAGTGGTGTCTGCCTTATTTTTTATTAGGCTGCCCTAATACTGCCAAACTGTAGTGAACTTTTGTATTGCAATGGGACTGGTCCAAGTTTTACTCTGCAAACATTTGAGCAAGTATAGCCACTGTTTTGTGATTTGCCTCATAAATATCTGGTCTTGCATTTGGGCTGCCCCATGTCAAAGCCAGCCCAGCTTCATTGCAGTCCTGAGCTTTGAGATCATCCCCGGGGTCTGTCTTTGGCAGGAGTGAGCTGCAGTGCCAGCCTGTCCACAGTGTGGGAGTGTTGTGCTACGTTTCATAGAGCTCTGAGCCTGCTGTCTCCCGTGTGCAAGCAATTCTCAAAAAAACCCCAAAAAACCAGCATCATTTGTGGGTAGCAGCAGACGTCCATAGGACTCAGCTTCTGGCAGTGATTCTCTGTGGCACTCCAGCCTATTCCTCTCACTTCATGTTCCACAAGAAAGAGCAGTTGTCATTATTTGATTTGGCTGAGAAAAGCAGTGTAAGACCCTTGGGTGTGAACCTGGATTTGGCCAAGGGGCACGGGACTGCACAGCAATTAAATTCCAATTCAGCGTTTGTCACGCTTGCAGTGATTTATTTGTATCCCAAGTTCCTGCAGAGTCCCAGCTTCCTTTTGGCTGCATCCATCACCCTGACCCTCTGTCTGTCTCCACTCTGATTCTGTGCATTGCTCTGAGGAATTCCATCCGCTTTGTCTCGCTGCTTTTCCTCTTGTCTGGTGGGCAGAATCCAGGCTGATGGATGTCAGCAGAGGAGGGAAGAGGAGGAGATGCTAGTGGGGGGGCATCATGGGCTTGCAGGCATCCATCAAGCCCTGGCAGTGGGGACACCAGTGAGAGAGGGCTGACAAGAGACCACTCCAGAGCAGCAGTGGTTGTGAATGTGCTTTGCCTGGCACACAGAAATGGTTTTCACAGGCACGACTAAAGTCCACAGCTCGCGAGGAGCATTACTGGTGTGGAGCCAAATCTGCTTCACAGCCTTCCTTCAAGCCACAGTTTATTTCAAAACACACCCCCAACCCACTATCCTGGGAAAAATAACTCAGAGAAGAAGTTTCTCTGGCAGAAGTGCACAGAGAGGTTGGAGCCTCCTCCACTGTGCTGCTTCAGGCCTGCTAGAGTCTCCCCAGCAAAAACTAAGAATTTGCTGCCATCTGTAGACATCTGGGTGTTGTTCAGGCTGTTTCCCCAGCCCTGCTCCCACAGCCCTTATATAGGCAAGACAGCCACAGCAAAACCTCCCCAGTCCCAAGGCAACCTATTCCTTTCTTCAGCGTTTTGCCATCTAAGGTAGCTTGTACCGTATCCAGCTTATTTATTCTTCACTGTTGGATGCCAGTCCTGCCAGGAGGGTTTCAGTATCCAGCTCCACTGGTTGCAGGCAGAAAGCTTGGACTTTGCTGGGGAGCAGACAGCAATTCCCTTCTGAATGGCTCTGACAGAAATAAAGTCCTTTGAGGAGTGTGTTGCTGAAGTCCCACAGTGGCCAGCAAGCTTTTCCCAGCCCAGCTGTGCTCCACAGCTGGACAGTGGCAGCCTCTCCTGATGGGGCTGGCTGTGTAGCCAGGGACCTGTACTCACACTGCACACCCTCCTGTGCTGTCCAGGCTGGAGCCCCACTTCCCTCAGTGGTTCTGTGTCTCTGCAGACACACAGAGGCTGCCTGTGCTGCTGCTCCCTGCTCTGCCGGGCCTCCATCTCCCTGTCCCCACCATCTTCCATCAGCTTTACCTCTAGGACATGCTTTGAGAAGGTGACCTGCCATCTCCCCTCCCTAGGGTGTTCCTTCTTTCTCAGGTCAGGAGAATAGCCCTGAGATGGTGAGGGAGTCCAAAACACCTTCTTGCAGAACGTAAGACCTTACATCATGGGCAGCTGTTGCCACCCTGCAGTGTGTTCCACAGCACAGCCCTCTGGTGACACACCTCCTTGATGGAGCAAACCCCAGCCATGGAACTGAGATGTCCCAAGCATTAGCACAGTTCCCTGGTGCCATTCAGGTGTGTGTGCCAACCCCACACCTTCAGCAGATGAGCAGCAGGGCTCTGGACCCTTGTCTTCTGCAGACCAGTCCATCATAGCAAAGGAATCTTCTTCACTCTCCCAAGCCCTCCAGTACCAGGGCCATGGCCAGGGCTGTCAGAGCAGAGGAGGGACACAGGGGTGGATGCAGCAGTTCATGGTGCCCCACTTCTGCCTTCTAGTTCCAGGGCCAGGCCAACCTGCACGTGTTTGAGGACTGGTGTGGCAGCTCCATCGAGCAGCTCAGGAGAAACCTCCACTTCCCTCTCTTCCCTCACGTGAGTAAGACCACAACATCCCCTGTCCTGCACTTCCCAGCTCAGCTTCCCAGGTGGATCCCCCTTGTTCCCTTCACGTCCTGCCCCTACCTCCCTCTCTGTCCTGCTTTTTGTTAAAATCCACCACCTCCCTCTCAGCCACCTCCTCTGTCCTCCTGCTGAGCTTTCAGAAGGGTTCAAGGGTAACAGCTCTTCTGCTGCCCAGGGGAGGGTCATTTCACACATGCTGGCCTGCCAGGGCTCAGACACAGGCTGAAGGAGCCCTGTATTTCATGCTCTCCTTCTAAGTGGCTAGGGGATGCCATGTCCTGTCCCCACCATCTCAATGCATGCCACGTGCAGCTTTTCCCTTCTCAGCAGCACCTGCTCCATCTCATTTCTTACTCTTGGCTCTTTTCCTCTGCCTCCATCGCATCCCATACCCCATCCTCCTCTCAGAAAAAACCCTCTGCCTTCCTGTCCCAGGGTTTTTAATTCTTCCCTTGTTCCTGTCACATCTAAAATTATTTTTATGAATTTTTTCTTCTTCCATTTCAGACAAGAACTATGCTGAAGAAGCTGGCTGTGTCCCCAAAATGGACCAACTATGGTCTCCGGATATTTGGTTACCTGCATCCTTTCACTGATGGTGAGGGTTCTGAGTGCCTTCACTCATGTCTCTTGTCACCTTCCCCTCCCTCTCCTCCTGATGCTGAGCCACTGGTGCCCTCACCCTGGCAAGGCCAACACCAGGTCCCTCACGTGGGTGGCGTGCGTGACTGGCCATGGCCTTGGCGTGGCTGGAAACACATCTGCCTCCTCCCTGGTGAGGAAGAGCACAGGAGAAAGCAGATGGGAAGGGCTGGATAAATAACAGTGCTGTTGTGAATGCACAGCCCCATGGCGTGTATGTGGCCACGAACAACCCCTGAGCTTTGCCTCCCTCCCTCGCATGGCCAGGACTGTCCATGACATCAGTGATGTCCCTTCTGCTCCCTGAATGCCATCTGACAGCAGCTGACATCTGTGTCCCCCAGCTGCATGCCTCTGCCCCGAGCAGCCTGCTGGCACTCAGTCACCCTCTGTCACGGGCCCTGGCCTGCAGCTGCCATCCCCGTGACCCCGGACAAAGAGTGAACCTCAAGCACCTCTGTCTCCCTCCACATGCACACTCCTCCATCCAAACACTGCATCTCACACAAAATTTTGCTCTGGAAGCAAAAGGGATGTCAGGGGAGGCTTTGCATAGACTTAGCTTTCCAGGTTAGATGTCAGGTGAAGCCAGTGCAGGAGGGACACCAAACCAGTGACATCTGTAAAGTTTGTTTTCAGTCACAGCAGAGTCAGCAGAGAGGTTCAAAGGCAGGAAGGTGATAATATCAAAAGGGAAGGATGGTCTCACCAGGAAAAAGGGTAAAGACAGCATTTTACAGGAACAGGATCTCTTCTGTTTCTTACCCCAAAGCCCTACTTACTCCCTCCATCTCTCGACAGGGGAGTTTCAGTTTGCCATTGCTGCAGATGACAATGCTGAGTTCTGGCTGAGTGCAGATGAGAAGCCCTCTGGTCTCCAGCTGCTGGCCATAAAAGGCAAGGTACAGTGCATGCTGCATGGCTTCTCCCATCGAGGCTTTAATGTTCCTGTGGGAACAGAGACCTTCCTGATTTACTGCTTCCTTGGACTACCCAGGTTTCTTTCCCTGCCCAACTACAGACGACATCAGCACAGATGCCAGATGGGGAGGGTATGACAGGTGATATCTTAAGCCACTTACCTCTTGGTAGTGCTATTGGAGTCCCTTGCTCACAGTTAAGGGACTTAAATCTGTCCACAGGTGATGAATTTCACAGATGACTTGCCAGGAGGAATTAGAGGGAAGAGGGAGTTAAATTTTCCTTTTTTATCATGGTCAGTGCAGTAACAAGGGAAGAAACTCATCTTAACTAGAGCCCTCTTCTGTCTCTTCACAGACGGGGAAGGAGTGGACCGCACCAGGAGAGTTTGGGAAATTTCACAGCCAGAAGTCAAACATGGTGAGGTGAGTGAGCAAAGTCCCTCATCCCAGCCACCTCTGCACATGACCAGGAAATCACAAGGATAAGGGAGAAGCACTCATGCTTGCCCTGAAGAGTTTCGCAATACAGAGAAAGGGATTACTCTGGGGTATTGCCAAAGCCTTGCTGATTTACTGCAGGAATGCAACACTGAATTTTTCTTCCCTGGAGCAATCAACCACCAGCACATCCAGGCTCCCCTGTATGAACTATATCCCAAGTTTCCTGCCTTGCAACTGGCCAGGTTTCCTAGAGGTCAAAACCCAGCAGGCGGCACTGAGAGGGAGTTATTCAGAATTAACTGAGAAGGGTCTGGAGTGCTCCAGGTGCCTAAGTGAAGCTACCTATCTCACTGTCAGGATCTGGATTTTCTTGGCAGCACTAACCCCGCCTACCCTGAGAATTAGGTTGTTTCAGGGGTGTGGTTGCTCTCCACTCATTGTCTGCTGACAAGCTAAGAAATGTTCCTTCGTGCTCCTGGTGACAGACACCTTGTTCTTCGCAGGCTGTCAGCGGAGGGCAGGTACTACTTTGAGGTGCTGCACAAGCAGGATGACAGAGGGACAGACCATGTGGAAGTAGCAGTGAGTCTGTGGAAATGGTGGTCCCGTATATGTGTCCCCACTGAGCTCAGGAATGATGTTTGTAACCATTTCCCTCCTTTCCCTGGCCTCAGCTCCTCATTGCGTGAGATGTAGCTAATCCCTTCCAGAGCCCTTACCTACTTCTGTGTGAGGTAGTCCTGGCCATGTGTCAGGACCCCTTCCTCTGCTTACTTGGGCTAGATCTGCCTTCTTTGGGGTCTGTTGCAGCTTTTTGGCCTTTCCTGGCTTGGATGTGTCCTGGGGGATCTCTGCTCATTCCCAGTCTTTTGCTGCTGGGTGAATTCTGTCCCAGGAGGGGTAGTGTGTTTCTTTTGTTCAGGCTTGGTTAACTCCATAGGTGCTTCATTTTAATGTCTTTCTCTGTTCCAGTGGAGACTGAATGATCCAGAAGCGAAGTTCAAAGTCATTGACTCCCAATATCTCTCCCTTTTTGTTAGTAAGTATCTTCATCACAAGTTTTCCCAAGCACCTCCCCATTCTTCCTAAATGTATCAGCATCCAGTGTTTCACCATGAATCATTGTCTAGCCAGGCAAATACCAGGCATACACATCATTGGGAGAAAAAGGTGGAGACACTTCAGGAGAAAGACTTCTGGACAAGAGTGTGACTCATTATTAAACGTAGGAGAATCAGAAGTAAGACTGGAACATTATTTCAGGGAAGTCTAGAGGTAGTGAGGGAGGGCAGAGAGGAGAGTCTGCAAAGGTGAGAAGTGCTGTAGATTGAGAGTAACACAGGATGGAGATTGCTTGATGAGAGCCAGGGGGAACATGAGTCCCAAAACATGGGAGCTGTGGGGGTGTGCTGCCAGCTGGACACAACCAGGGAGAAGGGGCTGCTGTGGCACTTCAGGAGATTTCACTCTGGGTCCTGAACACAACAGGATACACTGGCGATGATGGGGGATGCTGCTTTCTTCTGTCCCAGCCTCAAGTCTCTTTGAGTTGGTGCTGGATTGCTGCAAACACATCAGTCCAGCCCCTCCTGTTTTGTAAACCCTTCTTAGCACATCAAGTGATGATGTTATCAGTTAAGAAGCTCCTTAGTCCTGTTTACCCTTACCCAGCTTTGTCAGCATCACTTTCCTCTGCCAGCATTCCCCCTTTCCATATCTACTGCTGTTGCCTTCCAACATTTCTGGGCTTTTTTTCATACCAGCCCTTTTGTGCATGGAAGACTCCCTGATGTAATCAAGGCATCTGTTTGCTGTGTCTTGGATCACAACCTGCTGCTGTATTTTCTGAAACCTCCCATGTGGCTAGAACTAGGCTTTCCATTCGGTCTTCCATCTTCATCCTTCTTCCTTCTGCTCTTTTCTTCTTACTAATTACCTGTAGAATAGAAGATTGACATTCCAGAAGATCCCTTCACACTTAGCTGCAGTGCTGCAGTCTCATTTTTATCTGTTGCCTTCTGCCCATAATTTTTTCCCTCGTTCATATTAGCCTTTGGCTGTATTACCTGACATCCCATTCTTTCTGGGGTCCCATGTGGTTCAGTACTCCAAAGTTGCACACCAGTGTCCTTGGCAGGATATTGCTTTTCCTTCATGGATATTTATTCAATTCCCCTCATTTTAGAGTAAGATTCGTGGAGACATGAAGTCCTGTGACAGCAGCACCCAAGGAAAAATGTAACCAATACCCAGTCTTGAGTTTGAGCTTCCTGTTGTTCTTGGCTTATTGTGGGGCTTCATTCCCTTTCTGGAGTAACATCCTCCTCAGCCACTGAAGGTCCTTCCTTTGCTCCTCAGGTTTCTTCCCCCATTCATCTCTCTTCATCTCCTTTGAAAAGAAACTTAATACTAATAATACAGAGGTGTCCAGTAGTTCCTGGCAGCATGGAGCCTGTTCAGCACACCAGTGCTGGTGTATCCAAGGCAGGAGGTAATTTTTGTCCACTCCTCATCACTGTATGTGTTTGCTTCTATATCTCCAGCTTTCTGGGTCAGAGCCTTTCCTTTGCCTGTGCCAGAGACAGCATTAGTGCCAGGGATGCAATGCCATTTGGAAAGGGCTGACACTGGAGAGAGGTGCTTTTTTGGACAAGGAGCAAGTTAGCCCCTGTCTCCCCCTTGTGTTCTCTCTCTGGTCTCTAGACGAGACGCTTTTGAAGATGGATGAGGTTGGGCACATCCCGCAGACGCTGGCCACTCGCAGGAGCTGGGCTGCTGACAGTGCTGGCAGCAGGGTGCACCCAGCTGACATGTTGAAGCCTGACCCTCGGGACACTCTTTATGAAGGTAAGACTTGGAAAGCAGCTGAGGAAGCAACTGCAGCCTGTGCGGGAGCACAGCTGGGAAGGATTGTCCTCCTACACTGTGGTTATCCAGGCCATGCTTTTTTATTCCTGGTGCAAAAGAGAGGGGCAGCTACAGTATCAGTCACTGTAGGAGACAAAGCACAGACTAAAGCCAGCTCCTCTTCCTTGGTATCCAGCTCAAACAACATCCCCGAGCATATTTTTGTGTGAGCGTCTTAAAGGAACATAAAGAGCTGAGCTGTGCAAGAGGGCTTGTTTAATCTATTTCTTAATATTTCACATGGATAAATAGAACCCAGGGACAGAAGTAGCTAAGCTGGGCTCCTCCTGCAGCCCTTGCCTGTGTGTTCTTTCTCTGCAGTGCCCCTGCTCAGCAGGTCTCGTGTGCGCCGGGCCCTGCCGGAGTGCCCGTACAAGCCCAGCTACCTGGTGAATGGATTTCCTCTGCAGCGCTACCAGGGGCTCCAGTTCGTAAGTTGGATTTCTCAACCTGGTGCTTGCCCAGGGATACACGAGGAGGAAGAAGAGATCCTGTTAGCTGTGGGGCCTGAACTTGCCTTTGCAGGGAGTCTCACAGTGACTGAGGATTTCATCCTCCATGGCAGGGACTGTAGTGTGGTGGGTTACTAAAGCCACGGACATCTCTTCAGGAGGACTTGGCCACCTCTCTCCCAGTTAGCTCTCACTCTGTTGTAGGACTTCAGCTCACAGTTAGAGAGGTGGAGAGGGTAAAAGGCACATGAGGGAGAAGGTAAAAGGCACATGCATACATACATGTACCCTAGCTTGCTTCCTTCTATCTTCCATTCTCACAGCCTGCTACTGGGGAGGGAAAGAGTGAGTGACTCCTGCTCCCTCTAAAAAGGACTGGTTATCCTGCAGCTACGTCTGGATCACCTTGTGACTGATGTCTGGAATTTATGAGGGTTTCACTTTGTCTTTCTCTTTTCTTCACAGGTTCATTTATCCTTTGTTTACCCAAATGATTACAGCCGCCTGAGCCACATGGAGAAAGACAACAAATGCTTCTACCAGGAAAACCCTTACTATTTGGAAAGGTAGCATGCTGTAAATTTGGGTTCACTAGCAGGCTGGGGAGAAGCTTATAGGCTGGAACTAGTGTGGAATTTCATGCTCACTTCTGTAGGACTTTTCTTAATTCTTAAAGATCCCCTAAGTCTTGCAAAACATTAAAGCATTTACAGTTTCTTTTGATAACTTAAATGAAAATACGTTTAGGTCTCAGGGGGAAACTACCAGCACTTTTCTTGCACTGTTAACCCAGTAGCTGAGTCAGAGCATGTTTGTTCTCTTACATCAGGGAGTGTATTCCCAGGAAGCTTGGCCTGCAAGTGGCTGGAGCCTCCTGATAGCTTTCAGTGTGAAAGCCAAACTGTGCTCACCACCAGGCCTCTCTCTGGGGGAAGAAATGCATGTCACTCATCTTCACTGGTGCCCAGATCCCAGTGGTGGCCCCACAAGGGAGCTGCTACTTGCATGCTCCCTACTGCAACAATCAGACACCTTGTGCAAGGACTCCCAGCCATTCAGGAGGACTTTTTTGCAGGATAAAAAGGGTCACTTTCCCAGTAAGATAGCAGATGATGGCCTCCCTGTGCTCAGGATCTTCTTCCAGAAAAGGGCAAAGTAACATTCATCAAACTTACGTTTTGCTCTTCGCTCTGCAGATTTGGATTTTACAAGTACATGAAAATGGATCGGCCAGAGAAGAGCCTGGACTCTGGAGAAAAGACAGAGCAACCAGGTAGGGGCCCTAATGTCAGAACCCCGAGGATCCTTTTATCTGTCACTTTTGTGTGTGGTCTTGCAGCACCAGCTGAAGGAAGCTGTTGACTTTCCATACCAAGGAAGTCTCAGCCTTTCCCTGCCAGATTGCTGTGTCTGGGAGGAGACTTTTGCTGCCACTTTTACTTCCCTTAAGGGCAGGCTGGGAGCTCACCAAACAGTGGGCTGCACTAGACAACATGACAACTCTCAGGCCCACAGCTTAGCTGAGGTGCGATTCGAGCGAAAACATGGGCAGGAGTAGCAGAGCCAGAGGTGTTCAGTGTGGTCACACCTGCCCTGCAGAGCTGTGGCCAGACCCACAGCTCAGGGCAAAGCCAGACAGCTCCACAGCCTTTGGCAGTGGTGGGTGATGGGTGCTGAGGAGGCTGGTGGCAGCAAGAGCATGGCTCCTACGTGGGAGATCATCCCTGTCCCTCTGAGCAGGAGAGACAGCACTGAGAGGAGGCGAGAAGTAGCTGCCCCCCTGCCTGGTGGGTGCCTGGGCAGGGAAGGCATTGGGAGGATGCCAGAGGTGTAACTTTGATTCACCCTGCAGGCTCCCAGGAGGGGAACCAGGATGACCTGCAGTACGAGGAGCAGGACGTGGAGAGCACCAGTGCCCCCGAGCGCGCTGGCACAGCGGGGACAGGGCCAGCAGGCAAGGCTCCCAGCAGCCTGTTGGGCAGTGACAATATTGACGATGACTATTCCCTCCGGGAGCGCCGCCGGCTCCTCTCCGTGATGGGTGACCGTGCAGGAGAGGAGATACGGAGGAGGAGGACAAAAAGGACTGGTATCAAATCAGCCATGCTGGCCTCTACCAACCAAAGCCTCATCCTGACTGGCCTAGAGGGAAACCCGGTAACGAAGAGACCCCGGTTAAAAGCTGGCGTCAAAGACAATTCCAGGAGCCCGCCGCAGCATGCCAGGGCCAGCCAGGGGAGAGTGCCTGTCAGAAGGACAATCCCTTCTTCTAGGACTGTGTCTCAAAGGCAGCAGTCTCTTGGCCACCCCAGGGACTCAGAGGTGACAATTCCCTCGAGGGTAGGACCTCGAGGAGACCTCAGCAGCACAAAGGACAGGCTGCAGCCAGCAGGCACCGTGCCAGCTGGGAAAGGAGTCTCTGGCAAAGCCAGGAGACAGGCAGTGGGTGCTGCCAGCCCCAGCCAGCAGCCCGGGCTGCCACAGTGGCTGAGCCAGGTGCAGTCCTACGCTGCTGAGCAGAAGGTGGCCGACAATGGGGATGTGGATGAAGGAGAGGCGCAGGTGGCATCTCCTTTGAAGGGCAAGTCTGGAGGAGCAGCAGAGGAGGAAGAGGTGGATGGGGAGCCAGAGGAGGAAGATGAGGAGGATTTTGATTACGTGCCAGTGTTTGACCAGGCAGTCAACTGGGAGCAGACCTTCAGCATGAGCAACCTGGACTTCCACATGCTGCGCACAGACTGGATTGACCTGAAGTGCAACACCTCGGGAAATTTGCTGCTCAGAGAAGGGGAGGCCCTGGAAGTCACACGTGTCTTCCTGAGGAAGCTCAACCAGAGGAGTAAAGGGTAAGGCGCAGTGAGAAAACCAAGGGGCACTGTTAACCATGCTGTATGGGGAATACCTGTTATGTGAGTAACTGGTGAGAATCAGAGGATGAACTAGGTGTGGTAGATAAGATTTCAGGCAAGGAATCTGTGTAAAACACTGGATTTTAGGCACACTTCTTTTTCCTGAGAAATGGTACCAGCTTTTGCTGGTACTCTTTTGTTACATGGTCTTGGTATGGTTCTTTTTCTTCTCAAGACTTACCATCCCTTCTGGCAAACAGACACACTTCCTCTAGCCTCCGTAAGCTAAACAATCTAACTCCTGACCCTTCTGTTGGGCTGGCCTTAATTTTTATAAGTGTTATTAAAAAAAAATTATAATTTTTTACCACTCTTCTCTGGTTTCAGTTGGTGTCATTCTTCCTATACATAAGTGACCAATATCCTGGATGTTTTAAGGAGTAGGTGTTATTAGCTTCTAATCCCTGCTGGAAGTAGGCCTAATGCTACATATTAAGATCACATTTGCTTTTTCAGGGTCACATCAGTCACAGCCAGGTGTAACTGACCGGTACACACAAGATTTTCTCAGGATTTTTAACTCACAAGCATCTATTTTATAGCAGAAACTCTTGTTATGATCTGAAAGGTCATGACCTGGCATTTCATCCAGTTTTGGCCATTCTGAATCTACAGCTCCTGCCAGTTTTTACTGTATGATTGCTCAGTCCTACTCCGTATTCTTGTTTGATAAGCTGTCATGAGCCAGTTTCAGCAGCCCAAACATGCTCCTTGTGCCAAAATCATTGCAGGTGGTGTTGAATACACTCGCTATTACCAGCCCTACACAATCATTCAGACACATTTGTTATTTTCTGTGTCACCTTTATTTCATTTCTCTTGCCAAATATTTTCTCTTGGCTGGAATCCCAGGTCTAATCCCACATGCTTGTGGATTTAGGAGAAACAGGTGCTAAACATTCCCATGGAACTTTGGAAGCAGCGCAGCAAAGCAGGGGGAAGCTGGGGACAGAAAGGTTTGTGCTGGCCCGAAGGAAGGAGCCCAGCAGAGCTGCAGGGCTGGGGGAGGGACAGGGGCTGGTGCCCAGGACATGCCCACACCAGCTGTGTCTCTGTAGTATCCCATGGACTTCCTGCCTCGCTCAATTCCCAAGTCCTCGGCCCTGGCAAGGGCAGTAACTGCTTACCATAGAGTCAGACCTCCTGAGGGGAAAACAGTCTCCCAAATGGACCTCTGTGTCCCAACTTCCCCTGGTTTCTCCTTTCCCTGTCCTCTCACTGGATTGGTATCCCTGGTGGCCACCCCCCTTCCCCTGGAGACCAAACCCATCTGCCCAGCCCTTAGCTCTACCCCTACCCCTTCCTCTTCTTAAGCTGCCCTCTGCACGTGGTTGTTCTCTTTTTCCTCACTGGGTTCCCTTCATCTACATGTGATACACTTCGTTGGAATAAAACCTTGCAAAAAGAGCCCTTCTTGCCTCTATCGCTGAGCCAGCTGCGGTGAGTGTTGAGTGAGGGTCCGACTGCGTTGCCTAAAGCTTAACTCAACTTGCTTTTCTACAGGTTTGTTGGGAACAAAATGGGTAGGAGCAGCACCCACCCACTCCCAACACCCACATTTTTTATGTCTCCGGCAGGCGCTTCCAGCTGCAGCGCATCGTGAACGTGGAGAAGCGGCAGGACCGCATGCGGGGTAGCCGCTACCTGCTGGAGCTGGAGCTGCTGGAGCGCGGCGAGCGCCGCGTCCGCCTCTCCGAGTACGTCTTCGCACGGGGCTGGCAGGGCAGCAGCAGCCACGAGGAGGACGAGAGGAGGATGAGGAGCCTGGTGTGGGGCCGCCGGCGGCACCTGATGGCTGCGGCGAACGAGCCAGAGCTGTGCTGGCCCCAGGGGTTTTCCTGGAACCACCGGGCCGTGGTTCACTTTGTGGTGCCAGGTAAGGGGACCTGCCTCCCCGGGACGTTGAGGGGTGGCACAGTGGGCAGTTCCCATGAGGGCAGTCCTGGACAGTGGGTCTGAGCCAGTCTCAACCATCTTACTTGGGTCACTTCCAATTTCTGTTCTCTCCGAGTTAAATACCCTCAAAAATAGGATAGGGCCCAAGCAGCCATGGCTTGTAATCTCAGAGATTACCACTGTCACGTGGTAGGGAAGAGTCCCCACTGATTCCTTGGCTCTGTGGACCAGGTTTTCAGCCTGGGCCTATTACATCATCCCTGAAAGGTTGTTGAGGTTTAACAGAAGGCAGGAAGCCTTGCGTGTTGAGAAAAAACACCACCATTTAAATCAGTTTGCTTTGATTCTCTCCCTGCTGCAACACAACCAGTGAAAAACCAGGCACGTTGGGTACTGCAGTTCATCTCCGACATGGAAGAGCTGTTCCGAGTCACCAAGGATCCCTACTTCAGTGTCATCATCACAGACTACAGCAGTGACGACATGGATGTAGAGAAGGCTCTGAAAAGGTCTACCTTGCACAGGTGGGAGTACTGCTTGGTGACAAAAAGCCACTCACACACATATGCCTGCAAATAGCACACTTGGCAGTCCCTGTGTGTTGAGCAGCCACAGCCTGCTGCAGCTGGAGCACCACAGACACCATCCATCCAGACCTTGCACATACACAAGAACGTGTTTTTGTTAGGATGTGCATACACATATATGCATGGAACACTGTTAGAAAAGTGTAAGGCAATACCTGGTGTGGTCAAGCTTCTAAATTTATTGAATTTTTTTTATTGAATCTCTTTTTTCAAGATTGCAAGAGAGAAGAGAAAGCAAGTCTCCCAGCGATGGGGCAGGGGGAGGAGAGAAAAGATAAGAAAGCTCTGAGAAGTGGGACAGAGAGCGTGGAGACCTCTGTTTGCTGGAATGACCCTGCTCTGATCTGAAACAGCTTTGGCTGGTCATTTCCATTACATGCCAGGTCTAGTCCTAGGACAGAGCTGGGCTAGAGCTGAGAAGAGTTTTGCTAGGCTCTGTTCAGGGGCAAGATTCTCTGGGCAGACTGGGACCGGGAGCAGTGCTGGGCTTGTGCACTCCCCCAGCAAAGGTTTCCTCTGCTTCAGAGGGTGCACGGGGCGAGGGCAGCTCCATGGCCCAAGGCTGTGTGGCACTGCCTGCCATGCCTCCTGTGCCACTGAAATTCCCTCTCCCCTCTGACCCCCAGCTATCGGTACCTGAAGCTGACAGGGAATTTTGAGCGTTCTGCCGGGCTGCAGGCGGGGATAGACCTCGTAACGGTGAGTCTGGGGGCCTTGGGTGGGCAGGGAAGTTTGTGATGTGTGTCTGGTGTTGCCACTGCCTTTGGTACTGAGCATGCTGGTTTTTAGGGAAGGGAATAGCCTAGCAGACCAGTCTAAATGTAGATGTTCTTCCTGTCCTTCCAGAGTAAGGGTCTCTTTATTCTGAGGAGCCTGTGCTCTGCTTGATCCTTGCTCCATCTGCTGGGACTGTCAGACAGGAGGGAAGTCAGCAGTAGCAGCTTTGTGATCCTGGCTCTGCCAGGTCACAGTCATGGTATTTCACACTCATCATTGATCAGCCAATGGACATTTTGGCAGCCCTTGGGGTCTCAGTTTCTGATGCAGTAATGAGATTTTGACTCCCATATTTCTGTCTTCCTGCCCCTCAATAAATATTTACTGAAAGTCAACCTATTTTTTTCCCAATCGGTACAATTGGTTCCAGGACCCACACAGCATTGTCTTCCTGTGTGACCTCCACATCCACTTCCCAGCTGGAGTCATTGATTCAATCAGGAAGCACTGCGTGGAAGGCAAGATGGCCTTTGCACCCATGGTCATGAGGCTGCACTGCGGGATGTCCCCACAGTGGCCTGATGGTAAGAGGGCTCAGACTTTGGGGAGCGGGGAAAGAAGAAAGTCTTTCCTCTACATTTACCTCCCCTACATTTGTTCCTCTGGCACTGTCAGGGTCTGGGGCTTGAGGTACTTCCAAGTCCACAGGGTGAGTGTGTGTTAGACATAAGTGGGGTTTAACAGCATCAGGTACCTGGAATTTGAGATCAAAAAGCTAGCAGAGCCCTTTATCTGATGTTTCTCCTGGCTGTCTCCTAGGGCTCTTTGTGGATTTGAGGACCTTGGAAAAACCGTCCTTTATTCCTGTCTGTCCATACATCTCTTTTCTCAGGGGGCACAGCCTGTCCTGAGGAGAGCTGGTAGACCAGGAGTGAGGGAAACCAAGCCGAGTTGGAGGGAGAAAAGTGGTACAGAATAGGATTTCCTTTAGACAGAGGTGGCCATCCTGAGCCATCTAGGCACAGGGACAGCCCTGGGAAGCTGGGACAGTCCAGGAATTGTGTTGCCAGACAGGAGATGTGAGAGGCTCTGCTGAGAAGTTGACGGGACAGACCATGCTGTCTGTCCACAAGCCTTTCTCATTCCCAAAGCTGGTTGGCATGGTTGGCTCTGCCTTGGTGCTGAGTGTCCCTGGTGTCAACACTGTGCTGAAAGTAGCTTGAGTCTCACTCCAGCAGCTCTGCTGGAGCCATCAATGGTTCAAAACCCCAACAAAGCTGTGCCTCTTTTGTGCTCTCCTCAGGCTACTGGGAGGTGAATGGGTTTGGTCTCCTGGGCATATACAAGTCTGACCTGGACAAAATTGGAGGCATGAATACAAAAGAGTTTCGGGACCGCTGGGGAGGAGAGGACTGGGAACTCCTCGACAGGTAGGCATCCACTGTCATTGTTCAGGTGCTCAGGAGGGGAAGCCCATCAGATCCTGGAGAACCAATGACCATGGGAGTGGGGATCTAAGGAGGTTGAGATGACTACTGCCACCATAACCTTGGCCGGTGAGGGAGAGTCTTTGAGCATATCCTGACCTCAAATCTAGTAGGTGAGGAGACACAAAACACTCTATTGCAGCCACTAGTAAGAGGAGAGCTGTTTTCTGCTGCTGGTTGGTCTCCTGCAGATCAGGCACTGGTGATTGTGAAGACTTTGTCCTCTTCAAGCATTCAGAGCGCAGTGTGATCCCTCACATTTCCCATATAACATTTAGCCTTGAAGACCAGCTGGTGGAGAGGCATTTAAAGATTATGAGGTACAGTTAAAATTTCTGAGGATTTTGTGAGGAGGGATGCACGAATACCTAGGCCTCTGGGTTTGTAGTTGTAGGGTTTGGGCCCTGTCCTGTCTTTTCTGTCAGCTGACTGCAATCCAGTGCTGCCAGCCATCTTTCCTCTTGTCTTGGCATATGCAGGCACTCCTGACTAGTCCTGCATAAACACTCAGAAAGTGTCATTAGATTCCTGCTTACGGATACGGGATACCCCTGAGCTATTCTGGACTATCCAATTTGCTTGCAGTCTCTTATCAACAGCACAACTTAAAAAAAGAGTTTTCCTGGGGCTGAGTCCCTCAGTATCTTTGTGATGAAGTTTTCCCTAAGTCTGCTCTTCTGTCTGCCAGGATCTTACAGGCTGGGCTGGAAGTGGAGCGTCTCTCCCTGAGGAACTTCTTCCACTGGTTTCACTCAAAGCGGGGCATGTGGAACCGGCGCCAGCTGAAGACGGTGTAGCCTTCAACCCCAGAGCTGCTCGGCAGCACTGTCCACCATCTCATCCAGATGTGCACTTTACTGGGGCACGCAGCTGGGTGCCCAAACTCTTCCTCTGCCTCCAGAGACCTCTGATGGCATGGCACAGCTGAGGAAGGGGTGATCAGGCTAGTGGAGCAGGAGCTTCTCTTGTCAGCCGCTGCATGCAAGGCGTGGGATCCGCGTGCGGCTGGGAAGGCGTGTGGTGGAGATGTCAAGGGAAGCACTTGTATCTCCTGCCATGCAGTCTGGTGGAAGGTGCAGGGGGAGAGGTGCCGTGTTTCCTGTTGAGTCTTGCACCAAACAAACGCAAATCCCAGCTAAGCCTAGAATGGTTTGTTTAGAGCAGTGCAGCTTCTCTTTCAAAACTTGAATGGAAAAAAAAAAAGAAAAAGAAAAGAACCCACAACCGTCCCCATTTCCTCTCCTTTGCCATCTCTCCAGTACCCATTATTTTAGACAGGGGACCAAAGTTCTCTGATCTGTTTTGCACCCACATGCCCATGTGCTGACTTAAGGAAATCTGGATGCAGAGGAGCTGATAAGCACTTTAGGCTGCTGGTGCTTAGATGTTTCTCTGTGCTTTTCACTTCGGTCATTATGAAAAATTGTGCTCATGTTCAGCAAATTGTGGGCTGTGCATGGAGTTGTGAATACATTTCCCTTACAGGAGCCACGTTTGCCTGTAGCTGGGTGAGCTGGCAAGGGTGATGTTACAATTCCACCTAAATTATTGACCCACTGCCTGAGGGTAGTGGAGGGGCTATACAGAGAAGCTAACAGAGCATCTCAGGAGGAGCTTTGCAGCCTTATCTGACAGACATGTGTTTGTCCTAACAATATCAGGGAAACCCTAGCAGGGAAGAAGTGGCAATATTTTATTAGTTGAAGTATTGTGATTTGTCAGAAGAGGAGACAGAGTCTTCTGCTCTCAAAATCCTGTACATTTATGCAGCATCTAAAAGTTAATTTAATAAGTTATGGCCTCACAGTTGTGTTTTGTCATAGTTTGACTCTTATGTAGAGAGCAGCCTTCTTGGTTGGAGAACCAACACAGCTGTTGGTGCTTCATCTCTGGAACAGCCCTGGGAGCTCTGGCCTGGTACGGAGGATGTGGCCTCAGGTCTTGGCACGTGCACTGGGTGTAACAAACAGTGAGGACAGAAGAGCGTTGAGTGAACAAAAGGATGGGCAAACCCATGCTGTCATTGATGGAAGAAGTGTGGAGAGAGCCCACAGCTGGCCTGGTGCTACAGGGAAGTCTCATCCCCTAAAACTCCTGTTAATGTAAGGCAAGATTTTTTTACCCTGTAACCATTTTAGAAGATTACTTAAACCCAGAAATCCCAGCTCACTCAGTGCTTTACACTGCATTTTCAGTGTCCCCATGCTGTAAAATGATCAAGCTTGAGGGAGAGTGTGACATAGGATGCTGCTCATGGTGCCCAGTTCTGTGGGAAGGAGTAATGGATGTATGCAGAATAGAAGCAAAGCTGACTGGTACTAGATTTTTTTGCTCTTTGCTGATGGAGTAGATGCCAATTCAGAATAGGCATTCATTTATTACTGTGTCTGTGGTGCTTGACAAGTCCATCAAGTTCCGCTATTGCAGTAGAAAACTGAACGTACAAGTTCTGGCACGTGAGATAGAAATCATGTCAAATCATCTGTTTGCATCAGTCTGGGTTTTGTAAGTGATGGATTTAGAAAAAGTCAGCCAGATACCAGAAAGTTCTGCTGTGCAGTGTGCAGCTGTGGTGAGAAGTAGACAGGAGAAGGCTGTGTCTCTGAATCCATGCAGCCTTTGCCAGAATGGAGACACTGAATATCCCAGAAGAGGCAGCCTTAGCCAGCTGCCCAAGCCAGAGTAGTGTTCCTGTTGAGGGAAAATACTTCACCCACACAGATACTAAGAAATTAAATCATGGCAATTGGGGTGAGATGGAAGAGGCTGACAACAGTCATAGGAGTTTGGGAGACCAGAGCCCTGTGATGCAATGTTGCAATAAGCTCTGTTTCTCCCTGGAATGTGCAGTGTCAGTCATGCTCTCAGTGCAAGTCAGAGCCTGTGCTTCCCTCAAACACAGGCACAGCTCCATGAGCATGTAGGTGAGCTGCTTTCCAGGCTCCAGGACTGTGCCTGCACAGCCTGTCCAGGCTGGCTGTGTCACGCAATGCCTGTGGAATGGGGAGAGGCTGCCGGGAGGGCGAGTGCCCGGACGTGGCCGGGCGTTAGCAGAGGCAGCTGTCTGAGCCCATCACGCTGGGAACACCATGGTGCCCAGTCTGCACATGGAGAACTGCTGGATTCAGTGGCAGCCTGGATGTCAAGCACGGGGAGGAGGAGTTATTTGTGTCATGTCCTTTCACATCTGGCTGTGGATGTGGTCTGCAGCACCTCAAGTTAGCAGCTGGCATCCATCTGCGGACACTGGCAAGATCGAGGTGCATCCAGAAGGTAACTCACTTGGCATAAATGCCATGAGTCTTCCCCACCACACGGGACAACGAGCAAAGAGTGGACTGGACAGTAGGGTGCACCCCTCAGTGCAGCACTGCCTGAGCAGAATTCGAGGGTTTTGCCCCCATTTTTCAGCTGTGACTGCACTCCTTCCTTCACACCGTGTAACCCGGGCCAGTGGTAAGCAGAACTACCTCGCGAGGACTCCTTGATGGAGATGTAAGGAGTTCCTGGTTTTCAGTCCACTTTCCTAATGGCCAGTTTCCCCACTGTCAAAGCTGCCATCTCAAATGTTGTTCCCTTCCAGTGGGAACACTCAGTTGGTATCCAAGCAAGTGGAAAATGTGATTAATACTAATTGGCACTAGCTGGCAGCCTCCATGGAGGAGCTTGGAGTGCCCATGGGAATAAAAACTGTCTTCCAGCCCACATGCTCAGAGACCTCACTGCAGGGTGTAGGGAGAGAAGGGGCTCCACACTCCCCAGTTTACTGGCCAGCAGCAAACCTTGCAGGAGCAGCACTGGGCTTCACTCTGAGGCTGCTGCTCCTCTTCCAAAGCAAGCTGCAGTTTTTCTCCCCAGACAGAGTCACAAAGAGGGGGAGAGCAGGAAGCACAGCAGGAGCAGATCCCTCAGCTATGCAGTGAAAGGACATGGCCAGGAAGCTGACTCCCCTCAACAGCTGGTCACATTTCTGTCACCAGGATCTTTTTAGGAAGCTGTGCTGGAGTTTCTGGCCTTCATGTGCATCCTGGCTGTGTCCTGCCTGGACAGCTGGAGGAAGTCAGTTGCATAGGATTTTCCTTGCATCAGGCCAGGAGCAAGCTGCTCCGGAAGCTCTGTGGCTGGGGAGATGATGGACAGTGCTGCAGAAGAGACCTTCTCCAGGGTAGGATGTGACCAGGCTGGAGAGTCTGGGCCACCAAGGGTGAGGTGCAGAGCAAGGGGGCTCTGCCTACAAATGTGACTGTATATTCAGGACTGGAGTGTGGTGCTCAGGCTTGCTTTGCAGGTCATCAAGGGAATGAAGAAGAGCTGGCTTTTAATCTGAGCAAAGTATATTGTGTGAAAATTATTATTTGTTTCATCATTGTCTTAATGTTTGCTCGGTATGAACATCTCTCCTCGTTGCCTACAAATGTCTGAAGTTGACTGTTTTTTAGATACAGATGCCTTGTGTTGAAAATCTGACTTGTACCTTTGAGTTACCTGCCTTAAAGTGGCTCTGTGCCTTCGAGACGACTCCTGGGCCACCTCTCTGTTGGAGCTGGGGGATATACAGATTCTCCCTCATGTTTTATAAATACATTGTCTTCCTACAAGAGCTCTCTTCTGTCTGTGTGTTCACTCGCACCTGCATCACTGTGCAGCAGGAATTAGAATCCAGGTGTGCTCCTCTGTCTTCATTAGCTGGAAAGCACAGGCAGTACCAGAGAGATCACTCTCAGCCCAAGCCAGCAAGAGCTCTGCAGCAGGGGGTGGGTGGGAGATGCAGAGGGCAAGGTTGGCCAGCAGTGAGCCCTGCTTCAGTCCCCTCTAGATCTGCAGAAAATGGGATGACAACAGAACAGTTTTCCTCCTGTCTACGTGGGTTTATCATGTGAAACAAGGTGGAAACAGTGGACAAATACACATTCCAGCAAAGCATGAGTGTGATGTGGTGAGAGGATGTGGAAAACACAGTGGTTCTCCTGGCAAGCAGAGGACAGTTCCTGGAGAAGACCACAGGTGGGAGCCTAGACCTGAGCTCAGTGCTTGGCACAGCCTACACAAATGGGAGGTCAGCTCTTTCACAGCAACTGCTTATTTGGATTCAATTTTGGCCCATCTTCGCTTCAACTGTGCCTTCTTTGAGTATCAAAAGCTTGGCAGCAATGGGAGTCACACACAAAGAGGGGAAGAGGCAGCCAAGGTTGCTAATGAGTATGATTTCACTATAACAAGAAATTATTAATATTAAAGGGGATGGAGGGAAAGTGTTCCAGTGTGCTGCCAGCCTATTGCTTGCCTGGGGTGAGTGGCAGGGAGCCCCCTCTGCTCATGCAGGCCTCAGATGCTGCCATGCCCAATCCAGTAGGTCTCTGAAACAATGATAAAGTTAAGATCTGCTAATAAAATTGCCCTCACTGCTTCTTTTCCAGCTGAATGTTTTCTATTTTCCCCTCTCTTTGCATTCAGTCATCAATGCTAATTGCTTTCCCTCCTGCTCCATGAAGCAGTGAGTCCTGAGGTTTGGGGTCTGCATGCAGGATACGTAATTTTTTACCTTTCCACGAACCCAGCCAGCCACTAGTGGCTGACAGCCCTTGGCTTGTGGTTTTGCTGTGCCTACAACTCATTCTGCTACCTCTAGAATGAAGCATTTTTCTAAAGGAGGCAGGATAACAGGCTTCCCAGAAACATCCACCCCTCTCTGCTGCCAGTCAGAGCAAAGACTGAGGACCAAGTTAAGCAGCAAACTCAGAGTCACCCCAGACCTGTCATCCCCAAGAAAAAGTGGAGGACAAGTCTCTGCCTGCTTCACCAAGCAGATCTCAGACTGTGCTCAGCTTTACCACTTCAGGTTCTGGTAAATACAGAACTAGTATTTTCCACCCTACCCTTATTGTGCAACTTCCCTTCAGCTCGAAAATGTCCCTGTCAGTTTCAGGTGCTAAGCTGCTGCTGGCCGGTGGCCTTACCCACCAGTTCGTGGGCAGGATCATTCACATCCTCTCAGGAAAAGCACCACGTGTGACTGACACCAATTTGGTTTTGTAAAGACAAATACAGATGAAAAGACAAATAGAAGTGAAATCTGTCTGTATATGTTTCTAAGTGTCAGACACTCCCAGCAGCTCCTGAAGACTGATGTGAGGATGCTTTCGTGGCATTTCTCTCTCAGGGGTGGCAAGGATATACTAAATGAGAAGTCCATGTTAAACTCTGATTCTGCAGTACAATGGAAAAATCATTTAATAATCAAAAGAGCATGTAATTATTTAAATAGGCTTACATAAGGCTATTAAAATACCATTTTTTAGCATGACTATAGAGTTAAAAAATTTAGGATTGAAAATCTTTACTCTTTCATAAAAATCTTGAAACTCATTAATTCAAAGGATTTTTTTCTTAAGGAAACAAATTGTTCTAATACAAGAGAATTACCGGAGCTGTCATTATAAACCAAATACATTTTAAAACATTTATATTAGTGATAAGAATAAATCATAATGGTGATTTTTAAAATAAAGTACTAAGCTATTCAACTGTAATTTTTCATTGCAGCAACAAGCCTAGGCTGTGTCCTTATGTATAATGTTTCTTCATTTTCTATTAAGTATTGTCAGGCTATTCTGACATCATTCCTGACAGGTTGCTGATGATGGCATCAGACCACAATAACTATTTTCTGTCCTTGTTAATATTCCAGTGCTGGAAATATCTGATTGTTTTCTTAACTATGTCACATTTAATTTTAAACAACTAGGAAAACATTTGAACTGGTTCTAGCTATCTTCATGTACACACACCATTTTGTCCTCCTAGGAAAACTTCTTTTTTAGTTTGAGAAAACCATTCCAACGTTTGGGAGGTAAACTATTAGATAGGATTGCTTTAAGGCCATCAACTTATGTTTGAGACAAAAAGAAAGCTGGACTTATTTATTCAGCCTACAAAGTAAATCATTCAGTCTTCTCTACCAAATGAGCCAATATTGAATATGTGAAGCAGGCAGCTAAAATAAGGAAAAGAGATTTACAGAACTGCACTTTCAAAATGTATACCTGCTGCTGTTCCTGCAGTTTTCTCTTGCAAAGTTTGTTCTAGCTTGGAAAGGCAATGTTCCCACCCCTCAGAACTGCAGAAGCATTACAGCAGGGGGCCGGTTTGCTATGACACACACAGAGTTTTGAAGTTTAACCCAGTTTTCTGGATTCATCCATGGACTCCTGCTGAGGTCAGTGGAAACGTGGAGGAGAGCTGCACTGCTCAGATCCTGCAGAGAAGACAAGAAACGCCGGTAAGGTCACCTCAGACTCCAGAGAGGAGCAGTCACAGCCGCTGCTCGACACCACAACTGCCCCCACGCGTGTGGGGTGCTGCTCTTCAGCACTTGCCCCTCTCTGCATCCCAAACCAGCAATGTTTCTATAGAGGCTTTTGGCCTTTGCATCAGTCCTCACCACAGCATGTGTCTGTTGAGCTTTCTTGTTGGCTGTTGCCCTGGTATGTTGCATTTAAAGTCTGTTTACATTTTGTTTGCAGGTCATGTAAACAAGAAATATTAATTTTGCTTCTTGAGCTAAAGTGCTTTTGATTTAAGAACATGTCATTCCCTCGCTGACATGACATGGAAACCCAGCCACTTGGATGAACTCTTATTTACAGGGCTTCCTTGAAAATGAGCATTAGGTGATTAGAACAGTCCCTACAGTGACTGTTGTAAAGAGCTCTTTCCCCCCTGCCTTGCCCACCACGTTCCTTTTCTTCTGCTCAGATAGTGCTGCTGTCTTGGGATTCCTCCCAGAACACACCTAGATTTCTTCCCCAACGTTAGCTCCCATCCACAACTGCTATTCATATCTAGCATGAGCTCTGCAGCCTTCCAAAAACCACTTGCTGCTGATACATCCCAGCAACTGGGATGTTTGGTGTTCTTGCTTTAGAGACCACGTGAGGAGAGCTGCTCCTCCTCTGAGGGAATTTGTTCAATGGCCACAGGTTTTTGTGGGACAGCAATGTGCCTCTGGAAAGGCTTTGTTAATTTGTGCAGCTTTGCCTTCACCACCTTGCAGTGATGTTTGCTGAGACTGAGAGCCCTCCCAGGGGCTGGCAGTGATGGGAACTCACCCTTTCTTACCTGAGTCCATTGCCCCATGAATTAATAAGGTCCAAAATTCCTGTTAGGGTAGAGGCCAGTCTTCTGCACCCCAAAGGCTGTGATGAAGATGTTGAGGATGACTGTGATGAAGATGAGAGCTGTGGCAGCGTTGTTGAGTATGTTCAGGCGGGGTTGCTTTGCAATATCATTCAGGTTCAAACGAGCTGTGCAGTGCAGTGCAAACAGAGAAAGGGGTTTGCAGACTGACTCCAAGTCCCCCAGCTCCTGCAAGCCTCCCCTGCCTGGTAAATGTTCATGGTGCCCTGAGTGCTGAGGGAGTAGTCCCCTTTCTCCTCCCAGCTGGCTCCAGCCATCATAGCTGCCAGCAGGAAAAACTGTGGTGTGTGTGACAGGGGAAGGAACACGTCACAGATTTTCCAAAGCCTCTAATCCTCTGTCCCCCATAAAAACCCATGTAGGATATTCAGGAAAATGCAGAATTTTGCAGGTTTTTAATACTGGGAATCTGTTGGAGACTGAAATACAGCAACTCCTGTATCACTGGGCAAGCACCAGCAAAGCAATGCTGATGTTAATGTACTGTCTGTAGACCACTAGGAAAACTGTGGGATTGGTTAAATGGGAGGTGAATATAGGGAATACCTCTGCCAAAATTGTTCTGTTAAGTCCCAGACGAAGTAAGATATAAAATACAGCTAAAATGTAGTGTCTGCAAGAGCTGCATGAAGGAGCACCTAACAGTAGGGGCAGCAAGAGGCCCATCTTGGGCAAATCCCCACTCTTTCACTGGGACAGGGGCTCAGCAGTGGGAAAGTGAAGGAAGAGCTGTGCTCAGAGATGTGCAAACGAGGAACAATTTCCCACCCACCATTTTGAGAAACACTGACCGCCCTACCACCCACATCCATCCCTGAATGGAGCCAGAGGGGAATGGTTTGGGGGAAGAAGAATCTTCTCCCTTCCACCCCCACACCAGCCCACCTACAGGGTACCCTGCCCCTGCAGGGCACCACACGCCTTGGTGGCCACCTCACCAGTGACGATAAGGAGAATGCCAATCATGACCTGGAAGAAGAGGGAGATGCTGATGAGCACGATGAGGGTGGCGTAGTACTGGAAGGACGTCCCCTGCTCCAGCACAGCTTTGAGCTGGGTGACGTTGGCCATGAAGAGCGCCACGTCCAGCATGCTCTCTGCCACGCTCTTCTTGGTCGCGTAGTGGTTGATGTTCATCGGCCCGTTGATCCGGAGGTGAGGATTCATGCCCTGGGGAGACAGGAGGAATCGCGTACATTGATTGACACATCTGTGTCCAATGGGATGCTGTCTCCTCCCTGGGGTTTATCTAGAAAGCCTGGGAAAGGGTCAAAGTTGCATGTTTTAAAAGTGTTGAGAGTACCCAGTTTCCCCTCACAGTTGCCTTGTGGTGTTAATAGGCACAAGATACTTGCTGTGATCAAGAGCTCAGCAAGGTTAAAAAAAAAAAGGGTATTTTTGTGTAAAACAAGATTATCCAGAGTTACAATAATGTATGATTATCCAAAAGCCAGAGATTTTGCAAGCAATATTAAATTCTCTTCCTTCAGGACATAGACAAGACTCAAACTTGCAGGGGATTAGAGACAGATCTTCTCTTTGGGTTGGGTGTTGTGTTTAATATCATTACCAATGATCTGGATGAGAGGATGGGGTGCACCCTCAGTTTGCAGGCAACACCAAGCTGGGTGGGAGTGTTGACCTGCTAGGGGGTAGAAAGGCTCTGCAGAGGGATCTGCAGGGGCTGGATCAAGGGACTGAGGCCAGTTCTGTGAGGTTGAGCAAGATGAACAGCTGGGCCCTGCACCTGGGTCACAACAACTCCACAGAGCACTGCACACTTGGGGAAGAGAGGCTGGAAGGCTGCCTGGCAGAAAAGGACCTGGAGATGCTGGCTGAACATGAGCCATTCAGTGTGCCCAGGTGGCCAAGAAGGCTAGTGACATCCTGGCCTGTGTGGCCAGCAGGACCAGGGAAGGGATCATCCCCCTGTACTGGGCACTGGTGAGGCTGCACCTCAAATGGTGGGTTCAGTTTTTGTCCCTTGACAATCCAAAAAGGACATTGAGGTGCTGGAGCAAGTCCAGAGATGATGGGCAATGGAGCTGGTGAAGGGTCTGCAGTGTAAGTCATATGAGGAGCAGCTCGGGGAGCGGGGGGTGTTCAGCCTGGAGAAGAGGAGGCTCAGGAGGGACCTTATTGCTCTCCACACTATCTGAAAGGAGGCTGTAGCCAGGTGGGGGGCAGTCTCTTCAGTCTCTTCTCCCAAGTAACAAGCAATACTAGCAAGATAAAATGGCCTCAAGCTGCATCAGGGGAGGTTTAGACTGGATATTAGGAAAAATCTCTCTTCAACAAAAAGCTTGTCAGACACTGGAACTGGCTGCCCAGGGAAATGGTTGAGTCACCATCCCTGGAGGGATTCAAAAGACATGCAGATGTGGCGCTTAGAGACATGGATTAGTGGTGGCCTTGGCAGTATTAGATTAGCAACTGGACTTGATGATCTTCAAGGTCTTTTCCAGCATAAACAATTCTATGATTCTATGACTGTCAGTCGCTGGGCTTTATACCTCCTCTGAACAATTTTTGCTGGCTTATGTCTTACACGAGATGCTAAAGCAGATTAAATAGTCCATGGGTTTGTTTCTCAAACCAAGGACAGTGTTTCCTCAAAACACCAGGCTCTGAAATGTAACAAGAAGAGGAGTGGGATCCGTCACACCTAACCTTAATTAATCATTCAGGCAGGTTTTTTTGGCAGTGGAAGGAAACAACTGTTTACAAAAGCCAAATCAGCTGGTTGCCCTTGTTATAGACAGGTAATGTGATGGATTGGCTCTCGCAATTAAGGGATGAAAATTGTATCGCTCTTAAAAGAAGTTTTATTGATATGTGGTTATGATATCGTAGCCTTGTTGTTTAGACATCCTCTGTTCTCCCCGAAGTCCCCTTCCCCCCTCGGTGTTGTTACCAGCAGGCAGCCTTGGTTGTGAAAGAGTTGTGAAGGGAGGCCGTGTACGTGTGCCCCTTGCGTGGGATGGGAAAAGCTTGCTGTTAGGAGGTGCAGCAGGACAGCCCTCACCTCCAATCAAGGTGCAAGAAGATCTCCACCAACAAACAGCAAAGAAGAATTTACAGACAGACTTTGGGAGAGCCCAGGGCTGGCTGACACAACCCCCAAGGCTGTAAAAGGTGGAGCAGCCATTCTGTAGATGGGCACACGGTGGTTTGGTTCCAGGCTCCCAGCGCTGCAATTTTTCCTTGTTCAGTCTTCTGCTGTGTTTTTGTTAAGGTTTAATAAACCTTTGAAATTTTGAAAGTAAGCATCATTTCTCACATCCTTAACTGCTGGAACCCAGGGCACAAGGAATGTTTCTCTGCCTGATCTGAGAAGTCCTGATCCCCAGGAGAACACTGCTTTTAACCTTTCTCCATGGAAAAAGCTTCCAAGACTTCGGGATGAATTGGAGTCTACGAATGTGTGAA
>VXBC01010289.1:1694546-1763142 GCA_013399945.1 Ploceus nigricollis | reverse complement strand
GAAGACAAGATGGAGGATTTTGGGCATTGTCTGATCTCCTTCTTGTTCTTCATCTACTCCATTTTCTGCAGTGTTGGTGGCACAGAGTGATTGGTTAGAAAGAGCCACAATGCAGATGTTGCATGAACAGACAAATAATTAGTTATTGGTAGAAAGGCAGAAATAAAATATGTCTTAAGAGTTAATTGGAAAAAACAGTTTTAAAAGACCTTGAACCTGTGTGTCTTGTGACTTTTGGTGCCTTTCTCTTTGTACACAAAGTCTGGAATGTAGTCGGCGTGCTGAACTGTTGATAAGAGAAAAATAAACAACCTGAAGTCTCTTGATCCTGGCACAGAACCTTTTAAGGGTCTCCCCATCAGGGGATCCTCAGAGGGGCTTCCACACTTAACCTAATTGCAAGGTGTAGGTAATTTGGCTGCTTTTAGCCATCCACTGTTAAGTGAGTTCACCTGTTGCTCTCTTGACCCAAGTGGTTAAAAAAAACAACAACCCAAAAAAAAAAGTGGATGATAGTTTTCCATTCACCCAGAGCATCACAACTGGAAATAAACCACCAGCAAAGGCAACAGTTGCAAGAGATGTAGATGTATCTGCAATAAACTGTGCTCTTCTTTCTTAAAAAGAAAGAAAAACAACACTTCCCTATAGCACAGGTGCTTCAGTTCTGAGTAATCAGCCTCCTGTCAGCTGCAGTAAGACCAGCAGCCTTGTCCTCAGCATTGCCTGATGGGTTACCCTTTAAAACCAGGGGTAAGGGCTAGCCTGTGCCTCTCTTTTGCTCAGGAAAGGCAGAGAGACTTCTTTGGGTGCACACTGGAAGTGCCTACGTTCAATGGTGAGTTCTGTTTTGCTCCTTTTGCACCAGATAAAGTAGAAAATGCAATCTTTCCTCCATGCTCTGGGCAGGTCACTGGGGAAGGATCCTGGCTCGTCTGTTGTGCTGTGACCCTGGGTCTCTTTGAGCAGCCCTGGGCAAGAGTGGCTTTCTTTGATTTGGGAAAGCAGGAACAAAGCCAGTGATCCTGGGAGAGCAGTGTATGTGGGGTGTGTGTGATGCTGAAATTGGGGTGAATTTTGGAAGGGGGTTGTGGCCCCAGTGTAGTGGTCACCCTGATGTGACAAAGACATGTATGACTATGTGAGCAGGAAAGGCTGTGTCTGTTTTGAGCTATTGATGAGCTGTGATCCTTAACAAGGAGCTAGCTT
Organism: Ploceus nigricollis; assembly: GCA_013399945.1. Taxonomy (NCBI): domain Eukaryota; kingdom Metazoa; phylum Chordata; class Aves; order Passeriformes; family Ploceidae; genus Ploceus; species Ploceus nigricollis. The sequence continues at coordinate 1,761,933 of VXBC01010289.1, read as the reverse complement.
GGGGTAGGAAAGGGCTTTTGGTTTGGTTGGGGTTTGTTTAATATGATAGCTCAAAGCATTTAGTCCTTACAGTTTCTGACAGTGACATTCCTGTGGTTACAGGGCTCCTTTGCAAAGCCTATATTTCTTGCTTTGGAAGGGAGAAGGTGAAAGATACTGGAAGGAAGTAAAAGTAGAAGTCTAAAGAACTGGTAAAAACTCCAAGGCTGTGTGTAGGTGTTTGAGACTTAAATGTTACAGTGTGGTGTCAGAGGCATCTCGAGGAAAGGAGGCCAGCACAAGGTCATGTTCTGTGAATGCATTTTAAAAACCCATCTTGAGGGACTGCTCCCCCTTAGATGGCTTAAAACCATGTGATCCTGTTGGAACAGAGAGGAACTAATAGCAAATTGTGCAGGGTTGGTGATTTGATCCCTCTCATGTGCTGTTTTCCTTATTCCTGAGGAATCAGCCCCCCCTCCTTGCAGCATCACAAGGCTGAGCATTGATAGTTTGTGTAATGATGAGTTAAGGGTTTGAGAACAAGGGCGCTGTACAAACAGGGCAGAGCTGCTGTTAAATGAGTGACTGGTACCAGGAGGCTGAGACATCTGTTTCTGGCTGCTTACGTGGAGAAAAATAAAGCAAGTCAGGAGCTCTTGTTGAATAAAAGCACATCCTTCTTTTGAGCTGCCTTTATGTTCCTTTACCTGGAGAGTGAAATGGGGCAGGGTTGCAACGTCCTGAGCTCTGTGTCCCAGGTGATCAGGCAGTGAAAATAGACAGCTTTGACATGGACTTTTCTCACATGGATGAGTGTGGTTGCATGTTCCCATCTGGCACGTGAAAACACAGGCAGGTGTTTCTCTCCTATGTGGAGTAACTGGAACACCTTCACAATGGAAAAGGTGTGACTCCAGATTCAAAGTTCTGTCAGTCCAGGCAGATCCAGAAGGATCTCCACAAGGATAATGGATGATGGAAGTTGGACACTAAACTCGAATCTGGGTAGCTGAAGATTTGTGATGAGCAGCCCCCTTTTTAAGACCTGGCTACAGCCTCCTCTCAGGCAGTTGTAGAGAGCTTTAAGGTCCCTCCTGAGCCTCCTCTTCTCCAGGCTGAACAGCCCCAGCTCCCTCAGCCACTCCTCATCAGATCTGTGCTCTAGTTCCTTCACCAGCTTCATGGCCCTTCTCTTGACACACTCCAGCACATGGCACATGACTCCTTATGATGCAAGGAAAAGCTACAGAGATCCAGGTTTTTTATGGATTTGGCCCTCAGTGTTCCATCTAGTCCAGCAGCTAAGAATGGAAGCCTGATGTCTCAGATAAGGAGAGGCTGAAACAAACCAGGAGTCTTCAGAGACCTGGCATTTGGATTAATGCTGGAGGAGGGATTTGCTTGGGATGCCGGTGCCATAACTGTCACCCATGAACCCCTGTTTGTGGGGTGTGAATGCATGGCTGTGACACTTTCTTTGAGCTGCCAGAATGCACACAAAGCTTTCCAAAGACCATTTCTGCTTTTGTTTTCTTTAAAGTTCAGTCCTATGAACTCCTACAGCTCAGGAGCCGATTCACAAGCAACTTGGGTTTCCCTGCAGGAGGATTGCCCAGGCAACTGTGGGAGGTTATGTGGCATCACTGAGGAGATTCAATGATTCCCTTCTGGCAAACAGAGCCCTAAGTGGAGTCACAGGACATACCTGAAGGCTCACCAAAGTGATTTATGCCACCAGGCTAGAGCTGGTGACTTTCTAGTCACTTGGTAAGGATTCCCCTTAGGAAAGTGGAGATCACTGCCTTTTCTTCTCTGTAATGCATCAAAGAGCTGGATCTGGCAGTCAGACACGAGGCCCATCCTGAAAGCATGGCTGCAGAGCCAGCAGATCTGCTGGAAACAGCACTGTTGTCCCAAGAGGGGGCTCTATCACTATTGCCCACTTACTAAGAGTAGGGAAATCAGGACCTGAACAATTCCATCCCAATCATACAACAGTGCTGGATGAACTGGTGTTGGAGTGACTTTTCTGTGTCTCATTTCTGGATGTTTTATCTTTCCCTATGAGGCAGCCTCTCTCCCTGCAAGGACCCTGCTGGCTTCAGTCTGACCCCAGGCAAATCTCCTTTCCTTTTTCTCTTGTGTAAATGTGGCACAGCAATACAGATCCCCTCAGGGACTGAGTGAGACACCCATCTATGTCTTCTAAGTCAAAGGCTTAATTCTTACTCAAAAGTGTGCACACACACACAGAGATATTTAACTCCCACTTCTATTTTTATTTTTAATTTTTGTAGGAATTCTTATGGAAAGAAGGATCAATATCACTGCAAAAAAAGAATGGATTTTTTAAAATTTCTTTTTCAACTTTTCCTCTGGTTTTGCTGTAGGGAGCTCTCAGGTGCCCAGGCCTGTGAAATCAGACTCTAGTGCCAGAAGGTATGCTGAGCTCCATCGCTCACTGAAACTACCTGAAAAATTTCCACTAAAATTAATTTTCAAGAGTAATTCTTTGGGGTTTTCATGCATTTATTTTTACAAGAAATAGCTACTCTCTTCTGTAAACCTTTGGAGGAGCTTCATCTAAATATTTCTTTCAAAGCTGGCAGATTTTGGGTCAAGGGGAGCACAAACCTTTTCTAAATTTTCTCGGACAATTTCTACAAAAGCTACAGTTTACTTGTCATATTTTTCAGATTAGGGGGAAAAAGAATGAGAGAGCAGATCTAATTGCAAATCTCTGTGTACTTTGTGGGTTTTGTGACCCTATCCCCAGGGGAGAGCAGCCTGAAAGAGGCAGTGGAACAGCATGAGGCTCCCCAGCATAAGAATGATAATCTTTATGGAAGCACTCTGTCAGAGGGTGATATCTGAGTAGGAACTGTGCTATTGGCCATTCCCTCCAAGGGAAATGCTGGAGAATGCCAAAGAAAACAGACACAAATGTAGGCCATGCTCTCAGAGGGGTGAGCACAGAGACAGCCACCATGGGGATCCCAGCCACACACAGCAGCAGGCACCAGGGAAAACCCAGGGAATGTTTCCCCAGCACTGGCCAGTCAGCAGCTTTAGAAATACTTTGGAAGCATTGGCTGATGGGGGTGAAAGCACAGTCACCAGCATCTTGCAGAGCAGGAGAGGAGCACAGTCCCCTTTCTGTGGGCAGAAAGCAGAGGGATTAAAGCCTGGCCCTCAATCAATGCCTCTGCTTCTAAGGGCACAGTTATCAGCTACTCTCCTTCACCCCTGCAGCTCCTGACCACTTCACCTGGGAAGAAGGGAGCCAATTTGAACATTTTTAGCCTACATGCCCAGGCACAGAGAGCAGCAGCACCGGGAAGGGCAGTGATGACCAGATGCCTGCTCCCTTGATGGGTTGGGATTCCCTTGCAGAGTTTTGTGTGGCAGCTCATGGGGGAGGAAGCAGGTCTGTGCACAGCCACACGTGTGCAAGAGAAGAAACACCCAAGGAGCACTCTGGTCTGTACTGACTATATTGTGAACTTGGTGAGGCAAAGGCTGTTTTTCTCCAGTTTGGCACAACAGCAAGAATCCTGGCTGCTTTCCATAAACAGAAGTAATAGTAAACCTCATCGTGGATACTGCAGGCAGAAGGAAAACGGAGTGTTCAGGGCCAGTCCTCCCTCCTCAGCCTCTGTGGAGGCTCTTGGCTTGTCCAGTTGTGCTTAGGGATTTTTTCCTTTTAATATAGCCATCTGTTCTGCTCACCAGGGGTCCTGTTTGGAGCCAAGTGTTGTGTTGCCTTCAGTTCATATTGCATAAATCCCAGAAAATAAACCAGAGGTGCTTTCCTAGTATCTCTCCTCATGTACCAGACTGGTCCTGATGGAGATCTATCTCTGAGGTGTCCTTAGACTTCTGTGACAGGCCACTGCTGAGTTTAACAGAGAACCCACTGACACTAACTGTTCTCCAGCCAAAAAGTGACTTCCAGGAGCTGGGAGCCAGTGCCTCTGCAGAAGTGAAAGCCTAGGCAAGTGGCAGGCACAGATTCCGTGGACTTGACAAGCACTGCCCGTGTTCTGTGGCCTACCAAACTCGGTCATTCCATTTGCTTTGTCTGCCTCCTGTGTTTATCTCATACCTGCAAGTAAACCCGCCGGGGTCTCTTGGGCAGAGCTGTCACACAGCGCAGCACTCAGGCCCCTCATCCTTGAGCCAGGGGGTGCCAGAGGAGGCCACCTCTGTCACTCAGGGATGGAGGTGCCGCTGGGTGAGGCTGCCAGCAGAGCCTGTCCAGTTTCCCCGGCTGAAAGGGTCACTCAGCTCCCGGAATGAGGCAGCCAGGGCAGGGCGCTGGCACCAAACCCAGCCCCGCGTGGGGCTGCAGGCTCGGCGGTGGGATGGGGAGCCGGGCAGTCCTGGCCAGGGCTGCCGGGGCAGCGGGGTGAGCGTGGGGGCAGCGGAGCCCCGGGAGGGCCGGGCGCTGTCCGTGCCCCGCGGCTGGCACGGCGCTGGCCCCGCTCCCCGCCCGGCTGCGGCACCCGCAGGGACCCGCCTGTCGCATCGAGTGCCGGCCCTGCTCTTCATCTCTGCCTTTCCGCGCTTCTCCTCAGCTCTTACTCATCCCGCAGACCCTCTCTGCCCGTCTGCGTCCTCTGCTCAGCTCCTCCTCTTTCCCTTTATTCTCTCCTTTTCCATTCCTTTCTCGCCCCGTGCATTTTACTTTGTCTGTCTCTCACGCTTTTTTCCCTGCTATCGAGCTCTTCAGCTTCATGCACCTCCTTCCCGGGTTGCTGTCTCCTTGTTCTCCCCACTCCCCTCTCTCTCTTTGGCACCCTGTGCTGCTGTCTGGCAAGTTCCTTGAATCTGTTCACTCTGACGCCACTCAAGGCTTCCTATGCTACAGGGCAACATAAATTATGTATCACTCAAATAGCTGTCTTACCAAATCTACATTAAACTCCCTTGTTAAGTATATTTATGATACTGAATTGGAGGGATCCAGGAATCAACTGGCAGGCTGCAGGGCTGAGCTGGAATACAAGATAATTTTTCTTCTCCAGTAGCTGGGATGAGGACAAGGTGGGAAGGGCAGTGGCAGTGCTGGAGGAGCCTTCATCCATGGATTAGGAGCAGTTTGTGAGTTTGGGGCTCAAGGATTGAGCCGATTGCTTGGCACCAGCAATCACAATGTGCTGATGCATGATCTCTGATTGTTGAACAGAAGCAGCTGGGTGTGTATGTGTATGGGGGGGACAGCTCTTTGAATATATGGAATTGGGAGTGCACTCAAAAGGATTAGTGGGAACAATTATTTCCAAAGTCGGGATATAGAAGCCGGAGCCTATTCAAGTCACTAGTGTTTTATCCCAGTATTTTTGGGAAAAAAAAAAAAGGGGGGGGGGCAGGGGAAGACTAAAAACAGCTTTAGAAGAAAAAAATCAAAGTAGGTTAGCAGAGAAAATGAGTTTATAAAAAATGGAAGAGCAGCTGGGAGGCACAACAGTAACTACTGCATTGTGCTTACAAAGCTAAACACGTTAAGATGAATAAATCCCTAAGCTGGATGGCTTATGGCCCAAAATATTAAGAAAAGCTGGGTCTGATTGCAGGCTGCTGCCAGATCCAAAGAGCAAATGTGTTCACATAAATCATTTTAATTCAAAACATTCATAAAGGAAGGTCCTAAAACTGAACTCCTTCCAAGTCTAAGCGTGTTTGTCTCCAATGTTGGGGTCAGGTTGATTTCTAAAACTGAGAGAACATAGTAACAGCTGTACTGGATCAGACCAGAGGTCCAGTTCCCCTCTGACTGTGGTTTGTAGCAGATGTTTGAGGAGGGGCAGAGAAAAATTTTAGAATGGGACAAGCATATAGCAATGGTCCCTTGTGACCTGTAACTCTGTATTTAGAACTGCTCCAGTCTGGCCTTTTCATTTGAGGTAGCCCAAGGTTAATTTGTCATTTGCCAGGTGGCTCAGGGCATCCTATTTGCTCTCCCTGGATTTTAGTTTTCCCTATCTGTGAATTAACACGAATCCTCATATGGGTGATGTGTAGGGTGAGAGAGATGGGTAAGATCTCCTGTAGAAGAGCAGTATGTTCCTGTGTTGTGAACATAATCCACCTGGACTGAATTTGTCATGCAGGGAAGCCCCTGGGGCTGATGAAAGCAGGTAGGTGATTTTCTCATTCCCAGGGTGGTTTACATCTTGCAGCATTTCCCAGGCAAACCTCACTCCAAGGCACCGGAGCTCAGGTTCATTGGCGTGTTCTGGGCTTTCCATGCCCTGGCCACCCTTTGAGTGCTCCCCACAGAAAGGAAGCTCTGTGAATCCAGGTGGAAAGAGGGAAGAACGTGATTTCAAGAGGGTTTTGACAGAGCTGATGGCACTGCATCCATGAGCAGTGGGACTTGGGGGTTCTGGTCTCTCACATGCACGTGCCACACACACCACAGGCCATGGACACCTGCCACAGAGTTGTAGTGTCCACATCTCTGCTCTCTGAAGATAGTTTCATAGAAGAGCAGAGAGAGGACAGAAAAGAAAACAATTTCTATTCCTGTCCCTTGTTTTTCCATGTGGAATGCATTGAGAAATTGTTTACCTAGAATCATTAGTTAATTAGACACTGGTGAGGATTGTTTAGCCCTGATGGCCAATGGTATGCACCTGTGTCTAGATTCCCTGCAGAGAGAGAGTCATGAGTGAGTTACAGTTACAGTAGTTAGATATGATAGCTAGAAGTTAAGATGTAGTTTTAAGAGCTCCTCTTTAAATAATGTATTGAAATATAGTTATAATAATAATAAAATATTCAGCCTTCTGAATTAGACTCAGCATCATCTCTTCCCCGCACGGGCCAACCGCAACACAGAGTGCCACCTGCCTCCTCTCCTTCTTAGGCATTCTCAAATGGGGACTAAGAGGAGAGAGCTCATCTATGCAAGACAGCTCTTGAACATGTGAGTGGCAGCTCTGAAAGGGTCTGCCAGTCTGGTGGGAAACCTTTACAGGGTCAGAGTTACAAAGCAATGGAAATCACTCAGTAAAATGCCTTAGAGCCCCGAGGTGTTCCCTTCTAATTTGTGCCTCTGAGCCTGTAAGCAGGTTAAGTGGTCAGTACCATGGCTCTTTGCTTCTCTCCGCTCTCAGGAAGAATTGCCACCGTAGGAAGGAGAAGGAGTTGCCAGAGTTGCAGAGGCGGGGGATGTGTCCCACAAGGAGGGGATGCTTCTATTTTCAGAATCAAGTGGCACCCAGACTCCTCACCACATCATGGGTGTCCTGTTATGACAGGCAGAGCACTTGCTTAAGAGCACACAGGCAGCCTGCAAGAGCAGTAACCCAGAATCTGATCCAGTTTTCTGACAGATGCAGCATTGCCTCCCTTCCTTCAGACTGCAGCTTCCTGAGTCCTTGCTCACTGTTGGAACCAGAAAACCCCCCCCACTCTGCCTCTTCCTTTCCAATTTTCCTCTTGCTTTGGTACATTCAGTGTCTTTGTGGGGACACAGACATTGTTTTGGGGGTGATTGTGCACAGGAAATGTTCAGGTTTGTCTGCAGTCTTGCTGCTCTTAACTGAAATGACATGAGTCTGAACCAACAGGAAAATCTAGATGGGGTTTTGTGCCAGAACCCGTATTTTTGGCCATATGAGACAGAAACATGAAGCAGACAGACAAAACCTTGAGATAGAATTGCCTCACATCAAAAGGCACACACAAAAAAAGAAAAAGGCTTCTAGTTTGTAAAACTGATGTGAGAATAGACTATTAAGCTTTTTTAAAAAAGTGGGGGGGGGAATTATTTAATTAGATAAATGGTTGGATGAGGCATATTAGCTGTTAACTGGGTGACCAAGGGAGCCCTTATGTTCAGAGCAAAAGAAAAATGCAACACAACGTGCACTCAAACCCTTGGATGCAGAAGGAAAATCTGAAATTAGCAGATCCAGTGCTGTGTTGCTTTGTAAGGGTTTAATAATCTGAAGGCTGGGCCAAGGCCCTGCCTTAGGACACAGTACAGTAAAGCTCATGGGGGAGGTTTAAGGTGGTTATAGAATGGAAGGTTTTCCCTGGTAATTAAAAATATTAAGTTTGGCTTCCCATTCTCTTCCTGAAGTTCGTTCAAGGGTGGGGTCATTCTGTTGTTTGGGTTAATAGCTTGCTCTATTGACAGGATTCATAGGATGAGATTGTTTGTGCTTCTTCTCCTCCTCCTCCAGTCCAGCTTGATGGTGCTGTAAGAGTTAGGCATGCTAAGCTCAGGGCAGTGATTTAATGGGTTATAAAAATGGTCATTGGTATATCAGTACTTTAAACATAAATTGTGAGTCACTGTTGGGCAGAGATCAGAAGTGAAACAGCTGGTGGGCAGTGATATCTCCCACTTTGGAAAAATGGTACTGGGACTTCCCTGTTTGACTTCCACTGAGTTCAGTGGAAGTTAAACAATTAAAACATTTGTCTTTTTCCATCTCAGCCTAAGTTCACAATGGTAAATTAAATTATACTCAGAAAGTGTGGCCCTGAAAGCATCATCATTAAGATATTTTGTAATCCTGTGCCTCTGCTAATATACTAACAATTTTTTTCCAGTGGATTATGAATTTGGATACAACTATGACTAAAAAGGGTTATATGCCTTCTAGACAGGCATTCTAGGTTAGGAGGTATTGCAAAAGTGCATTGAATAATTTGGAAACTTCTCTGAGCAGCTGCACAGCAGGGATTGAAGTCTAAGGGCAAAGAGTTCAGAAACCATAATTCTTTGGTCTTCAAAGATGCTAATGTAACTCATTTAAGATAGTGCTGGAAGTATCCATACAGTAAAAGAAATGCAGCAACTGCAGAGCTCTCTCTCATTTTCCTTCTATTAATTTGGTATTAAATCTTAATTTTGTTTTAATTTTATGATTTGTGTGGAGTTTTGAATAATACACAAGACCCTGGACTAAGCAGTGACTGGAAGGTGACAGTGAATATTGTTTACAACAAAGCTTGGGAGGGGAACTGTAAAAAGACCTACCTCAGAGGTTTGCATGAGAGCTGCTTCAGAAGTCATGCATGTAAAACTGGCCCTTGTTAAATGTGGTGTATTTTTAAATGGTTGCTGTAGCCCTATATTGTGTTCTTTTGAATATTGGATACAAACCATGTGACACACATTCTTCCCGTAAAATTTCTCCTCAGTTAAAACTGTCTCTCCTGCTTTAGCACTACACGTCCTGAATGTCAATTTTAGCCCCCTGAAGTCTTCAATTTTTCTTTCCTGCACTGCAGGAAAGACACTGCAGTAGGGCTTGGAGATGTTTTATGTTTTGGGCTCAAATTCTCACACAGCTGATGCTGTGGCTGTTCAGTTTTATGTAAAAGGAATACTAAATATCAGATTAGGGAGCGGTATAGAAATAAAATTGGCCTTACATTCTGTGCAACCTCGCTTGCTTATAGCACACAGAATGCAAGCAGAGATAATCTTCATTCTCATATTTCAGCTTTTAAAGCAATGATTTAGAGCAATTGTGCTGTGAAAGAAGTGTTCTTGTATAGCCTTAAATGGTGAAGGTCTGCTTGTCCCAGATCTGGCAGGAAAAGGAACCTACACCATTTCTTTCTACCCCAGGTCACAGGCAAAAAGGCTCAGGGTAGCACATCTCAAGGTCAGACAGTTTAAGTGAGCCAGGAGATGGTGTTTGATGCTTCCAAAAGTGTGGAGGTCTTTCTAGATTTTGAATAGAAATTAGTTAGTAAGCATTCATGGGTTACTCAGAAAGCTCATGTGGCTCAAGTTGTGCCTGTGAGAAGGTCTGCAAAGAGCAGATGTGTGGGGAGGAAGATGGGATGGCTGGTTCCTGGCTGCTGCCTGGCCAGTGGAGCCAGGGTGTCCTGGATGGACACAGGACATCAGACCTTGCTGCTGTTACTCATCCAGCATTCCAGACCCATGGAAGCAATAACTGATTTATAAAGCTCCCACTTCAAAATTAGCAGTGATCTCTCCTAACCATTAAGCTAAATGTTGATCCTTTTAATGAGCCTAACAGGGCTGGAACTTGTGGTATAACCAGAGGGAACTTCTCAGCCACAATACATTGCTCAGGCAACAGTGGAGGAAAATAGTGCTCCCTGAAAAATTAGGCTGTCTGAGGCCTTACCAGTCACTTGGAAGGAGGTGGATGGAAATAAACTCCAAGCTTCATTATGCTGACATTTGTAAGGTGTCACAGGAAGTGCTTTGCATGGGGGAAGCCAAAGCAACATTTAAGCAAATGGCTGTGGAATGGCTTCTGCCTGCAGTCCCTTGGAGGCAGGGACATGTTTGATGTGTGCCTGACTCGATGGCTGTGGGGACTCTCAGTTCAGCTGAAGAGAGAACAGAGAGAATTCTCCTAAGCCAGAGCCTGGGAAATTTAGAAAAAAAAGGAATTAAAACAATTATTATCTCTCTTTCTGTTCATGTGTTTGCCCATGTAGAATGTATTCTGAAGATTGCAGCCAAGGTGATTGCTTGTTTAGATTTAGTGACCAATGAGAGACACAGCTGTGTCAGCTCTCAGAGGGGGGAGTCTCTCTAAGGAGTTGTGAGTGAGAGCTCTTACTATTATACTATAACATAATAGAAATAGAATATACTATAAAAAGATAAAATAAAACAATTAATCAACTTTCTAAACCATAGAATCAATACTAATTATTACCCAGCCAGGAGCCTGCATCAACAGATGGCCAGCTGTGTTCCTGCTGAAAGCTGTGGGGAGGAAAGATCCACTGGAGCTGGAATAGACTGGGCAGCCCTGGGGTGTGTCTGTCTGTCCAAGGGTGCTGATTAATAACTCCTGTTGGCTTTGGATTTGGCACGCTTTCAGTATTTGTGTGGACTTGAGGCAATCTTCTCTAGTGTAATTAATTAATTAAGATTAATTTAATTAGACTGTAAAAATAAATTAAGAGAATCAGTTCAGCTGAAGCTGTGGTTTGGTTGCTTTTGACAACCAAAACAATGCCTTTGAATCAGTTTCCTTGAATTAACCTCAAACAAGGAGGTTCCCTGTTCAGTATCCTTGCTGATAACAGAATTGTCTTCAGGAGGAAGAGTGTTACACCAGTACATTGGAGGGGAACAAAATCCTCCCCCCAAACCAAAACCCCGTGCACACACCCCCTGAGATAAGATAAATCCAGAACTGCACTTGGTTATTGGACACACCTGGTCATTGTGAGATTAGTAAGTGATGTCTGAGATTATAGCAGCAGCTATGGATGCCCAAACAGAACGAAATTGTCACTGCTGACAAGGCAGGAGGGCTCAGATGGACATCCAGATCTGTCACAGAGGTCACATCACTCAGATGTGTCACATCTTAACGTGGAAAGTGAGATGAAACATTCGAACTGTGGCCAGGAAAGAATGCAGGAATGGTCATTGTCTCTAGCTGTGCTGTCAGCTCCACTCCAGTGCTGACATGGCACCTGCACTTTTGAGTTTGTGTTCTCTTATCACTGACGCACGGGAGGGTTTGGCAGGTGATTCATGTGCCCTGATTCACAATTCATCCTGGGTGAAGTTTGCAGGAAAAGCTATTATCTTTGGTGTCAGGTACATGTGGAAAAAACACAGCCCATGATCAGATTCTTTCTGAGCAGAGGTTTTCCTCGTTGTGGCCTACAGACTTCTGGTATGGAAGTTGTTCTGGCAATTTATGCACCATCCTATCACTTCTCTCCATGTGGTTTATACAGGTTATGGCTTAACTAAAAAATTCATTTAGTGACCCCTTGCTCTCTACTGCTTCCAGTACAACTTGGTATAGCAAGACATCAGTTATAAAAAATACCTTTAAAAAATGATACTTTTTTTTTTTTTTTTAAGTGGGGGGAGGGTGGAGGGGAAGTATATCCAGGGCAGAAAATCCCAGCAGTTTCTCCCCTTTCAAACAGTTTTTTTGATGAAAGAACCATGCAGTGCCAGCACAGTTGATGGCTTTGAAATGCCAGCAAGGGCTGTACTGGAGCATCCTCTGTACTTAGACACCTGAATAAGAGCCACAGACCTCTCTGAAGAGACAGGAAGGCCCATGTGTCAAAAGCTCTATTTCTGGAGCTGACATCCTTCACGCCAGGAGATTGTCACAGAATTGGCACCCCTGTCCTGCTCTAACCCTTGAGCTGCTGCAGGATTTATCCATCAGGGCTCAGGGCCCAGCCAGACTCCACTGGCATTAATGGGACTTGTAATTGATTTTGTGGTGGAGTAAAAAGATCCATCCCACAGCCTGGTGAGTACAAAAGGTCTGTTCCCTTAACAAGCAAGGAATCTGATGCCTGTAGTCCTGGAGCACCTCAGAATGACCAGCCACTTTCCCAAGGCCAGCTTACACTGTCATTGTGCATGTTTACCTCCACAGTACAAACAAAAAAGAGGTGTATTTATTGACAGGTAAACAGGTCCACGTCTCTGCCCAGAAACCAGTTGGGTTAGTCAGCTGGGTGTTGACAGGAGAGGGAAGGAAATCATTATGAGAGACTGCGTAGTAGGCATGATAATGAGCCATGTGGTTGGTACCAAACAATAGAGGCTTGTGTGGAGCCCAGGGAATGCAGAGATAATTTTACCTCTCCAAACAGGAGGGCATCAAGCTGTGCTTCTCTGCCTGGGAAGTAGGTCAAGAGGAAGTGCACTTTCAATTCATGTTCATCTCATAATTATTTCACGTCCTCAAGAACAGTATTTCTGTCAAGGGGAGGCTGCCTCTGTGGCCAGTCTCGTGGAAGAGCAATCCTTCCCCTCAGAGCAGCAGCATGCATATTTGAAGCTTTCAGCAGCAGCAGCCATCAGCACTGCCTTCCACATGAGCTCTCCCTGCACTTGTGCTGTCCGTCCTGACCTTGCCAAGCTTCACGGTCACTCCTGGCATCACCATCAGTGGATGCAGAGTGCCTGGTCCCAGCACCACTTTGCACTTGCCAGTGGAACTTGGTGGAGATGTGATTCATTGCTGCTCCTCCTGCTAAAGTGAATGGTCACTCTTGGAGGTCATCAGGTCCAAACCTCTGCTCAAAACTTGGCCAAGTGTGGAGATGCCTGAAGTTCCTCAGGGTCATATCACTGAAGTGTTAAATGGGTGGAGTCTCCAAAACCTCTCTGAGCAACCTACTGCAGTGTTTGACCACCATCAGAGATTATTTTTTCTCTTAGAGATCTCAAAGGTGTGTTTTAGAGATGGATGTCAAAGGTTAAGTAAGGATAAATCTGTATTAGGCTGGGCAGAGAGCAAGGGTTCTACAGTCAGCCACAGTACCTGCTCTTGTTTTTTGGGTTTATAGGAACCAATACATATACCTTGCATAGATATATCTATGTCTCTCTAGCTATAGATTTCTATTTCTGAAGTAGAAGACAATCCTTACCAGAAAAAAGTCAAATAGTTACGTTCAAAGTAAATTTTCCCATAATTTGAAGGAATGTGTAAAGGAGCCCTGAGTAAAAAAAAAAAAAAAAACAAAACAGCTAAGCTTAGAGAATTATGACAAAGTGACTACTCTAATTTAGCATTCAGCTGTAGAGAAGTGTAAACATGAGACTAAATACAGCCACTCTAATTTGACAAATCTTCTGTTGTTTGCTGAAAAACAATAGACATAGGATGGAAGATGCTACTGTTAAAAAGCACTTTTCTTTCAAGCTGCAGTGTATCATCTCCACATCTGCCAGTTACTAAGGTTTCCTTGAAAAAGTGACCTAATTTTTAAAAAAGAATTGCCAATAGCACAGAAAACCAAATCTGCTGCACCAAATTGTGTATGTTCCAGATCTCTTTCTGTAGTAAAATATTTAGTAGCTAGTTGTAGTCTCTGCCCCAGTTAAACTTTTTTTTTTTTTTCTTTTCATAAAACTTTCTTGGTTTCACCATAACTGAGAAATAGTTGCAGTATCATTTCATCGCCATGTTTCCAAGATAACTAAATTGAACTCCAGTGGGGATAGGACTATGTGGGTGTTATTTTCATCTGGAAGGAGATTTAAAACTTTAAAATCAGCTAAGAAAGGAGGCTAGGGCTGATGGAAAACAATAAACTTTTTTTATTCTTGCACTGGAATCACTTCTCCTGTTGCATTATACATGAAACACAAAACTCAGTTATGTGGCCTGAAGTAACAGTAGCATGCCTGGGATGAAGAAGTCTTGTCCTGAGCTTTGCAATTGTCATTTTCCTCCTGACAGATCCATGTTTACTGCATATCCCAAACCCCTGATTCCTTCTGCTGTGTTTCTACTTTTTCCTGGCTACTAGCCATTTTTACCTGGTTTGTGCACTATTTAATTTCCCCACAAATAGCAGCATTAAAATCAAGTAAGTAGCTATAATATTGGAGCAAAGTTTCTATAATATTTATTAGGTAGCTTTCCCAAAATTTCTCTTCCTTTCTTCCTCTTCCCTCATGCTATTGCAGACAACTTAATTTAAGGAGGAATAAAAGGGGGAAAAAAACTAACCAAACAAAAAATCCCCACCACCCAGAAAACAAAACCAGAGAAGCTCTTTGGGAGTTCTGCTTATGCTTCTTTTTGTTGTGTGTTATCATACTTGCCCTCAAACAAAAACCAAACAACAACAAAAAAAGAAACAACAACCCAAAAAATCTACCAATAAATAGGTTCATATTCCTATTTTGCTTAATCAGTGCTTGGCTGTAGTCAGGACTCTTAATTTCATAATCATTAGCACTTTCAGTTCTGGTAAACTGCATCATCACATCCACTTGTCCTTTGCTTCCTTATAATTCTCAAACACAGCATGTAACAGGAGGGAGGAGCATCAGTGAGGCAACTCCCTTCCTCTGTTCTCAGCTTTTTAGGGAGCACTACACATTTTCCATCTTTCACCAAGGTACTCCTAAAAATCTGGGAAGCTAATGCTCTGCCTTAGTGTTTTCCCTCAGGACTCCCAAGTGCAAAACAGCTGGACTAACAGCACATTTAGTTATCACTGCTGTTAATAAAGCACAAGCTTCTGAAAAGTTTAATAGGAATGAATAAGTAAGTACTTGGTATTTTAGTGCTAATTAAAACTTCTAGACTTTTTAATCTCGTTTTCCCAGTAGCCTCTCTTTTCTTTGGTAATAATGCCTAAAACATATTTCCAATAATTTTCAAACTGAGTAGGGCTGGTTAATTCCTAGAAAAGAGACTGCCTGTGCAAGCTTAGCAATTCCTGGTAATGACTCTGTAATTAGACTAAACGAGAACAGGACCTGAACCCTAGTCCAGCATATTCTGAAGAGACATTGAAAATAACCTCATTTTTCATGTTAGGATGTTAAATGAAGAAGTTTCCATCTTCTGCCTTGTCTAAGGAAAGACACAAAATTTTCTTTCTAGTCTGTTTTCTGTATCTCTGCCTAGTCTTGTGTGTGATGCTCCCCATGGCCTATTTTGCAAAGCAACCAAGAAAATGATGAATGGATGTGCTTGGGAAGAGAAGCTTGGACAGAACTTGTGAGATCTAGACAGGAAAATGTGAACGAAAACTGGAAATTATTCTAGGAGGTTTTGCTAGATGACTAAAAACCACAATTTCATAATCATGAACAAGGACATCTTTGGTTGGTGGCACCTCCTTTTTAAGTGAGGAAGCAGAGGCAGCTATTAAAAATATATCAGATAAATGGAGAAGAGGAGAAGAAAGAGGAAGGAGGCAGCAATTATGTAAATTAGAGCCTGTGGAAATATAAAGAAGGGAAAGACTTGAAAGGGAGCAAAAGAAACCTCTACCTTGCAGCCTAAGGACAGTAAGGCGTTTTAAAGGATAACAGCAATAAAATAATTTCTAATAGTATGGCTCACTTGCTTAACAGAAGATGGTGAAAGTCTTAATGATTCAGGAACAGCAGAAATATTCAGTAGTTCTCTTTTGTGTTTAAAGAGAATTGGGATGATGTAATCAAGCATCACGGGAATGCAGAAACACTTTCCAGCCCTCACAAATAGCCACGAAAGATGAAAACCAGCAGCCATAAAGAATAAAAAAATAAACCCCAGCATGCCTAAACAGCACCAGATAAGCAAAAGAGCTGTGTGAGGTGCACAGCTTTCTCTTGCTAACTTTTAATAAATCTTTGAGCAATGAGCAAACTTTTGAGTCTAGAGGAGAGTTACCACAGAGAGAGGCAAAACAGGATGACCTCAGTAACCCTGGTTCAGCTTCTTTGATGGCAGAGGGCAAATAATGAGAAAGTTTGATATGGGATTCAACTAGCAGAGGAGGAAAGGGAATCGACAATATTGTGAGAAATTGAGACTAATAATTAGAGAATAATGAGAAAGTTTGATATGGGATTCAACTAGCGGAGCAGGAAAGGGAATGGACAATATTGTGCCCAGTGTAAAGTGAGGTTTGGCTTTTTGTGCATTATTTTTTTTTTTGTTTCAGAGAATGTTAGTTGAAAATATTGATTGTGTTAAATGGTAGCCTGTCAGATTTATTGCCCTTTGCAGCCTTTAAGGAGCCCCAGTGATGTGCTCTGCTGGCCAGAATTAGTTGGTGCTATAGCTGGCTTTGTCACAGATGTTGAGTGCTGGAGCTGGAGCCATCCAAACGTGTTGACTGCTGCTGAGGCAGCTCAGGATTTTTATCTGTGTCATTTTTAAGCCCAAAGCTGGCTTGAAATAAGTGTTATAAAAAACCCTTGCAGGCCTGGAGAAGAGAGGCAGCCTGTGACAGAGGGCCATGAGGCTCCAAATATGGCTAAGGGGGCGAGTGAAACTAGTGCTATTTAACAAAAATCTCTTCATATTCATTTGTGGAGATGGGGAGGGCAAGAGGGGATCATTTAGCTTTGTGTGTCACAAAGTGAAACCAGCCTCAGCTGAGCCAGTATGAACAAGTAACTTGATTCTAATCCACATGGCCACATGCCAGGTAATTTTGTCAGGCCAGTTTGCATTGATATGGCATGAAATAATAAGGGTTACCCTAACTCTTTTTCATATTTAGTCTTTCTGATGATTTCTAGGTACAATACAAGTGAAATACAGCTTATGAGCATTAAGAACCATCCAGCTGGAAGGCAGTTTCAGAAATGGATTTAAGGATCCTAATGGAAACAGCACTGAACATGAGTTTGCTGTGGGACATGGAAGTTCTACAGTGATGACAGGAGCAGAGCTGTGTTTGTAAGATTAATTTGTTTAATGTCACAATGACATGAGAAACTTGCTCACAGCTGAGAAACCTATAAAATCTGGAGGGTGCACAGAAAAAAAAAACCCATACAAATTATGAAGATGCTGTAAAATGTCTTGCAATGGAAAACTGAAAGAGATGCAGCTGTCCTGCTTAAAAGAAATATTAATTCAGATTTAATTAGTATCAGGTACTAAACCAACTTTTAAATATTGCTGGAGAATGCATACAAACCTCCCTCTAACAGGAAGCTGAATTAAAATTAAGTTTAAATTGAAAATGAAGACAGGGAAATAACGTGACAAGAGAGTGGGTAAATTCTCCATCTCTTGAAATCTTTAAATCAAGATGCATCACCTTCTTATGCTCCAGTCAAATACCAGTTACTGGATTTGGTACAGAAGCAGCCAAGTGGTGCAGCATCAGCCTTACTCAGAAGGCAACACTGAATAATTCAGTGACCCCCAAGGACTCCTGAGTATCAGTTTCTCTTCCTAAACTTTTGAAATGTATTGCTGTACACTGGTAAACTTGAGTCAGCTTTGCTGCTGATATAGCAGCAATTCTACTAATCTATTTCACTGCAGGTAAAGTTAGATTTAGTCAATTCTTCAGTTTAATCAGGTAATTGTTTGTCCTCTTTGTTCAAACAGATCTGTGGAATCAAGATATTGATGCCAGAAAGTGTAAATTTAAGAGTTTCTAAAATCAAGGGTGTTTATAAGGACCTTGCCATGTGATGACAACAAAGTGCATTTCTCTTAATACTGGATATTTGGTTTTTTTTAGAGAAGCTGTATTTTCCCTGCAGTGACTTCTCTGCTTTTGTGTATCTTCCTGCCAGAGAACATTCTAAAATCTCTGCCATATATCTGTATCTTTTATTGGTTTCCTCTCCATAAATAATCTAGCATGGCTTTAAAAGGCAATAAATTGTAGGGTTAAACAGACAGTAAAGGCAGTGCATCATTTGTATCTGGTTGTGTCCTGACATCAAAAGTTTCTTTTGTTGAATGGATTCACCTGGCTACAATGAAATCCCAAAGATGTAAATGGTGGATGAGCGGGGTTATGCAAAACTTCGTTAGGTTTATATCCCTTGAAAAGGCTGTGGAACTGTGCTCACACTGCTGCAGTTTCCTGACAAGCTGGATGGGTATTGAACCCCTGAAGGATCTGCTGGATTTGCCTTTTCCTGTCATGGTTACCTCAACAGCACCCATCTGCCTGCTGTGCTGTGCTAAGCTTGCCATGCCAAACATCTACAGAGACACCTGCATAGCTGGGAGCAGCACAAAAACTCAGTAGCAGGGGCATGGTCACTATCTGAGGCAAATCCTGAGCTTAAACAATCCTCTGCTCCACTCTCCTGCACTGCAGCCAGGTGAAGCTCCTGTGAGAGCCCACCTGGAGCACTGCATCCAGCTCCCCCAGCACAAGGGAGGTGTTGACCTGTTGGAACAAGTCCAGAGGAGGCCACTGAGTTGATCACAGGGCTGGAGCTCCTCTCCTATGCAAACACTTGAGCGAGATGGGGTTGTTCAGCCTGGTGAGGAGTCTGGGTAAGCCTTGGGGCACTTTCCTGCACCTAAAAGGGGCCTATGAGAGAGTGGGAGAAGGACATTTCCCAAGGCATGCAGGGATAGGACAAGGGAGAAGGGCTTTAAGTTGAAGGAGGGCAGGTTTCCAGTGGATATTAGGGAGAAATTCTTTACTATAGGGGTGGTGAAGCACTGGAACAGGTTGCCCAGAGGGTTTGTGGACTCCCCATCCCTGGGGGTGTTCAAGGCCAAGCTGGATATAACCTGGTCTAGTGGAACAAGTCCCTGCCCATGGCAGGGGGTGTTCCAACTCTATCCATTCTATGGTTCTTTGAAGAGGTAAACCTTTAGAGAATAGGTTAGAAAGGGGCTGATTGTTAGTGTGTGCTGGAACAGTGTGGGTAGTAGCTGGTTTTACCTGGTAAATACCCAACCCTTGCTGGTGTTTACCTGTAAAAACCTCAATTACATGCTCTAGCAACTGAATTTCTCACTGAATTTCTTGTAGTGTGGTTAAAATTGTTCTGTTCATCTGGAAATAACTCAACCAACAGTTACATATAATCAATAATTACATAGCAGATAACTGTGTTTAGATCTTCCTCTGTTTCTCAAGATCAAGAAGGGGAAACATTTTAAGCAGAAAATCTCAGTCCTCGACACAACAGTCTCCTGAAGTCTGAACTCCTCTATTTTATTAATCAGTGTATTATAGGCACAAAGGGTTTGTTCAAGATATCTTGCTACAGAGTTTGGAATTTGCTCTGTGTTTACTAAGACCACACACTCAGTGCTTCTTAGAGTACTAGAATTGCAGAATCCAGGGAGTATGGATGCCTTGACACTGAAGCTTTAACCAGGGAATGTCCAAAGCTGATCCTGAGAGTCCCTGCAGCCCGAGGTGAGCAGCCAAGCTTTTCAGCAGAAAGCTGTAACTGATCCAGACCTTGTGTGGCTCAGATCCAGAGGAGAGAGGGTGACACGCACTCATTACTTGGTTACATTCACTCTACTTTGTTCTGATCTGGAATAATAAATGCTAAATGCTTCAAAATTGTCTGGGGAAGAAAAGTTAAAGGGGGAAAAATATCCTATATTGTGTTGAGAGAAAATGTTTCAACTGCTCAAAAAATATTTGAAATGTTTTGTAACATAAAATACCAGATCAATCAAATACAAAATAAAGAGCTATTTCAAAGTGAAAATATTAAATGTTTCATTCTGAAACATTTAGATGGAAAATTTTCCCAAATTTTGGTATTCTCAACACAGTTTCAAAAAGATTCATTAGAACATTTTCCAGTGGAAAGCTATTCCCTATCAAGATTTTATTCTGACTAAAATTTATAGCTGAGCTGTTATATTGCTGGAAGTAGATGTTAACAACACTTGTTCAATATTTCATCAGCAGCTCTTTCAGGACTCTGAGCTGCCTGAGGGGAAAAAAATACAAACCCAAAAAACCTCCAGATTTCCTGTGAAATGTCCATATGTCACAGTTGTCAAACTGGCAACAGCAACACCAGCATATATTTGGAAAGATGGACTTTTTTTTTTTTGTGTAAAGAGAACTCTTCATTCCAAAAAAGATTATAAAATCATTCCAGACTACAGGGGGAGAAGTAACTTCCCCTGTGACCTGCTCCATAATGAACCCAGGTTGTCCACATGTGTAGCCCCACCTGATAATATTCCTGTTTAATGGTTTACAGATCATAATCAAAGAAGAAAATGGAAACTAACTGTTTGAATAGCAGCTGCTAAGGAGAATATTCATTAATTTAGATCACAACTCAACAATGTGGTTCAGAAAACTTAGTCCAACTGTTGGAAACACATTGAAAATGGTTTAAATTTTTCTTTGTTTTCCATCTTGGCAAATATATCCATAGAAAAAAGACTGCTGGATGATTGCATAGAGACATTGAATGCATGCCACTGGTGAATAATAGCATATATAGTGGACGCTGATCCCAAAAGAAATTTTAATGTGTTGAGCTATCAAATTATATTTTGGCAAAAATCTTGGTGGTTGGCTTTGTATTTTGTGGTCAAATGATGTCAGCCTCTGTGGAGCAGCTGGGTCTACAGAACGAAGAATTAAGGGCTTCCTATCAAAAATACCCTGTCCCTGTGGATAGTCAGGTCACTGGAATGTCAGCAAATTCACTGCAGTGGATCTCAGCTTTTCCAGCTACAGCTGGGGTAAGAGATGGCTACTGCTGCAAACAGAGCATGAGTACTTTTCAAAATGCATTTAATCCCTTGAGTACACCTAGAAATGGAGGGGGAAATGGAAAAAGCACTTCTCATATTCGACAGTTAAATGAACAAGCAGCCCCATTTGGACTACCCTGTGTTTCTGGGCAGCTTGCAAGTTTGCACTACCAGGAATATATTCCTGAACTAACTGAGAAAGCACTGCCTTGTGGAAATGACATCTCCATATGAAAGAAATTATTGCAGCTACCTGGAAAAATGCACAGAAAGGACCTTCCTGGCAAATCTTTTCCTTTGGGAATCCAGGCTCCCATAGAAAGTCAGACCACAATGAAATCTAGTAGTATTGTCCAGTACAAATGGTTTTCATTCTGTTCGCTTCTTTCCACGCCAAAGACCCTCCCAAACCATTTCTGCTACTGTGGCAGGAGGATACACACCATGCAAAGCCTCCAGATGTGTTTGAAAGTTGCAGAGGAGTAAAGCAGATGCTGCTCCACCACCATGTCCCCCCAGGACCCCACATACCACAATCATTTTTAGAACGAGTTTTCGGTCGGCGTCCTGTTGCGTCTCGGCACTGAGGGCCCAGGAGGAGCAGATCATTCCAGTGGGAATGTTTACTGTGTCTTGAGGATGTCCCAATGGTTTAACTATCTACTTCCAGCAGCCCTTCATCAAAGTCAATCAGAAAAAGCTCACGTGGAACCCCTCATGATGGGGACATGGCTGAATGTGCCTTATTTGCCTAATGGCTGCCCCCAGGCCTGCCCCTGCTCCTGTGCTCCCTGTGCCCATGCTTCATCCTGCCACTGCCTCCAGGCTTATCATCCATCTCATCAATCTCCTCTTGCTCACATCTCTGCGTGTTTGCCATGTGGCCATGTGTTCTTGGGAGCTTTGGCTTGTCACAGCAAGTAATCTCGTGTGCTGCTGGGGTTTTTTTTATTGTTATTAGAAAGAAATTCTGCAGGTACAAAGAGATGAGCAAGTCTTGGTAGCATAAAGAAGTGAACAAAGTGAGAGCTTTTTTGGGGGGAAAAAAGCTATTGATGCAACCTAATCAAAGTTGGCATCAAATTTCATGATTCAAAACTGCTATCAAATCAGGCTCAAAGGATTCAGGAAAATAATAAATCCCTACAGAGTACTGAAGTCAAAGTTAATCACATATTTCTTAACAACAAGTTATTAGAAGAAATGTTGCCTTAATCAGGCTGAGATGAGTTATCACCCCTGCCATTCAGCAGCACTATCAAACTGCTCTTGTAAAGGCCTAGGGTAATATCCAGCAGATGTGGTAGACTGACCCTTGTAAATCATCTTCTTCCTACCATAAGAGTAGCCTTATCAGTACTGATAACAAAGTGGGACTCATTGAAACCTGCTTTAGAATTAGAAAGAAAATGTGGGGTTTTTTTTTTTCCCTGTCTTAAGTAAGATGGAGAAATAATTTTTCTTTCCTTTCCATTCACAATAAATGGAGTGTGACTCGGGATAGTTGGGAACACCTGCACGAGCTAAAAAGTTGGATACCTGTTAGGAACTGGAGTGAAAGAGCAAGAAAGGCTTTGTAAGTGTCAGCCTCATGTCTCTCTGGACACATGTACTCTGGACACAAAGTACTTCTTGCTTTGTCTCCTATAAAAGTCATAGGAGGGAATTGATAATTTCAAGCTCAAGTTTGAAATTATCTCAGTGACAACAAATAGAGTCAAAATATGAATCTGTTTTGCACCCTCAGGAGAGAAGTCCCTTTCTCTTAGAGTGGAGGTTGAAGAGTTCCAGATGTCCTCCAAGTTATAGGTGGAGGTACTGAATGTAAATCATGCCTTTCTTTTCGACCCCTGTGGGTTTGGCTGGAGATGCAAATGTCCTTGCTATTTTACACTTCAGATATTTAGCAATGCTTCTCACACCGAGAGAAGTTTTAAATCAGCAATTTAAAAACCTAAAAGAAGAAAGGCTAATACCCATGTTATTCTTAATTAGTAAGCCAAAGCAATTGTGTGTAACTAAATCAGAGCCTGGAGTGTGAATTTTGCAGGAGTTATGAAGTGATGATTAATCCCTAAATGAGCATTCCTCGCCCGTTCTTTAAAATCAGGGATTGTTATCCCTCTTAACAGAGGAAAAACCTTTGTTAAGTTATGTTTGCCAAATCCTACTGGCAAATATTCTAGCTGGTAAAGACAAAAACTGTTGTGCTATTAATACATCAAAATTAATTATGCCAGTATAACTGGTTATCTTTGGCACAAGTACAGAGCTTGAGGGACCAGCCATGGCACTGCCCTCTTTGTTACCATGGTAGACAATTATGAAAGGAGTACAGATCTGGACTTGCATAACTCAAAGCAGTTCTGACCAGATTGTAAATTTCCAGGTTAAGAGTAAAAGGCATATTCCTTTCTCAAAAGCTGTCGTTTAGGACCCAGAAGGAATCTGACCCACTTGCAGGAGAAAAAAATTACAGTTGAAAGAGATATGATCAATGTTGTACTACAAAGGAATTTTCACAAACCACTCTGAAAAATTCACTTGATGTTCGCTTACCCTGGTACAAGGTGGTAAAATAACCTAGGTATGGCACAGGATTGGTATTGTTAGCTTGAACTTCTCTGGCCATATCTTCTATATTTGGGGCTGAATATGCAAGCAAAATAGCGAGCTGCTTCTGTGAGACTGCAGTAAACTCTTCAGCCTGGGTAGGATGGGGTGGTCTGGGTAAGATGGTATTTGTTGCTTTAGATAGTTGCTTTTCTTGAAATTGAAGCTTGTTCAAATTGTGATCACTTACACTTATGGCAAGGTAAACAAAGAGCATCTGGGATGTGGAAATATCTTTTCTACTCGCCAAGGATGAAAAGAACCTATTTTGATAATGCCATGGGTGCAAGGCTGCAGAAAATTTGTCAGGAAGTGGCAGGCAACAGTAAGCCTGATACATAAAGAATATCAGCAAAATAATCACGTTTTGTGTCTCCTGATTACAAAGGAACTTCTTCAAACTTATCTGCAGAGCAGGCTGCAGTCAGTGGCAGCAGCACATGTGAAGCAAGCAGTGTGCTCTCTGCGTGTGCCAGATGTGAGCAAGCAGTGATTTATGTGTGCAAGTGCCTCCAGGAATACGTGCACATGAGCTCAGGGGAATTCAACACAAGAGCTTTTGAAAACTTGAATTCTGAGTTGCTTCCCACGTTGTTTGTTCTTTTGCATTAGAACAGGATCTGCTTCTGAAGAGATACAGAGTGGAACTTCACAAGAGGCTGATTGGATAAAAGTTTTAGCTCAGTAACAAATCGAGGTGAATGCTAGTGAGTCATCTGCTAAGTTTTGAGGGCAGATAGCTGGACAAGGAATTCCAAAACCTTCTTTTAACACCACAAAAATCCCTCTAATGTCTGACCATAACTATAGGGCTGTTCAAAAGCAGAATCTGGGAAGATGGGAGCTGTTCACTTTCTCAGAATTTAACTTCCAAACACAGCTGCTAAGACCAGTTTGTAAACTTTTAACCTGTCTCTAATAACAGCAGTTGCACATCTGTCACCTCTGTAGGGGAACTGAGTGCTGAAAGAAACAACTGCATGTGCATTGGTAGGGAGGCAAAACCACTCCAGCAATGCTGGTATTGAAGGTCCTTTAAGGATTCTGACCAGGTGCCCTCCAGGTCTCTAGGACACAGAAAATGGACTTGAATGCTGCAGTGGCTCAGGATGCTTGGGGAGCTTCTCTGTGTTTTAGCTTAGTGATGGATGCTGTTTCAAGGCACAGGGAAGCCATGTGGGTATATCTGATAGTGAGTAAAGCATTACACAGCTCCTAGAGGCTTTGATACTTTGCCATCATGCTATGTTCAACCCATAAAAGCTATGCCAGTTATGTGTCATCAACTCTAATTTCCCCTCTTCATTCTTTTGTGGTGTTGTATAATACAGCTCCAAGAGGACAGAATCTTTCTCTCTTCTGCATTTGTAGCTGAATACAACCTCTGAATTACAGCAATTATTCTGCTGATCTGCTTCCTGACTTGGCTGAATTCTCTCAGAAAGTAGCTATGGTCAGCCATAAGAAAAAGGTGAAACTAGCAGCCACAGAGTATCTTCTGTTCAACCCTGAGGGTTACACCTTGTAGCTATGATGATCTTAGCGTCCAGAGCAAATGCTCCTGCTGTGAGCCTTGTGCTCTCTTGCACTTTTGCTTTCCTAAGACTCTGTTTTGAGCCAATCCAGCTCAATAAGCTACATTAAATTAAAATAAATCAATAAAAATGAAAGCAAGAGTTTAAAAGAGACCATTTTCTCCAGCTTTAGTGAGCTGAATTGTCTGTGAAAAGGGTTTGGCAAATTCCATCAGAAGAGCAAGGTGGGATGAGTCTGGGAGCAGGAGACAAGGAGGGAGCAAAGGGTCATAGGCTGAAGTGGAGCAGGGCTTCCCCCTTTTGGGAGCAGCAGGCTATTAGATCATCCTGATATCTAATCTTTCTGCTTGTTAGTCACTGCTGAAAGTGGGGGTGTCTTGACAGAACCTTCGTTGCTGTTGTTGTTACCCTTATGACACAGAGGAAACATGATTTGTTTCTCATCATTTCCTTCATGTAAGCAGTGAGTAGAAATTCCAGGGTCTCTGTACTCCAGGCACAAACAATGACTACTCAACAGCTTTTGCTGTCTGAGGAGAGTGCTGTGCTGGGAAATAAGAGTGATGTTGACTCTGAAAGTGGCTACAAAGAGCAAGATGTAATCCTCATGTGAAAATACGAACTGAGAAACCCTGAGGAAAGGAACCATTTATCTCAATATGTGTTGTCCTCTTAAGGTCACTTAGGTAAGGTCAGGGCAGCAACATTTGATGATATGTTTGTGCCAAAAAGTCATATGCAATCCAGTTCAGCCATAAAAACTGTTAATGGTGCAGTAGAAGCCATATTTCACTGCAGGTTTTGCCACTGTGACACCACAAGCAACACCTTCACAGTACAGCATGTGAAATACAGGCTGAGATTGATATGTGACCCAGAGTGATGCAGAATTTCAGGTTTTGTGAAAGGCAGCCACACTGTGGAATGGCTCACAGTGCAAAGTGAAAGTCTGGATCCAAAATTTTAGCAGTTCACATGCAGCCTATACCAATCTCTCACTTCCAGTCCCTAATTTTTCATACACTCATATATGGTTATATACATATTTCAAGCCCAGACTGGTCTCAGAAAACATCCAAGAGCATGCCAAGAAGGAATTGAAGCAGAGTACACAGAATTTCACATTAGAGTGAAGTAGCTGTGAATGAACTCACCAAGTGCTCTGCGTATTTGCACATGGAATCATTGGTTGCTTGATTTGTGTACAGGTGCTCAGATTGTGTGTGTGGAATGCCAGCAGTTGATTTACTGAAAACATTAAAAAATACATTACAATATCTGTGTAAGTTCACCATAAAGAATGCTCCCAAGCTTGCCTACACATGTTAACTCTTTCCTGTGTGCCCTCTGAAGTCTGTACACAATAACCTATTGGCAATATCTGTGGAGCATCAGTTTATTCACCTCTCCTCAAGAAGCTCGTTCATCATTTGCAGTGAGCCTTAGATAAAAGACTCTTCATCTGCGTAAAATATTATTATTATTGTTGTTGTTAGGCTAGTGTTTTCAGAGGGTTTTATTGGAACCTGATGTCCTGCCAAAAGTAACACCCTGGGAATCTTTCAACAACTGTTCCTGGGTGTTCTGTAGATTACTGCTGTTTTCTCATACACCGTCCCTGGGAATTGCATTCTCAGATTAGAAAAATGTCCATCCTCTTCCCTCTGTGAGAAGAACTGCTGTTCTGGCTCTGTATTAAAGGATTAGGATAGTGATTTTTTTTTTCTGGTGACTTATTATTCAGGTTGTGTTTTGTTTTCTCATTAACCCCCTTTGCAAAAGAGGTTCAAAATGTAAAATAAGATTGAAGTGTGAATGATCTTGTAGCATTATGCAAACACTTTGCACAGCTGAGAATGGCCAGTTAAAGGAGGACTGGTGGAAAACTGGACCCAGACATTCAGTCAGAAACTTTCAACCCTGCAGAGACAGGGAACCTTTAAGAGCTAACTTTATAATGAGGAGCTATAGTACAGCATGGCAGTACTATATATATATATAGAGTACAGAAATTAAAGGGAGGCCCAAATCCTCTTAGTGACAATTGTGTTTTTCACAGATCTCCTGAGCAGATGTTGCTTTGAGAGACCTTTGGAAAAGGGTGTAGCAAAGGAGGCCTTCCTCAGCAGGAGACTCAGCCTCAGTAGGAGACTGTACTGGGGAAGCAAAGAGCCAGAATAGGAATGGGAGGAGATTGAAGCAGAATAACCATTTCTATGACAGTTGAATGCCCAGATTCTGCAAACCCAGTCTTGTTCTGAAAAAAACATTCACATTCAGACACTGAACATGTTAAGTTTTTGGAGTGGGAAAACAAAACTTTGCAGGAACTGGAGTTTCTTACGATTCCTTTCTCACAGTACCTAGAGTTTATCCTGTGGTTTCTCCTTTCAAGATGGCCAAAGGACAGAAGAAGTGGGAACCACTGGTACAGAACAAATGTCCTGGACTTCAAGTGGGGGTCACTCAGTAAGCATTGCGTACTGAAGCTGGATTCTTGTAAGGGTATGGCCAAAAGCTGTGTCCAAATGAACTCCTGAATGTTGGAGGAGGGATAAAAGAGCTGGGGAGGAGGATGAAAAATCCTGGAGCATGTAGGACAGACTGGGCACTGGGTGACTGTGTTTGAAGGGCAGTTGTGGTGGTCCTTACTTGGCTTGGGCTTAGACAAATGGCTCGCATCAGTTCCAGTTTTAGTTACACACTGAAACATTTACAATACCTAGCATGAAATGATTGAGGAGTTTATTCCTATAGTTTATTCACTCCTGATCACACCCTTCCCTTCTGGGTTTCTGCCTCCCCCAGCAGAGCTCACCCCTGTTGGAGCAGCTCAGCTTTACTGTCAATATGTTGTGCAGTAGTCCTGGGGTTTTGTGGTGCTTTTCTGTGCACTCACTACAGTCCTTTGTCTTTTTTTTCTTTTCCCTGAAAAAAAACCCTAAACAAAACCCAACAAAAAGAAATGCCAATTTGCCTCTTTTTTTCTTATTCACAACTTCTCTTGGCCATATTCTGTTTGGCCACCCTGATACTCTGTTTGATTCTGCTGCTAGCATGACCAGAAAAAGTGGGCAAAAGAAACATTTTTGCACTCATTAATATGATTACCATGACCAGTGACTTTTAATATATATTTATCCCTATCTGACAGGGGATTTTATTAATATTTAGTGAAATCATTGTAACTGTCCTCTCCAGTTTTTGACCCTGGCACCAAAAAGTTTTGTTTTCTTGGGCCTTTTGAAGCCCTTTTACCTTGTAATCCATCCTCTGCCCTCCCTACATCATCTCAGTGCCTCAGCTCCTGCAGCACTCGAGTACAGAATGTGAATTTCCCTCTGCTCACAGGTATCAACATGTCAGCATTGACTGTGTATGTAACGTGTGTGCCTTGGGCAAAAGGCAGACTGAATGCTGCTTTGTAACAGATACAATATGCCCACGATTTTAGGTCCCCAAAATATCATCTACAGCCCAACCAAGAGGAGTCACAGAGTCCTATCTGTCCTTCACAATGCACCAAAAGGAGAAGAAGGCCTTTAAAGCCCATAGATCTTTCCACATAAAGATTGTGATCAGTAAATCACAGCCTTCTCTTAGCCTGTGTGTTTGGCTGGTCCTGACACAAACTTCCCACAAGCGTGGCTCTCGTTTCTGCTGAATCAGCCCTACAATTACGCCCACTGAGCAGATGATAACAAGAGAGGAGCACTTTGTCAGTATGCAGGGTACAAATGTATCATCTGTATGGAATTGTATCATCTGTATGGAATTGACTGATACAGCTGGAGGAGTTACTTGGCCAGATACTGTCCCTCAGTTCTCAGAGAGGTCAAGAGCAGGGCTAGAGACAGAGTCTTCTGATTTAGGGATAGCCACTGGGAACAGCACCTGCCAGCCATATCTTCATCTCTATATACCCACAATGTACCCCATAAACAGATTTACCAATCCATGGACGTGCCTCTTTAATGTACAGGGCTTGTGGTAAAGCTCAGGGCTACTTGCTCTTGCATAATTCCTTTGAGGTTTGGTTGGCTGAACTTTACTTTTCATAAGTCATTTGATAATATGTAAAACAAAAAAAATGGGAGGAACATAAAAATTATATTAGGCACACCAATAACAGACTGACTGGGCTCCTAGCTGAGAAACAAATTCTCATCAGATAGGAAAACACAGGGAGGGGAACAAAGGAAGAAAAAATAGCTTTTGGATCAGAATAAAGAGGAATGTATTGTTATCATTTGCAGCCACAGAGTGATGCATCTTTTTATTTTTTAGCCATTCTTTGCTGTTGGTAATGACAGGGACACCTTTCCCTTCATCTGGCCAAGTGTCTGAGTCAGCTGCTCCCACAGGAGAGAAAATGTCCCTGTTTGTGGGGTGTGTGAGTGAGGCAAGAGGAAGCCCTCTGGGATGGCCCTGCTTCACCCTGGCCCTAAACACCTGAGTTCTCCACCACACTGGCCCACAGCCGAGTCCCGAGCCCGTTCCCCTTCCCAGAGAGGGACCTGCAAGGGAACTGCCACTTTGCCATGGCCCAAAAAACTGAACACTGTAAGACTGACCCTGTTCAGTAACTCGAGGTGATGGCTGGAGGCTCATGGCTGAAGGCAGTGCAGAGGGCTTTGGAAATGAATCAGAGGACTCCTCAACTCCACATCACTAACCAAAAGCCAACCTAATTAGTAGCCACCAAGACCTGTTGCCTTCTGTTCTTGAATGGCTTGTCTGAGCCTGGTCCTGAGTTCAAATCTCTGCACAAGGATACAGATCTACAGTGTGCCTGTTATCTCCTTTTTTTATGGTCTCAGCAGAATAATTGGGCATTAGATCAGCTCAGGGGTGAAACACACCTCTTGCTATGTGTAGTAGCTCAGACTAGGAGGACGTGGGGTGCTCCATCTTCTCTGGGTTCTGGGGACAGAAACCTCTGGGATTCTGTTCTCTGCTCCCCCCATTTGGCTTTCTAGCATTCATAATCTGTGATTTTATGGAACATACCCTGCTGGAGCTCTCTTCTGGGGCTGTGCTCCTCTTTTTATCCTTCTCCTTCATGATTTGCTCCTTATACTTATTCAGTGAGGTTTTGGCGTGGGTTTTTTTCTTCTTTTTTTTTTTTTTTTTCTGCTTCTGGGGTACTGAAGTGATTCCTTCCTCTGAACACGTTAGCTTTTTTTATTTTGGTGTGCCCATGTCTCTTTCACCTGATATCTGTGTAGCTGCACCTGGATGTGAGGAGTTCTCTCCCTCAAACTCCATTGCACCCTGGCTCCTCACAGAAGGAGGTAAGAGGGGTTTTTATTGTACCAGCGGACTTTGCCCATCCCTCTCTGGGTCTGAACAGGCCAGCATTATTTCACAAGTGCTAAATCCACTCACACTTCTTTTAAATGGCTGAGCTGCCATTCAGCTGCTGAGCCAGCTGAACAGCAAACAGCAGCGGGGAAACCACATTTCGTGAGCGCTTCAGATTCCTCCAGACCGTACGTGGAGCCATTAAGAGCAAAGCAAAAGCCCTTTGACACAACTCCCTTCGGCAACTTTTTCACAACCACATGCCAAAAATGGGGGCTGGCTAAGGAACTGGGCCAGAGTCAACTCCCAAGAATCTAGCACGTGAGGATGGAGTTCAACTCTGTTTTGGTTAAGACAAAACAGCAGCGCGGTATATTTTCTTGTGGCGTACCAATCCTTTGCTGGATGTCTCCCTGATCAGTGTGGATTGCCAGTCAAGGTATCACCATGGGTAAAAGATGAGAAAACCCCCAGGTGCCAATGTTATGTAGGAATAGTTTTTATTGTATTTGTATCTGTTAACTGTTTGCCTTATTTGTTACAACTAAGTGAAGAAGAACCCAGATTGTATATCTGTTGTCTTCTGACGATCATGGAATAACTAGATCTTCAGCCAACATAACCAGCTAAGAAATATTCAAGAATTCAAGCAATTATCCCATTGCAGTAAGATAGATGAAAGCCTTTGTAAAGGAGCTGCTATTTCTGTCTCTGTCCAGACATACTCCTGAAACAAGCTCTTTCACAACGATCTGGGTTAGCTTAGACACTCAATAATGGAGGTTTCCTAGCCCAGACAGTCTTGACAGAGTGATTACTTTGAGCATTGCATTGAGGCAGCAATAATTACTGATGGTGGTCATGAGGAAGGATGAACCTCCCTGTTCCAGCTCCAGTCAGCAAAAACTGTGTGGCCACAGCCTGAAATCACACAGGGACGTGCAGCAACATTTCATCTTGAATCAGCCAGAAGGAGGTGCAAAGTTCAAGTTGAAAAGTTGCATCAAGAACTTGTATGGTCATTCTGAGTCAGAATTTCTGTTTAACGTATTTCAGCTTGTTTCACTTTTGGCTTTGGGGTTTTGCCCTACACCAGCGTGGTTGAGTGACTAGTTCCAGCAAGAATGAGGTGCAAACACAGCTGTGTGCCTGAACTTTTGAAAGTGTGTCAAAATTTGTTTCCAATGGATGTTGAAGTTAACATTCAGCAGGGAAAGGAATTACGTGTGGTCTCTCATTGACAGCTTCAGTTAATGCTCTTCTTTACACTGTGTGAAGTAACAGCGTGTTCTCTGGTGACTAAAAAAATCTTCAGTGATTCCTTCAAGAACTGATGGAGATTAAGAATTTAACCTGGGAGAACAAAGATAAAACCAAAGAATGCTGCTCTGTGGCAATTTGCCCATCCAGAGATGCTCAGTCTTTCCTTCCTCCTCCTGTCACCTTCTACTGGTGTGCCCTTGGGTACATCAGTGCTCATTTAACCATCTCTGCCTTGACTTAATATCTGTAAAATAGGCAGGAAAACACCTCTTGCTCCATGTGGAGATTGTGAATTAAATTCATTGATATTCATAGCACTCTTGGAAACTAGGGACAGAAGAACTTGGTTCTCACACAAGTCCTGGGAAAGTATTTCTGTGCTGTTATTTTCTGCAGAAATACTCCTTCAGTTACAGAAGAATGGTTGGCCACCCTTTGGTTCTTGTTAGATTGGTAGGAGCAGTTATATTTCTCACATAATCAAGATCTGTGATGAATTTGGGCCTTCTTTTAAATCTCACAAAAATATCATTCAGTTATGTGACTGCAGAAGAGAAAACCCCTGCAAATATGCATAAATATTAGGGAAAAAATAAAGAAAAAAAAACCAAGAGAGCATGAACAAGCCACAAACCAAAACATGATCTCATTTTCTTGTTCTTGTTTCTCTAAACCTGCCAACAGGATTCCCCCAGAATTTCCAGCACTCACTGAACCTTGACCCAAGCACCTTAATGAGAAATTTCTTCCCCAAGGGTTATTTTGGATAGAAAGTTCTAAGATCCTGTGTATAATGGTTTTCACAGCTGTAATTACAGAGTCACATATCTGATTCATGTAATTTGACAAGGAATTATAGCTTGGCTACTTCAAAGGAGTGTGTCAAGGTGTATGGTAACTGGTGATGTGGATCTTGCAGCCTCTGCACTTGGGCCCTTCCATCATTTTGGTGTCCAGCTCAAATGTTTCTGTTATATGTTTACATACCTGAGGCAGTCTAGATTACAGTAGTAGAGCTCATTTCTTGTATTGCCTTTCCTCAGAGACAGTTTTATAAACACTTGACTCACAAGCCAGGCATAGGGAAATGGCAGTGAAAATGCCCATTCACCCTTTTTGTGCTTGGAGAAGCTCACACTTCTGTGTGTGGTTATTGTATGCCTGAAGTGCTGCCCATTTTTGGTTCTCAGAAGAGAAACACAGCAAAATAATACAGATTTTACAGAAAGGGCTGAGAAATGGTGACTTGGGCTGGAGGCTTCCATTTTCAGCGGTGAGGGAAAATGCTGTACCTGTGTGTCAGCTGTGGGCAAACAGAGAGAAGCAGGTGCATGGATCAGCTCTCAGGCACAGGCTGGAATGAAGGTGAGAATGACAACTATGTGACAAAAGATAGAAAAACCCGATTTAGGTGTGTTTTAACAGATATTTCATGTTGCAGAGGATTCCCAGTCACAAAGGTGTCTCAGTGGTTTCCTGTTGGCCAGGCAGGAGAGCTGTGTTGCCGCCACCATAGCCAGGACTGTGGTTACTCACTACCCCCAGAACTCCTCGTGCACTCAGATCTGCAAGGTGCACGTGTGGGTGGGTGGATCTGTATCTCAGTGTGTGAAATGGCTGCACAGCAAGAGATGGTGCCCCTGAGGGCTGTGGCTGAGGAGGAGGTGGTGCAACGAGAGAAGTCGCGCTGGTGGCCAACGCGCAGGCCAGGCCAGGCTGCTGGAGCAGCACGGGGGTGGCAGGAGGCTCGTCCTGGGGTGGTTTGGTGTGGCTGCTGGCTGACCTTGCCCCCCAGACAGGGCACAGCCATGCTGACTTGCTGTCACTCTCAGCAGGTCATGGGCCCCTGAGTGTCCCCGCAACCTCCTGTGCTGCACAGGTGCCATCTTGTCATACAGGTCCTGCGCCAGTTCCCCTCCTTCCCATCCCCATCCCCTGTGCCTCCTGGGCTGTGCTCCCTCTCTGCTCTCCCTGCTTCAGTTGTACAAGCTTTACAAAGAAATCCTGCTATTTTTAATAAACTTTTATAGCAGTCAAGCTTTAGGGTTCTCGTCCCTTACCTCAGGGTATGTGGCAGCACCTCCTGACCCAGGTCACTCCCTCCACCCCTCCCAATTTTCTCTTTAGAAATGTCTGGGCTTCATCAGGTTGCTTTTACAGAGCCCATTTGTTGTCCCTCACCACTTTTAACATTTTAGTTGTGACCTAGGCTCTGGCTGTTCTGTGGCCATCAGACATGTCCAGTGCAGTGTGGGATGAGGCTCTCTCTCAGAAAAATTGCTACTTGTCTTTCACTGCCCCTCCTAAGGTGAAGTGTGAGGGTCCAGATCAAGCGCTGCTGTAAGGATGCTCCAAGGGTATATTTAACTCCACATGCGCCTCATTTTCCCCAGATACCTTAAAAACCAAGATGAAAAATATTATCCCTGTGTTTGGGAAGGGCTTAAGCAAACATTCACCCCAGGTGGGAAAGCTGGCCATGTCCAGGGAGAGCAGGCAGGAGGAACTTAAAGGCAAGAGGGAAAATGTCACATCTGACAAAAGAACCAAGAACTAATTAGTACTGATTGCAAGAATTAGTCTCCTTCTCCTCAGCACGTTGTGACCACATTTGTCTGTGTTCTACTGGGACCAGCACAGGTAATGCTACACACACTTTCAGGTCCTGGCAGCTGGGGAAGAAAAGCATAGGGTCACTCTTGCTCCAAAGCCTAATAATCTATTTCACACCTGCCTTTTGACTAACTAGGGCACAGTGAATCTCTGCCCAAGCCCTGTGAAGGCTTTGCTCTCAAGGAGCAGCCTGAAATCTTGCAGTCTGGGTGGCACCCACTAGTGAGAGCAATCATTGTTACTGTTAGGGCTTTCCCTGCTTCTCCCACTGGCTACACCAAGACCTGAACCTTCAGATTACTGACATGAAGTGAGGGGCAGCTGCCTCTGAAAGGAGGTATTCTACTGTCTGTACATGCTCTCATGGCCATGCAGTCCCAGTCATGGACAGGTGTGTGATCCTCCCAGGAGCCACTGCAGGACAGCAAACCAGAGCATCAACCCTGCCAAAAAGTGGCTGCTTTTCTTTCAATTTATCTCTCTGAACCAGCTTTGCCAGAGTTAAATGAATGGCATAGGTGATGGAGTGTGACCCTGGGAGTGGGATCCTGTTTGAAAGGCTGGGGTAGCTGAGTTAGTTTAGTTAAGAACACAGTGAGATGAGCTCCTC
The DNA here is from genome assembly GCA_013399945.1 of Ploceus nigricollis. NCBI lineage: Eukaryota > Metazoa > Chordata > Aves > Passeriformes > Ploceidae > Ploceus > Ploceus nigricollis. Next base: position 1,727,098 of record VXBC01010289.1, on the reverse strand, counting down.
AGACTCTTGATGACTGGATCGCACACCATGTACAAGCATGTCACAGAAGTGGATTTTTCTGAAGCACTTAGTTTTCTCTTTGAAAGGCTCTTTCTCAATGCAGAGTTTCACTATCCAGGCCCAAATTACAGAACCCTGCAATGCTACTGAAGCCCCCTGGGGCAGGCCATTGCTTTGTTGGCGATGCTGCCACCGTTCCAGGAATGACTAAGGAGAGGAGAGGTCCTGGAGCACTAGAGAGTACAAACTGGCAGCTGCTGCAGGAGCAGGTGAATACATGCCCAAAGCAGGAACTTGTAAGCACTTCACAGCCTTGAAGCACAAGTTAAAGCCACAAAATACCAAAAAACTGAAAGTCTAGCCCAGCTGTGAACATACTCTCTGTGTGTTCAGATTTAGACTGAAAGTGGGATGTGAGAGATGAGATTTACTGTGATAAGGGGGACTTTCCAATTGTTTTGTGGGCATTTTGGAAAAGTCCACACTGTTAGACCTGTAGCTAACTCTATTTATCTGCCTTTCTAAAGTCTGCCTGCTGTAGATCTGGTCAAAAACTGAGCACTGGAAGTAAACTATGCAATTACTTTAAATATTTTTTTCCTTGCAAGTTACTTGTAAACCTGTCTTTATTTCCACAGATGTATTTTCCATTCAAGGTATTCATGAAGGAACTCCTGCCAAAAAATTTCAGTGTAGGGCCTGTTTTCCAGAACGATTATTTTAGCTGTTTACTCTTTTTACTTTTGAAGTATGAATGATTCCCTAAATGGTGAGGTATTACTTCTGCTTCTCATCCCAGAGGATTGTAATTTTTTTTTTTTATCCAAAGAGTAAGAAACTATAAAAAGAAAGACACAACATACAATATATGACCTCTTTTGCAGTATGAACACGGATGACATTTCATCCGGCACACATCCCTTAAACACCCATTTGTACATGACACGTAACACCCTCGCAAGAAAACATAAAAATGTAATAAAACATTTAGTATCAGCCCCAATCTTTGCTCTGCAATATCCATTTGGGGCTCTAACAGGCCTAGCTGTAGCAACATGGGTGAGTTTCAGCTGTCCACAGGGCTGTTCCTGGTTACTGCTGCTGTGCTGGGAGTGGTGGAATGATGTTGTCTCAGTGGCCCCCATTCAAAGTCTGGGACATTGGCCTAAATCACCAATGAGACAGGGTTGTGTTGAGATGTCAGATTGTGAGCTGCAGCAGCTGAGGTACACAGCTGAACAGATTTAATGGGCCTTTTGCTGCTGAAAAGAGCTGTCCTGTATGGCTCCCTCCTCCCTTTTCCCCCCTGCAAATCTCTGTGGAAGGGTTGGAGGTGAGTCAGGGGGGCAATAGCATAAACAAGTACAGGCAAATCAGCCAGAGTGTTTCTATCAAAGCCATGCTTCTAATTTATAAACCTGTGTTTCCTGAAGGAAAAGGAAATTGGTCATGGGGTCTTGTTGGATTGTTTTGTTTCTATCCCAAATGTGATTTTCAGATGCCAGCTATCTCAGGATGTACTCTGCTATACCTCACCAGGATACTGCTCTCTGCCTGGTTTCTTGTCAATGACAGATGTTTTACAGAGGAAGGTGAAAGTTTCACTTGGAAGCCACAAAGAGAGACATCTGGGGAGAAAAATGCATCATTCAGATTAAATAATGTCAAAGTTTTATCTTTTAATAGGTAAATTAATATTTTTAATTAAAATATTTTCATTCCAGTTTTATTTATTTTCTTAGCACTTGACTGGCTGGCATAAATCAGGTAAGGCTGCACAGTCTTGTGCCTTTTTTCTATTTCAGCACCATTTCCTTTTTGCATCTCTCTCTTCACCATTTGAGGTTTTGTTGGTCTTCCTAGAAGTCAGAATGGGAAAACAGACTCCTTGGAAACACCCAGAACAAGAGAATTTTTGTAAGGGAGAAAGTGGATTAATGGGAGATACTTCTTGCTGTTAAAAAGCAGTCATAGGTGCCACTTACAGAGAGCTGGTGTCTAATTTCTCTAATGCAAGCTACCACTTGTAGTCTGGTCAGCAATTGTGCCACAGCCTGTAGGGAACTGAAAAGTTCCAATATTTATTTTTATCCTGCTATTGGCTTATGGAATTTGAAGGTACCTTTTTTAGCTTGCATAACTGTAAATATTGTTACTGGACCTCCCGACCTCTTTTCTATGTTTGCTCGCCCCAATATTTGACCTTCTAACCTGCCCCAGGAGATGGCAAATTCCACAGGCTGATGACATGCTGGGTGTGGGAGTCCTGTTACAGGCACTTTCAATTTTGCTGATTGAGCTCCTGTTCATGCTTCAGAATAAGCAAAAAACATTGGGGGCTGATCAGTTCTCCTTAGAGCCTTCTTAAATCTTGATTGCCTTTTCCTGCTGTCTCCTACATGAGGACAAAGGTCCATTGTTTTCATTTTAGTTACCTGCCTAGCCTGGCCACGTTGTGTGAGAAATGCTAGGAGGTACTGGCAACTGCTTCAGACACAGGACCCTCTGTCTATAAATAAAAAATCCTATTTCTGTATTGTATCATAGTCAACTTTCATGACTGTTCCTGCTACTCCCTCCAGGAGCTCTTTGAGGAGGAGTGAGTCATGCTTTACAGTGTGCAGCGCACATTCCCCGAGATCTTCGTAAACCCACAGCTGGAAACTTCCAAGAAGATACCTGCTCTGCATTCACTGCTCAGAGCAGGGACTCAAAAGAGGATTTTAAAAGTACTTTCCACTAAAAACCACTTTTTTTCCCTCCGCCACTGACCACTCCTCCCCTTACCTCACACTTGTCAAGTCACATCATTTACAGGACTCTCTGCTTGTCTCAGCTATTGTCCTGAATCCTGATTCAGGATTCTGCCAACTACACCAATTTGTCATGAACAGATGATTTGGGATTTAGATCATTTCAAGAATCATCATCAAAGATATTTGTGAAAGTGATTTTAATACGATGTTGTAAAAATGTGACTTAAAATGTCTGATGGCAAGCTTCAGTCTGTTATTATACGGCGCAATCATTTGAACAATGATTTGAAACTACCAAGGCACAAGTAAAAGTTACCAAGAATAAACAGCAGTTACTGAGGAAAAAATCAAAGGTCCTAGGGCACAAACCAAAGTTGCCATACTACAGGGTTATGTGCAGTATCAACCACTTACCAGAGATCTGCTGCTGGCAAAAGGTCTCTGCTTTGAGAAGAAGCCTTGAGGGTTGTCACGGTGCAAGGGGAAATCACTACCATGCAGTCAGGCTGCTTAGCCAGGAGAGCTCAAAGAAGGCTCACTCAGGCCTTTATTTATAGAATAAAGTGGTTGGCTTGCAGTCAAATTACATGTGATAGTAAAGGTATGCATGAGACTCCTTGTACCTGCGACCTTCTTTGCCCCTTGATAAATGAGTCTTGGAAAAGCCGCTCACTATTCATGTGTTAATCGCATGGTTGGTGCTCCAAGCTCATGCCTCGATGCTCACTGGGTCAACGCTGCTTCTTTGTGGGTTTTCAGAAAGCAGATTGAAACAGAGGAGTTCTTGGTCCACTTGCAGCTTGTGCTTTTACATCCTTTGGGGTCTGAACCAAACTAGATTCGTTTGGTTAAGGGGTTTTATTTATTACACCAGTGGGTAACGCTCCCTCTCCTGAAACTGTGTATTTCCTGATCATAAGCATGCCAGAGTCTGTGTGCATTCACCTGTGTCTTGTGCTGCCTGCTGGCTTTCCCATGAGGTGTCACAAAGGAAATCTTAGCAGCACAGTTATTCTTGGGGCAGTTGTGTAGTGTGCACACTCTACACCTCCCTGCTCTGGAAACAGATAGGATGCTCTTCTCAGTCTTGCAACTCAAGGAACCTTTGGCCTTCTGGACTTACTTATTTGAGTATTGTAAAGACCAAAGATGCTGGTGTGGTCACTTTTGGCTCTTCACTTAACCTCAAGGTGGGTTGAAAGAGAAAACTCTAAACCAAAAATTTTGCAGTAGTTTATAAGATTTTTAATCAGTGAAGCTGATTTTTTTCATCTATTATACCTGGACTTTAAATTCATGATAGACCTGAAACTTTCCATTGAGTGGAGTGATTTAATATACGGGGATTTGACTTTTTATTTAGCATAATTTTCTTGTCTTCTCTTTACCATCAGTTCCTGGCTTAATGATGTCTATATTTTTCCCCTTATTGTCTACTTCTAGGAAAGACTAACATTTATCTCTCCCTTAATAAAGTCTTAATAAAGTACATTTTCACTAACTGTCATAGTTACCTGTGCATCTTCCTCACTAATTGTGTCTCTTATTGAGCATAGCTACTCCCAGGTCTTCAAAAACTGCTCTGCACCTAGTATCTCACTGGGGCTACATTCTGCAGGTTTGGGGAGTCTCAGTCCTTCTTTCTAGCTAAGGAACACTGTCCTGATTATTTCCAGGGCACAAATCTTACCATTTTAATTTCTTTGACATGGGCGGAAGAAACAAAAATTGTGACCTCAGAGAGATTTCGCCACTGCCAAGTCTAAGGATGGTTAAGACCACTTCAGACAGAAAAATCAGCTGCAAAGTTTGGACCCTTATGCCACCTACTCAGGGCTTGAAGCTGTGCCCTAGGCAATGCTTCATATTCTTCCCTTCACAGTTGTCTGAAGTGTAGATCTGGACTTGAACTTCTGAGGTTTGATGGGTGTTTGTGATCTGGGCTTTTGATTCCATTTCATCTCTTTTTTCCAACCCTTGGGTAGTTGCCCTTTCTGAGAACGCACGCTGCACACAAGAAACACCCTTCTTAAAAAACACAAACACTCAGAGTAGAAACACAGAGAACTGAAAGAGCTTCACCAAGAAGTTTTGTTTCTCTGTAAACCATACATAGGAAACCTTGGCCTCTTCACTCCCTCAGTATTTGCTGTATTTATTTCTTTTTCTCCTCTCCAGATTGAGAGTACTTTCTGCCAAACAGAGAAAGGCTTTGTGAGATGAGGGACAGATCAGACTTGTGCAGCTTGTAGAGTATGTGCTGCCTCCTCCTGAGGGCTGAAGGCTAATCTCTTCCTCCACTGCCCTTCCTTCCCTAAAAAGCATCTCTTTTTAGTAATATCCCTCTTCTAACCCTTATTTTTTTTGAAAAAGGCTCGTAACTGCTCTTGGCAGAACACAGCAGACATCCTGCCACTGGTTTTTCTTCAAAGGGGAACAGAGGAAAAAAGCAGAACTGAGTTTTCAAAGGAAATTTGCTGCCAAAGCTGAGGAGCAAATGGTAGAAGCGGTGGATGTTTTCCCCCAAACTGGGGCTCTTCCCTCCCGCTCCCCCCTCCCGTGGGTATTTCCCCGAGGCAGACTCACGCGAGGGTTGGTGCTGTCCCTTTCCGAGGCCATCCTCCTGCCGCCAGGTCTCTGCGTCCCTGCGCAGCCGGAGCGCTCTGTGCTCCTGGAGGCTCCCAGCGCTGGACCAGGACGCAGCTGCTGGAACAGACCTGCTATTCATGTGCCGGCAGCCGCCCGCCTTGGCATCGCCTGGGGGGCGAGAGAGGGGGCGGGAGCCGATTCTTCATTGTCCAGGCAGCCCTGGAACAAGCGCCCCTCTTAGACTTTCCATGACACTCGTGTTCATTGCATGTCTGTGCCACCTCTGCGAGCCCAGCTGAGCCCCATGAGCTCACTTGGGCAGGGACGTGGTGATGTAGCCAGTGTACCAAGAGGTTCCTGGCATGGGCTGAGAAGTCACAGCAGCCATCCCAATCTCTTCCCTCCCTCCCCGGCACACAGCAGAATGTACAGATGAAAAACCAGATCAAGACCACGAAGTTGTGCCTGCTAGTTGCTGCTGCTAAGATAGTGTTACATCCCAGAGAAAATTCATACCTTACTCTTTTAGCAGTCCCTTCTTCTCGTTTTTCTCCCCAGCCAAAACGCCCTTCCTTTTCCCTCCCCAACATTTTTTTTTTAGTTGAATTTGATATGTCTGGTCTTAGCTGAAATAAAAACTTGCTTTTCGCTGAAGTTAAAAACAGCTATGAATGACACTGGAATGGAAATGTGTGCAGCCAGAATCAAGTCACAGTGTAGAAAAACATGTTGTTATTACTATTAGGTGGGTTCCTCAGGCAGAAATATCAGCAATAATTCTCTAGATTTTGGAGAAAGTGCTGCTTTGTGCTACTTGCAAATCAGGTAGGCATATTTGGCTTTTGAAGGAGAATTTCTGTAGTTACAGTAGCATGGAAAATTTATGGTAAGGAATATATTCTGTTTAAACAGTTCAGCCCAAAGCCTGTTCTAATACTCCAGCTTCCCTAAAAGTGCTGACAAGTCTGTCAGTAGATGATCCTGTTGCATTGATGCTTCCCAGCAAAAGGCCTCATTTTGCAGTGAAAATACTAGTGCTTAGTACTGCAAGTTCATTTCAAAATGCTGATGAATGTAACCTCTCTGCATTCCTCTTGTACAGCTTTTTTTTTTTTAAATGTACGGATGTATGAGCTGAAGCAGTGAGATGTGTTTAGGGACTGGGCTAGTGTTACACAGGAAAACAGGGCTAGGATACAGCTCATTTCATCCTTAGGATTTGGCCTAAGGCTGAAAGCCCATCAGGAACCATTAGGCTGATTCTATAATCAAAAGCCACCACCAAGGTTCCTACTTTTGAATGAAAATTGAGGTCCCTGCTTCTTGTTATCACTGAAGTGATTGTTTGAATTGAGCAGGGGAGTGGAGGTGAGGGGAAAGAGGTTACTCATTGCTGCTCTCCAGCACCTGTTGGCTTTTGCCTTTTTTTTTTTCCATAGTATAAAGAGCATTTAACCCCAAATGCAGCCATCTGCTGCTGTTGTTGACTTGCTGGCCTGACAGGAACCTATATGTTAACTAAAATTCTCTGTGAGTATACTATTGCACAGATGCTAATATAGATAATTACCTGCTTTGATTTACTTTTTTTTACTGTAGTCTATAAAAAGATGTTATGGTTAATCAAGTTATAAATATATGTTGCTTATTAATAGATAATTTACCCTGGGTGGGTGCCAACAGTATTCATTAAGGCATTCCTGGGAGTTAAAAGGGCTTCATCTTGTACAGGTCCTTTGTGAACAGGCTTCCAGCAAACAGCCCATGAAAGTTGGCCAAAGTTTTTTTGAGTTTCCATATGGCATAAAACCAACTTCAAAGTATTTTCTAGTGGTCAGATAGGAATGAAGTATCTATGATTTCATTTAGTAGATAAACAAATATTACCAGTGCACAAATTTCAAGCAGGACTGCGTGATATATAACAATGTGTCTTTTTGAAACTATTTTTTCTGAATATATCTAAATGCCGTGCTAGGAGCTTTTTCTTTTAACACACTCTCCACAGAGGTATTGTAAAGAGTAGTAATCTTGTACTGATTGCCCTCAGAGCAACTACAGAAATCAGTCAAAACTTATGGCAACTCCTATGTCCTTGTAAGTCCTTCAATCAAACCAGGTCCTCACTGCCCTCTCCCAGGACAACATGAGAGAGGCTTTCTGCAAAATGTGCTAGTGGTAATGGCTGTACCAGCCTCCCTGGGACTCTCAGGAACCAAACACATTAAAATGAGAAAACTCCAAATAACAAAATTACTCTTGGAAATGGTTTGTCTATGTCATTAATAGCACAGCTCAGAGCCAAAAAATGTGAGAAGAGAGTGGGTTTATTTTAAAGTGGGCTATAATAGCTGCCCAAGAAAGGAGTGCCTCAATGAACACAGTTATTTAGATATACTTGTTTCTAAATGTGATTACAAACAGCCACATTTTCCAAAATATCTTTCCAGTAACTGTTAATTATGATGCAAGAATGCGCCATTGTAATGGTCCAAAAACTCAGGCACAGCAAATGCAGCCCAGCTTCTAGAAGGGATTGTGTGACATGAGTAGTAGCACTCACCAGTTTTAGACTAAGCAGTCCCTTCTTTTGCATACCATGAGACAAGTGGGACACCTTTGAAACCGGGCTGCTCTAATGGGTGTGGATGGATTGGAGTCTTTCTGGTACAGCATGCTAGAGCAGAAATGGATGGGATGGGGGAAGAGCAGTGCTCCCTGAAAGGAGGGTGGGGAGTATCTGGAGCATGACGGAAAACAAGTCCGTGATTTTCCTTGTGAGATCAGCCCACGCCAGCCAGGAGCAGAGGGGAGGCTCTGTGGATCAGCCCCATTCACTCGGGAGCAGCACACATGGCAGAGCTGCTTATTTCCATCCCCGTCCTCTTCCCTCCCTTATGCCAGCCCAAGTGCTTGTGCAGCCACCCAAGAAACCAGACAGAATTTCTTCCAGCTGGAAGGAAAAACAAAGTTGCAGGCTATTTTTTTGGCTGGGATCAGCTCCCTGACCTGGTTCCGCGCAGAAGTGCGCAAACACTTCCACTGGCAGCGGGGAGGGCGTCCGGTGGGAAATGGAAAAAGCAGCTGGGAGTGGAGGAGGGTGGGGACGGGCCGGCTCCGGCAGCGCTGGGCTGGATGTGTGACCACAGCGCTGCAGCGCTGGTGCCACCGCTGGGGCTGGCTCTGACAGCAACGTGGGAAGAGGAGCTGAGATCTGTGGGCTTCTGCTCTATCCAGCAGAGACACCCGGCAGCAGAAAGCAGCCATGCTCGTGGAGGCTGAGCTCTGTGCAGAAACTGCGCTCCCCTCCACTCTCAGATTTGTTGCAGCACTTCAGAGAGTGTCCAAGGTGGCAACAGTTTCAGCAGGACAACTGCACTTCCACCAGGGTGACTTAACTTCTTTACTCTTCACAGGCCCTCATCTTGTATTACAAAAGTGGGTTGGGTTTGGTTTTGGGACACTCTTTCTCCACCCTGTAATTTTGGGTGACCTCTGCTATATCTCAGGAAACAAGAGTGCTGCTGATCTGCTGTGGGTGCATTCACCTGGGAAGATAAGAGCACAGCCTGACCTGTTTAGCCTTACAGAATGAAAACCAAGAGGGATCCTCACACCAGTTACTGAACTGGAAAACTCCAGAGAGATGGAAATGCAGCAATAGCACAGGAACTAATTAATAAACTAGCCAAGAAAAAATGCTGGGTTAGAAAGTAGAGGCAAGTTCTTGGCTGCCTAAGTGCTCTTGTTCTGAAGAAACCAGCCAGTGAGAGTAGCAAGGACAAAGAAGTGAACCAGACTGGGGATGGAGTTTGCTGAGTTTGCCACAGGGATTCCCTGCTCCAGCTGCCTGTGACAGCCAGGGACTGTCCCTGCCAACCATTCTTGTCCCAGCTCCTCTTTTCTGTGTTTCACTGGAGGGAGAGCAAAGCTCAGCAGAACTGTAGTGCATGNTTTTGGGACACTCTTTCTCCACCCTGTAATTTTGGGTGACCTCTGCTCTATCTCAGGAAACAAGAGTGCTGCTGATCTACTGTGGGTGCATTCACCTGGGAAGATAAGAGCACAGCCTGACCTGTTTAGCCTTACAGAATGAAAACCAAGAGGGATCCTCACACCAGTTACTGAACTGGAAAACTCCAGAGAGATGGAAATGCAGCAATAGCACAGGAACTAATTAATAAACTAGCCAAGAAAAAATGCTGGGTTAGAAAGTAGAGGCAAGTTCTTGGCTGCCTAAGTGCTCTTGTTCTGAAGAAACCAGCCAGTGAGAGTAGCAAGGACAAAGAAGTGAACCAGACTGGGGATGGAGTTTGCTGAGTTTGCCACAGGGATTCCCTGCTCCAGCTGCCTGTGACAGCCAGGGACTGTCCCTGCCAACCATTCTTGTCCCAGCTCCTCTTTTCTGTGTTTCACTGGAGGGAGAGCAAAGCTCAGCAGAACTGTAGTGCATGCTACTGCAGAAGTGAAGGCAAGTGACCAGGTAGGCAAAGGCCCATTTTCTGTGGTTTCTTTAGGAATATTAGTCCTTTTAATAGCTCCTGGTTGGCCAGACTAGCTTCACCTGTTACAGGAGAGAGCCACAGAGAACAGCCCAGTGTTTAGAAGAGTAATAATCTCAAGGAAGGCTCTGGAGGTAAGAAGCACACATGTGCAAGCAATACTTTTAAAATTCTCCCAGAGGATGAAAAATGAACATGTACATCTCCAATGAACATTACATTTTATGAAAGCAAGGCTAGAAAGGATATTAAAGAGTCACCCATTCCCTCTCCAGCTCCAAGAGCACAGCAGGTCAGGGTATCTGCCCTGTTAACACAGATGTTGATCCAGCCTGCTTTGAAAGTGCTCCAGACATGTTGATTTCCAAGACAACCCGTCCCAGTGCTTCAGTAACACCATTCTAACAGTTACGAGTGGTTTTGCTGATATTTAATAAGAAAAAAAGTCCCTGCTGCAATTTTAGCCTGTTATTCTTATCCTCTCCACGTGGGAGAGAAGAGATTATTTCCTTCCTCTTTTCTACAGTTGTTTACATTTTTGAGGGCTGTTATCATGTCTCTGTTCAGTCTTCTCTGTATTTAAGAAAACAAAAATTCTTTTGCTGTCTCCTCATAGGTTATGTTTCATAGGTCTCTGAGTGCTGTTGTTGCTATCTGAACTCTTTCCTGTTAAATTATCAGAGAGTTTTGGACTGTTTGGACTATCAGGGAGTCTGCATTAACACAGGTGAAAACAGTCATAAGGGTGCAAGTGGGAGAAATAATAGAGGAATAATCTTCTGTGTATTTGGATTGATAATGGGAGTCAGGGGCAGAGGCTGTCATTTTTGTGGGGTCTGACTGAGTAGTAGTTTTCTGTTTGTCCTTGAGAGAAAATCACTATTTGCCTCCAGAAGGCCAGGACAGATTCTAGACAAGAAAAATTCTTTTAGCACTCTTCAACTTTTAAAAATGTTTTGGTAAAGCACAGTGAGAGCGAGAATAAAGGTGGATCAGGTTGTGAGGAGACCAAGGTCACCTCCTGAAGCTCAGGTAACTGACTATTGATGATTCCCAGAAATCCTAGCAGCCCAGGCTTGCTTTGTCTGACAAAAGAAGGATGTGTCCCATTGGAGAAGAGTTTCTTAGGCCTCAGTGTTTTTCCTGGTTGCTAGACTATTCCATTTTTTCTCCCTTAGTCAAAAAGCTGCACCTGGAATGTAGATTAAGAATATTAATTAACCCTGGCAGAAGATATCACTCCAGAAACAGGGAGTTTAGTTTGACTGCAGCCTGACTGGCAGTTCCTTGAGCTCTTTGAGAGCTTGAGTGGACAAATAACTCCCATGTCAACCCTTATCTTCAACACGGGAAGGTGTGAGAGGCTAGAAAAGGGTTATGTGCATTCCAGCACACACCCCCTCTTTTTAGCAGCTCAGCCACAGCCTACAGAAATTACAGGTTGCTTCATGCTCTCTTTTTGTCTCCTTAGTTTGAGACAGACTGATACCTGAAACTTTTTCAACACCAGTGGGTCAGGAGGCACACACGGGTGCCCCCCTCCACACAGCCCCTAGTTTCATGATCACTGTTAACACTGCATGATCTTTTAGTGAGCCATGCTACAGACTTCTGAGTTCTCAACTGATTACCAAAACATTTTCCATTTTACTTCTAAGCCTAAACTTGCTGACACCTAAACTTCCTTGTGGATATTTCTATGACTTCAGTGCTCACGGCCTTGGTCCATATCTGAGCTTGGCCTCAGCAGTGTTTCCCAGCCTGGCTGTGCCTGGAGGCTTTGAAAGTCATTTCCAGGGTAAATCTTGCACTCATCTAATTGAGTCCCCCTTATAAGCTCCTTTAACTTTTTTTCTGAAAGTCTCTGAATCTGGCCCTTGGGAACTGGGCAAAATAAAACTTCCTCTCTTCCCTCTTTTTGCTTGAACAAAGTCTTCCCTGACTGACCCTGGCAGATCTTCCTGGGAGCACATTTTGCATGCTGTGAACAAATGCTGCCTGGCTCCCTGTGTGGCATTTCACCTATAAGACATTTAACCAAGGACCTAGAATTTGAAGCTGGAACAGAACTGGGGTGTTCACACAGACTAATTCCTATTATTCAGATAACTCTGATGTGCTTCAGCTGGAGTTGAAAGCATTTTGAAAGCAGGAAGGGAATAAATCCTCTACAGTGAACAACTCTCAGAATATTTTTCTGGTACCTTCCCTCCTTCCAGGGTTCACCTCCATCTCTCCACCTGCAGCCAGAGAGAACTGACCCAGCAGCCAACCAAGGGGTAAATCTGGAAATGGTGTGTTAATGGCATTCCCTTCTGCCACCTTTGTTTATTCCCATCCTGATGCCACACATTAAATATAAAAGAAACCCTCAGCCTTGCTTACTCTCTCCCTTCCCCCATCTCTGCCCTCCTGACAAAGTTTCCAAATAAACCTTGAAAGCCACTCTCAGTTGTAAAACGTCTAATCAATGAAAGACACTGGAGTCAGTAATATGAAACCCTTTGCCTCAAGATCTCAGAGTTTCTTGCTGAACTTCAGTCTTTAAGGTCAGGCATTCTTGCTGCTGTTTGCCTCGATGTTCATTGAATGCAACATCAAACAAGGGGCAACCCTGAGCAGGTTATTCCTCTGTTTACAAAGCAAGCAGCTTACTGACTTCTGGCAGAGTAGAGTTTAAAAGGGCATCCTCACCTAAAGGGACAAGGAGAAAAATAGGGAGAGATTTTTGTACAGCAGGACCTGGAGCATCATTTTCAGAGAGCTGCTTGTCCCTGGAGTATTGATGAGCTGCAGACAACCGAAGCAGCAGTGACTGCAAGGCAGTTTTGCAAATAAGTGTTTTAAAAGAAAAGCATGTGGAGGATAAATGAAGTCAGCACATCCTACAAAGCCCCTTTAAATCCACAAAAAGTCCCCTTGACTACAGTTAGCTTTACAGCAGCCCTGAAGGGAGACAGGGGGAGATTCCATCAGTATTTGAAAGAGGAGGGAGGAGGGAAGTTATTTAACAAGGTAAAAATATAAGTACAGTGGGTGAAATAAAACCAGCAGCACCTGAAAATGACAAACATAAAATTTACTAATGTTTTGGCATCCTGTCTCCAGGAAGAGGAAGACCCATGTTTTTACAATGGTTCTAAATTGATGTGATTTAGCTCTGAGAAGTGTACAGCAATCAGGCAAAATAGTTGGCAGAAGGTGGGATTAAGAAATTCAATGCAGTTATTGGATTTGTGTCTTGAATGTACTTTTGGGTTTTTCCTGTGGGGTTCTGAGGGCAACCAGAATTTTTCAGGTTTCTGTACAGACATTTATGCACACATTTTTCCTCCCTGCTAGGATCTCCCTACAACAAATGGGGACTGAGAGGTTTTAAAGTCTGGTGTCTTCAAACAATTTTGTCAACAAGTGCTGGGATTTGTTTACATTTTAAAGACAGTCTGTTTAGTGAAATTGCCAAGTGTTACAAGTGTTGTGGTTATGGCAATGCCTCAGGTCAGGATCAGAAATACAAAGTGCAATAATGTATATTGTTCAGAAGGTTATGTTACTGAGGACAACCCACCTTGCAGTCAGTGGAAAGATTTTCTCTGTCTTTCAAGGGCTTAAGAGGAATCACTTAGTGATCCAATAACTACACGTAAAATATATATTTATTTGTGGTCAAACTCCAATTTTTGTGCTGGAAATTGCAAATCAAATACTTGTGCTTTATCTGGTTTAAGGGTATTTCACATTACTTGGTGCAGAGACAAGTGCTGCTAAAGCCTTTCTGCTGTACTTTGTCACTTCCTCAGCATTTGTGATATTTGTGAGAAGCTCTTTTAAAGATATTTTGCAGCAAATTTTCCCAGTGGAATGGAAGAATTTCAGTGAAAATCACTGGTCTGTACAGTTTTGATCCTGAATCAGACACAAGTATTTCACTGGGGTGGTTCCAAAGGCTTTGCTGGAATCCCTCTGATTTACACCCATATGAGATCAGCATTAGGCCCCAGTGTTTTCATTTTTCATTTGTTATTCTTGGCCCTAGTGTCCTTTACCACTGTTGAATACAATGTTCCTAAAACACCAGATGTGCTTGTGAGATGAGGGAATGTGGCAAAAAAAAAAATAGATTGCAGCGATTCACTAAACAACACATGATCTTCTTTTGCCCTGTGGTCTGAATTCTGGGCTTTTACATGAGTATAACTGCATTTATTTCTACAAGACTGCTTCTGATTACCATTGGGAAATGAAGTTGTAAAATCCTTCCTGGCCTAAGTACTTAACAGGATCATTGCATCATGCTCAGTATTAGCCTATACAATGACTGATGCTTAGTATTATTTGTAAAAATTCTGGATTTCAAATCACTCTTATAATATTTCAATCACTACATTACTGACTGGTTTCAAAGCATTATGGGGTTTAGTGCTCTTTCATTACCTGCTTAGGGCTCATATTAGGTGCTTGGAGATCTTAAGTAATGTAGTTATTACACACAGTTCAGTTACCAGTTATCACACAGTTTATGCCAGTTAAAACCGGTGGGAGATCCAAATCTGGCCCAGTATCCAGATTCCTTTGATGTGGTAGGAAGAACAGGTTCAAATCTGCAGCGTGCTGGCCACTCCAGTCTTAGGCAGCAAAGCATTAAACAAAGTGCTGAGCTTTAGCTGAGTGAGTAATGTGACCAAAGAACCCATCTGCTCCTCAGCCTGCACAGCCAAGCCCTGGGAGCACAGGGAAGCTGGGGCTGCCTGGGATCACCTGCATGATTTTGTGCTTGAGTATGAGACTTGGCTGCTACAGCCAGCTACTCACAAAGTCGTCTGCTTCCAAGGTCTGAGGCATCCTCACTGATTATGGAAGTTACAGAGAATTGATTTCTCATGCAGGCAGCAACAGTAAATTTTGTACTTTAGAGTAATGTTTTGTTCTCAGTTATACTGCGATATATTAGGAGCAGGGCACTTGAAGTCAGAAATTCACCTCAAATTAATGCTGGTACAAAGGATGCCAGCATCTTCTCCAGTGAGTCTCCTTCTGCTGCACCCACTAAATCACACTGAAATCTAGCAATGGGAGCAAGATCAAACCTTTCCCTTTTGTGTGTGTGCATGAATAAAAGTATTGGCGTGTCTAAGTGTGTCCATCCTAGCTGAGCCATGAAGCACAGGCTGCCAAGACAGAGGAGAGGAGGAGAAGGTGCTATGCTCCCTTCCAGCCTTGATTGCCAGGGATCCATAATTGACTCATCCTCTGGCAGAAAGCAGAGCCCTTGTGGTAGACACCAACTGGTGGGGTTACATCTGTACAGTCATCCATTATGTCTGTTTCTATGGGCACAAGTTCTTCTTACAAGGTACTCAAAATGCAGACAGGGTCAGTCCTTTTTCTCCTAAAAAATATTAGAAAATAGTGGTGGCAGCATTTTCCCCTGAGCCAACCTCCAACATGTTATTTAGCAGGCAATGTTTTATATGGTGGTGCTTTAAGCTCAGAAGTAAAATCAGGGATTAAGTTAATTGTGTCAGTTAAAATTCTGCGTCACTTTCTTTGAAAATCTCTTTGTTTACCTCTGTCCAAAACTTATTAAGAACATGATATTCAGTACTTTATGCTTAGATCCCTTGTGTAATACTTGCTCTCTGCCCAAAACACTGTTTCTCATCCCAGGGGTGGCTGCGTTGCAATGATGAGCGAAGTGCTCTCTGCGGCTACAGTAAATAATCAGGTGGTGAACAACATTAGGTGCTTGGAGATCTTGGAGCAGAGGATACATTATAAAGTCAGTTGCTCCTTGGCAGGAGTATGTGGGGGCTCTGGATGATGGGAAAAGTGAGAAGGCCAGGTGTGTTGACAATCTAACAACATAAGCTGAAGATTTACAGTGACTCACCCTTTCTCCTCTTTTGTAGGGTCACAAAAGAAATTACATTACTACATACCCTTACATAAGTTAAAGGTGTCAAAGTCATTAAAAAAAAATAAAGTAATCTCTGTGGACTGAAAAATACTTCCTATTTTCACTGTCTTACCAAGTGCATTTCACCTGTGATCTGAGGGGCTAGTTCAAGGAATAAGGCACCACATCATATCTATGTTCATGCTTAAAAATTCCCACTACTGTGATGGTTTTGTGACAAAGATTTTTTTGACAGATGACCAAATACCTCTCCTTCAGAAGTGCTAAGGGCTTGATCAAAACACACTGAAAGTAATGGAAGCAATTACTGTAAGGAAGCCCCAGAACTTTGCTTGTGCAATTTCAAATGTCTGCTCTTTATGCTGTAAATCCTCCGTTCCAGCAGGTTAATTATGTATCAGTATTCAGTATTCTGTTATGAAGTGATTGGGATGATCCTCAAAGTAGTAAGCAAAGGCAAAATAAATATATGTTATTTTTTCAGTCCACCATCCCATGCTTAGTTCTAAGTGAATTTCATGCCTGGAAAAGTGTCAGGTTGATGGCCCAGGCGCAGGCATTCTCCTTTCATCTGCAAACACTTACTCTAGCAGCAGAACAAAAGCCTTCTCCACACTGATCCCTGACAGCACATCTTCAAACTGCAGAGACTTCAAATGGCAGGCCCTTTAAATCCTTGATCTGTCTGGCAGCCTCTGCAACAAAGGGGCAAATCTGTGATGGGGCTTTTTATGGCACACATCTTTAGCAGAAACTCGACTGGGAGTCTCGAATTGTCTCAGAGATCAGTGCTGCCTAATATTATTATGCACTGCTGTTCTAAAAATAGTTCTGATTAGATTATGATAGATAAAACCCCACAGAAATGGCTTAGAATGCTAACAGTTTATTTTGGAATAAACAGAATTTTTTCCTAGTGAAATCTATCATTATGCTAGGAAAAAAAAATTCTTCCCACAGGATTTTTTTTTCTGTGCCCATTAACTAATATGAAGAGTGGTTAGTTTGTTATAATTTTTGCCAAAAAAACCCCCATGCAGTGGAAGTCAAGAAATATGATAACAAAAGCATTTCTCACAAACTTCTCCAGCCTTGTGTAAATGCTGGCCAGGCTACCCAATTATACCAGGCATCTGTGGTTGCCCATCACCTTGGAGTTACAAGCTTACCTTGATCTAAGGCAAAAGAGAATCACAGTCTTTCCCAGTATATAATCCATACCAAATTGAAAGCATGCTGGGGATTATGAGTTAGCATAAAAATGCAACCATCTTGCTCTTGGATGCCTGAAACAGCATTCAAAAATCAACAATTTATGAGTAACTAACTTCATCCTGACTCACTTGGGGCTTTTTTCTTCTCATTATAGTAGAATTACTGTTTGAAGAATAGTTCTTCTAAAACTGGTATAGAAAGGAATTTTTCCTGTCAGACAGCACCTGGCCATCTGAATGAAAACAGCATCCTTGGAAACTGGTATTTTATCCAGGTCACCTGCCAGACAGAGGCTCTGAGCCTTCACTGCCTGTTCCCTGGTTTGGAACATCACCACCAGATGTTTTCCCTCACCACTCAGGGCTGCTGGCAGTGTGCATCCCTCAGTCAGGAAGGTGAAAATGGGGGGAAGAAAGAGGAATAGCTTTACAAGCAGCTTGGATGGAAAGATGCTGATAGAGGAAAGTTCCTGTTCTTTACCATCACAGGACAGTCTTGCCTCCTGCCAGCTTATGATAATGAACACCAAGGGCACTTGCCTGACAGCATCTCAGTTTAAGACTTTTTCCCCATAATGAATCAAAGGCAAGGAACAATTCAACCCACCAAATAGGAAAAATCCCTGTTGTGCTTCTTCCCAGACAGACCGAACCTGTTGGATACCCTAGAGGATGGGCTGCCTTTGTGCTGGGCTGTCTCTGTGTCCATCCCCCTCCGAAGCACTGCATCTCTGCTCTCCTATTTGCATCTCTCATCTGGGACCCATGCCCTTGGGCAAATTCCCAACACCTGTGCACTTGTCATTACGGAGCTGGACCAGCTGCTTCTGCCAGCTTCTGAGAGGGCCAGCACGCCCTGCTCCCAGCAGCAGCCAGGGAAAAAGGACAGCGTGTCCTTCTGCTGGCCCCGCCTAAACCTTCACCTTTCAACAGCCCCAAACACACAGGGGTGGGGACTTTGTACCGACAGAGGGATGGTGCCACCAGCAGCACTGGGACATGGAGCATCTCTGTTGGTATGAGCAGCCTGCTGTGTGCTGTCTCACGTGTAGACTAGGGTGTGACAGCAATTAGCTTTTCTCTGGAAGAAACGGGAAGAAAAAGAAAAATTCCACTCACATCACAAGATTTTATTTTCAGGGTTTTTTTGTCCATGCCTTACTGTATCTGTCTGAGATGCTCCTGTGTTCTATAAAAACAATGAGAAAACGGAACCACAGAAATGTAAGGAAACAACACAGAGCACAACTGAAAAAAACAAATCATGTTTTACACTTTCAAATTCCCTCTCAGACTAACAGCTAGCCAGGAGTACTTTCAAGGAATAGGCAGAAAGCAATTAAATTAATTGCTATGACCCACAAGTACACATCATGTTGTAATTGATAGGTGACTAAAAACTGGCAAACAGCACAAGGAGAGCCTAATTTTCCAAGGAAATGATATAGTAGTCAGGCCTTTGATTTTGAAAATGCTTTTTATGAGTTCTCTACCCAGTGAGCTGCATGGATTTGCTTCAGAGGGTTACACAAGCCTGAAAGCCTTTGAGCTTTGGACTGTCTGTACCAGAGTTCTGAGAACTTCTGATTGTTTCAAAGATCCATTTTGTTTGAAATGTTGTGTATATTTTAACTGGTTCATACCTCTATAAAATTTCTACTTTTTCCTCAGTTCTTCTAGTACAATTTAGGAGCAACTCCACAAAAGTCAGTGAGCTTGTTGTAAAACCTGCCTCACTGAAACACTGTTTTTTTAAAAAAAAGTTATTTTTCCAGCAGCATTGGTATTTCCTCCTCCTCCCCAAACCACCTCACCTTTTTCCAGTCATCTATTCTTTCAGCTATTATTTTAAGTACACCAGTAACAATATTGATGTAAGTTCAGTCCAAAGAGCTTAAAATCATAGAAAACCACAGGCAAACGCTCTGGCTTCTTCTTTGTGCTCGATGTGGAACTGTTAGCACAAAAGCTGATAGCTGATAATGAGCAACCCTATGGAGAAGGATGCTGGAACACTGAGCTGTTTTTGTGGGCTGATCCAAAGTATAAGGAAGTTGATGAATGGCTTTATACTTCGGGCTCCAAGATGATGGGCTGGTGTCAGGTTTTAAGAGGATGGATAATAAGCTAATTGTTCTGAACAGATAACAGCAATTTGCAGCTGGATGGGTATAATAGGGCGTTCATTCCAGAATGTTTTTATGTGCAGTAAAGCTTTTTTTTTTACTCTTTATAAAGCTATTTACCAAGGAATTTAATACAAGAGAAAATTAATAATTTTGAAAGAGCTGAATTTCTTAACTGGGATACCCTACCTGCACACCTGACAGCAAATTCATCAGCTGATTGAAAGAGGAGCTATACTCCAAATGGTTTCAGGATGTACTGTGGAGCATTGTGTGCTGCCTGCATTACCTGCAGAATTATCTACAAAGATAAATACAAATATAATCAGAATGAGGAAAGACTCCTAATAAGAAGTATCTAGGTCCATTGTGTTTGTAAAATATAGAATAACTGAAAAAGAAGGTAATTTGATAACCTTATGGAAATAAGAGGCTCAGATATTTAAGTCATTTCTGAAGCCAAAATGGCAAGCCTGAGCCCTGGCACTGGCTGCAGCCTGTGCTCCCCTGCAGGCAGCCAAAAGGAGATCTCCAGCTGCAAGCCCAAGAGCCCAAGATAACAATCTCTTGGAAATGCTTGTGCCAAGAAGTGTGGCTCCATTACTGCTCTCCCACTAATGCAAAGGATAATAGAATCAGAAAGACGCAGGTCTGGAAGGGGCCTCAGTAAGTCCTTTAATTGGTTTCCTGCCCAAAGGCAGAATGAACTGTACTTATGCTATTTCTGGTAAATGTGAGTCTAACCTGCTCTCAAAGGTCTCCTCTGATGGAGGCTTTGCAGGCTCAGAGCAGAGGGCAGGTGGTGATGATACCCAAGGTGGGAAGGCAGGATGGAAAGGCAGACAGAGGTGGAGAACCAGTTAACCAGGAGGAGCTGGGTGCAAGAGGAAGGGAATGTGATAAAAAGAAGCAAAAAAAGGGGGAAAATCTCAGCTATAATATCTATAAGAAAAATCTAAAGAATGTGGAGCATAGGACACAAAAGCCAGAACAAGGCTGTTTGTCAGGAATTAATTGAGGAAACCTGGATTTCATATGAGAGGGAGTTAGGTAAGAGGAGGAGGACTTGTGCAGCAGGAAAAGTGGACTAGTGCTGGAATCCTCACACATTTTATTATTTGATTTTTTAAATAACTTTATTCTTCTTGTTACTGAACCAATGATCCTATGAACATTCGTGCAATTGTTACCTTGAATTCTCTGCAGACACCCAGAGCACACTTCATGAATTGCTGTGATCTAAAGGTGATTGCAGTGTCTGCTATATCCATGAATAAGGGTCTCATTGTCAGCACTGAAGTGTTTCCATATAAAGGTGAGAGCACATTATAGTCAAGTGTGAAAGCCTAGCTAGAGACATAAAGTTCTTTTCTGAACATCTGTCAAATAATGCTGCCACTGAGAAGCTGCTAGACCATTAAGGAGAACTTCTTTCTAAGATAAAACTTTTGATACATACATTTTCACAAGCAATTTGCATCTGAAAACAGTAGACCAGAACCAGATGAGGAGAGGAATGTAGAGGAAGGAGGAGAAAATGGAGGTTGAGCACTTCCCTTGGTATAAATTAGCTTGCTGTCTGTACTAGATGACTTGACCTTCTCCATGACAGGCTGGAGAAAAGTTGCAGAGGGCCATCCTCAGGACCTTGTTTAGGTGCTGAATACCTCTGCAGTTCTAATGTGGTTCAGCCAGCACGTTTAGGAGAGGAGAGCAGGTGTCATTCTACAGCAGAGGTTAAACAGGGTGTCTGGTCAGGCTGTGGTGAAGATCCCTTTTGGTCTTTAAGGCCATGTATCCCAGGAGTGTCCACAACCAGTGGGTGACCCCATTCTCAGCCTATACCTGAAATGGAAATTTCCTCAGAAGAGCAAGTGCTGCTTCAGACACTTGCATCCCACCTCAGCAGCACATAGGTGGCTCTGAAGAGCCATATGGCCTTTGTTAGAACAGGAGGCAGATGGAATCGGGAAGAGATTAAAGCTCCATAAAAAGAATTGAAGTTACAGCACACAGTATGTGGCTATTCATTATCACCAGACATATTGCCTTGGCACTGATTGCATACAGGGGTGAAAATCTCTACCAGGTAGGATAAATTAAACAGGTTTTACTTAGTAATACGTTTTTCAAACCCACATCAGCAGAAACAGAAGCTACATTTACATTTTAGAGAAGCCTTCTCTAAGTCCCTTGTCTTAAAGGGACTGCAGCATTAGCTGTGCAGAACTGAGATGCATTAGAGGTGCCCCAGGTGTCAGCAATGACAGAAGCTTGATAATAATGCTTATCTTACTTCCAAGTAAAGAACAGTACCATACTACACCATCAGCTCTAGACCAAATCCCAGATTCTTTCATGGTGTAATGCTTGAGCCTGGAATGACACTGAGGAACCCTGAGTAAGAAAGGAGGCCCTGTAATATCTCTGTGAGGGGCTGGCTGTCTCACACGTAAGGGGCTCCCTATAACAGAGCTGTGTTCTGCATAGACAGGATAATACTGGTGCCTTTGTGCAGGTGGGTTATGCTACAGAAAGTCAACATCTGGCTCAGGTGTCAGGTGTTGAATACATTAAATGAGTGCAGCAGAATTACATGATTACTCAGGAGAATATTGCTGAAATAATCAAAAGCTTCAGCAATGAGGCAGGAACTCTAATAACTCTGATGAAAGTATTGCTTTCCTGCCTCTTCTCCGTGCAACACTGAAATGTCACAGCATGTTGGCCAGCAGGCAGGTACACCACCAGAGTTCAAGACCTTCTGTCCCTGTCTTTCCTAGAAAGTTTTAAATTAACCAGCTGAAAAGTATAATGCTGGATTCTCCTAGCATGAAAACAGAGTAAGTGGTCATTTTGGCCACCACAAACAAGGGGGTGCCTGTTTGCAGAGCAGCCAGGCAAACCTGCAGTCCCTGCTGGTGAAACCCTGCCTGGATTCCACCCACATGACTTCACTTGTGAGACAACTAATGGTTGCATGTATTGCTCCGAGGCCAAGTTTGAGGCAAGAGATTCCTTCTGTGTCTCCAGTGTTATTTTGGTATATTTTATTTGGCCCAGAATTTGGGAAAACAAAAGGGAGGTTTTCCGTAGGGAGTGGAATGAGGAGGCAGGAAGGGCTACCATATTTCTCCAGACGGAAACTCCTACAGTGTTAGAGTCCAGCACTGCTGCAAGTGTCAACAGATCAAATGTGATACAGAAGGCCCTCTGCCAACTCTCTGCTACTGCAGCAGCAAACTGGGAAGAAAGCAGGAACGAATATCCAGTACCACTGAGCGAGGTTCAGTCTCTGCTGCACAAGGATGCAGCAGGAAGAAATTAGTGCCCGCCTTCTCCTTTCTGCCCAGTGTGACATTGGCTTGCCCAGGGCCACAGCAGGACAGGGCTGACCCAGAGAGGCTCACAGCCAGGCTGTCCAGGCCATCTGCTGAGTCAGGCATGGTGGCAGCAGTCTCTGTGGTAGGATCTTAACACGTGCAGTTCTTGTCCCAGTTGTTGCCTCCCAAGGAAGACCCCAAAAATGAAGGTGCCTCCAGAGCACCGCACACAAACTGTGCCCCCTCGGTGCCAGTGGGTGTGATTCAGACCAATAGCTGCTGAGGGCAACAGATTGAGCAGTAATTAGCTGCTGTTAGTCATCCTCTTCCCAAGTACAAGCGGGACAGCATTTGATTATTTCAACACAGTTGGATGTGGGAGGGAAGGTAGGCCTGGAAACATTTTCCTGACAGCATACTTCTCAGCTCTTTTAAAACACCTCTCATGTTGACACTCAGCGCAGCGTTTCAAATAAAATGCTATTTCCTCTTGTATAGCAGCAAGGAAAAAATGCTGTCACAGGTTTTATAACAAACATTAGGTAAGCAGCAATCATCCCCATTGTGTAATCTGGGATTCATGTAGGAAAACAATCCATAGATGGCTAAGAGAGAAGTACTGTGTGTCTCAATAATCTGAATAAGGAGTGAACTACTTGAGGGTCACAGAGAAGGGACAGGGTTGAGTGGGTTAGTGGGACAATTTCACACAGCTAAGTGTGAAGAACAAAAAGGCATAGTTTTGAGACTGGAAGTGAAAACTGACTGAAGGAAATGTGTGTTATTTGTGTTCAGCTGAGTTCTTGTTTTT
This sequence comes from Ploceus nigricollis, assembly GCA_013399945.1. NCBI lineage: Eukaryota > Metazoa > Chordata > Aves > Passeriformes > Ploceidae > Ploceus > Ploceus nigricollis. The sequence continues at coordinate 1,703,860 of VXBC01010289.1, read as the reverse complement.
CTCTCATGACGTCAAAAAATGTGCTGTGGTCTGCCTACAGAAATTGCCTGTCCTTCTGACAGGTCTGATCCAGCATGTAGTGTCACTGGAAATGTCTATTTGTACTATAAAAAACCAAAAACCTTATGAATGGGCTTGTAACCTTTTTTTTTCCCCCCCCTACCTGCTGCCCCAGTACTTCATTTTCCTCCTAAATTCACAATGCCCCAGAAACCTGAGAGCTGCCTTTCTCCTACTTTGCTCTTGGGCAGACACATCAGAACTTCCTACTCAGTTGTACCTCTCTCTGAAGGACATTGTGTTGGTCCTCTCAAAATCCTGCATGTACAGAACTCCCTTTGGAGGGAAGCATTTAGTGATCCTGATCAAGTATAAGGTTCTCAAAATCCACAGAGTAAATCTCTGAGTGGTAACAGAAGATTTGACAAGGAAAGCTGCCATATATAATTTCTGGCTTACCTTGGGAGAGATTCATGGGATTCAAACAAAAAGTAGTTAGGATTGTGTGAGGATTCTAGCATTCCTAATATCATGTGTCCAGACTAAGAGTGTTCCCTGCAAAAGTAGAGCCTGTATTGTGTAATACAGGTAAATGCTGTCTGTCTGTCTGTCTATGATCAGCTTTTTTAAGGCAAGAATATTTCTTTCTTACCAAGCAAACTTGAAAGAAAAAGGAATCAAGACAGTAAGCTAAACATGCACTCTGAAATTGCTTAGTCCAACATTTAGAGCATGTTGTTGTCAGCTTGCATTTTTAAAAACTCTGAACCAGCCAGCTGAGTTAGCTGAGCTGCTAACAAGCAGGTCAGAAACCACACCACGGTGGTGGTTACTGTTCTCCCCTGCACAGAGTTCTCAACAGCATTGATAAAATGATATGAACAGCTTAATATCCTGGCGTAGGGGACAGGTGCTACCAGTTTTACAGGCACTGAAGAGGGTGTATATCTTGGTTTTGAAACAGGAGGGGTGGATGACCAAGAAAATGTCTATATTCAGGGTGGGTATTTTTTTCTCAACCAAGTGTTTCCAATGATGCATTTTACTGACAGTGATGAACTCATTACTCTTCAAATCAGGGTGATGAGTTCTGTTTATAACAGTTTGCATAAGTAATCAGTTTCATGTTCTAATGCAGCTCTCATTTTGCATGTTTTAACAGAGTAGATTTTGAATGCTCTTCAGGGATTGTCACTGAAACAATGTCAAGTAATACAATATCAGCTTTGTCTTATCGGGACATTATTCCACATTCAAATATATTCAGACTTGTTCATTTTTCCATTCAACAATTCACCCAAGTAGTTCTAATGTTACTTTCCTGTGTTACATTAACCTTCTCTGGGGTTTAATGCTTTAAATATTTATAGACTGTTCTAATGCCCAAATAATCACATTTCTAGTCCTCAGTACCTCCTGCATGGTAATAACACCGACATTTTAACAGAAATTAGGCCTTTTAAATTAATGTAATTAAATAAATAGAAATTAGTCCCTGAAATGTGTTAAATCACAGCATAGTGACCAGCCTTCTTTTTGTTGGTTTTTGTTGGTTTTAATTGACTGTCAGTACATGATCAGTCACATGGGGTGTTACATATCTGTTAGAGGGAGGGGATACAAAAGATTCTGATCCAAGGAACAATCATAATTTTTCTGATGTGTCTAATAACATCATTGATGTTTGAATTTTGGACAAAGAAACAAACATGCACTACGATTTTTTTACAGTTAGGAAGAAAGCTCATGCAGATGTTGAGCACAGAATTTACACAAACTCAGGCATTTGTGTGATTTGTGTGACTTGTGCCTCATGCTATCTTGGGCTGCTGCCAAAAGTGTAAGCTGCTCAGAGACTGTTTGTTTCCCCTGAGATTGAATATTCCCAGTAATGCAAGATGTTTTTAAAAAGTAATTTACTCACTGTGATATTAGAAGTCCTAATGAGTGGATCTGTATTTCCTTCTGGGTCTTTTCTGCTGGAAAATCCTGGCAAACCTTGTAATGAATGTTGTGTAATCTCTGTCACTTGTTTGTGGATCTAATTTTAGGTACTGGTGTTTGATTTGGGGGATTTTTACTATTTTAAGAGAGACCAGAATTATTTGCCTTTCTATGACCAGCATTGTTTTGAACCTGAAGTGATGTACCTGTAAATCACATAATCACCAAGAGCCTGATCCTCCAGACACTTACTGCTGTGTGCAATGTAAAATGTCAATGTTCATAGGACTGAAGTACCGCTTCCCAGCTGTAGTGTTTGCAGATTTGGGTCCCGACAACGCACCTTTGTGTGCCTATCTCCAGCACAGTGGAGAGGCTCCTGATGGGGAGGGAGAAGGTGCTGGGAGTAAACAGCTTGTGGTTCAGGTTCCAGGCACCCAGGGCAGTTAAGCACTGCATCCCAAAGTGGATGGAGTGAACTGCAGGGAATTACTCTGACTCATCCAAAAGTTTTAATAATTTGTCCTTTATACTGGTAGCGCTGTAGAAAATCTGTCTGCCTTATCTAAGTGTAGCTGCAAGTTTTGCAGCCATGACTGCATCTAAACATGCTTCCTGAGGCTTTGCCCTGTGACCTAAACCACACTTTCTTGTGTCCCCAGAAGGCAATGTCTTTGCTTTCCAGCTATCAGTGGCAGTTAATAGTTCACGGACGAGAAGGGGAAGTTGTTCTCAGAAAATGAGTATATGAAACAGAAATATCTTAAAAGACTGATGTTCCTGGATTGAAACAGCAGAACCACTGTGTTGGTATCAGAGGCAGGAAAATGGAGCAAGCTGTTTCCCAGAGAAAGACATTAAAATAGAGGTGTCTCATACACACACACACACATGTAATTGAAATACTTTTGAAACATTTTGTCATATCTTAAAGGCAGTTGAAGTATTGACTTCCATTCTTCTGTATTTGAGGCTACTTGATGAGTTCTTGACTATCTCAATTAGTTTGGAGAGGTTGATGTTTTGGGATGGAGTCAGTCATTAACTGTTTGTGACATTAACTATTTGTAACTATTTGGATATGGTTGTCCACATTTAGGTAGTAGCACAGACATGAAAAGGAAACAAAGAGCTTTTCCAGTTATCATATACACTCAGATCACCTCTCCCTTCTCACCTGGAACCTTAGGACACTCATCAGCCTCCCAAGGTCTCTGAGAAACATGAAGTAGATTCCTTGGAGTGTTTCATTTAAGATCAAGCACAGCAGAAGATCTAGTGCTATCTGCAAGGCAGCTGCAGCTCCCTGATTCTCTTCCCAGTCTTGGAAAGAGATTTGAGCAACATGAGAGCTGCTGTGACCTGTGTCATCTGGCAGTGGCCCCCAAGAGCTTGTTTACCCTGGGTATTTTTTCATCAGATTATAATTACACCACTGAAACTACATGAGTGGGAAAACTTTGCATGTGTGGAGCAGGGGTCATTCAGGTACAGAACTTTGTCACTTTTAATACCAGCGTGCTTATGTCGTCAGTAAAGCCTTTCACTCCTGACAAACCACTACAGTAGGCCATGCCTCAGCTGTGGGTTGCCAGCATGTGTTAAGTTCCAGCTTTGTGCCTCTGCTCCTGGTCCTGGCAGGCTGCAAGAGGAGCCCAAGGCTGGAAGTGAACAGCTCTGTAACGTGCACAACTTGCCAATCACTCTTCACACTTACTATTTGGCAAGGGGAGAAGTGGCCTGAGGAGGTTACTCCAGATTTTTATTGCTCCCTGCAGCCAAATGATCACACGTTCCTTTTCCCCTTCAGGAATCCTGCCTCGTCAGGGGCTCCATTCTGCAAGGTGTTGAGCCCCACTGTGAGGGGGGAGTGCTCTCTCTCTCCCCAGTGTCAGTGGCCATGGAGAACACTCACCATCTTTTGGGAATGTCCAACACATTTCAGAAATGGCAAGCACCTTCCAGTACTGGATCTGGCAGAAATGGCACCAGAGCAGACTAGTGTTTTGCATTTGGACCAGACTGTGCTTTTGAAGGACATGAGGAAGTTCATTATGCTGGATATGAGCCTGCTCCTGCTTTGACTGAAGTGAGTAGTATTTTATTTTTGTGCTTTGATGTAAAGAGGAGCAGGACTGGACCTGCTGTGAGAGTGATTGATTTTCATCAGCTTGTGAGTGGTGAGCAGAAAGCAAGGCAGGTTGACTGCTGCACAGCATCAGTCAGTTACAAACCCAGCATCACCATCTTCTTCACACTTCCCTCCACCCACCTCCATCAAACAGCTCCTCTTCATTAAAGCAGTGCCCCTGCCTCTGTGCTTGCTTTAGAAGTGTTATGACACTGCTGTGAAGCACAGAATTCCCTAAAGCCTCAGAGAGAGAAAAGATAAATGAGGCATCCTGAGCAATTGACTAAAGACACAAAAAAAGGAAGAACACGACGCTGATTTCAGCAAATATCTCTGCTTCCACAACACTCACTCACTGTTTGACTACTCCATAAACCCGTTATATAAGGAAACACTGCAAGAATAGCCAGGGAGATGATGAAGAAAGAAGTGAGCCATGTTTTTCCTCTGCTCCCAGTAGCACCGACGTTGAATTTGGCCACAGCAGCTGCCATTATGGCTTGATACAGTTTGAAATATACATGAGTATGAACAATAACTGAATCTCATCTCCGATAAAATTCAGCGTTTGAGTTATTTTAAATGTTCTTCTATCATGTTCTTGTTGTTCAAATTTATCTGAATGGATTATGTTTGGAGAATGTACATAGATAAATATGCTAATAATAAATACAATGATTGATTAGCTACAATCAACAGGGAGCCAGCAGCACAGCCTACAAGGAACTCTAGACTAAAAGTGGTTACTAATAAAGTAAAAGCTGTGCTTTGTTCCTTCAAAAGCACAGGTAACAAACCAGTGATACATTCCTCTGCTGGCTCTCTCACTGGTTTGTTTTCACATGCTTGGAATCCATTTGTTAATGTAGCTCAAGAGAATAGTGAAAAAAAAGGAAAGAAAAAGAGTTGTGCTTTCTATTCTAGTAGCTAGAATGGGGGTGGATGGGTGGGTGAAAGGGAAATGCATGTTTCAATCTGATGAAGAAGCACATGCTCTGCTCCAGTTTTATAGTGCAGGGTTGTTGACATTTTCTCAATCAATAAATAAGAAATGTCACATAATTCATCATTGCTGGATTTAGTCCTTCTTACACAGTCTGGCTGGCTGTTTCACCAGTCCTTCAGCTACAGCTCAGACTTTGCTCAGGTGTTTTGGCTGTGGTGTGCACCTGTCTTCCTGCAGAACTTGCAGACTCTGTAAGCCAGGACAGCATAAAGAGGGATGTTTGCTTTTAAGGCCTGTAAGACTTGCAGTTCTTCCTCTTTCCAATTCCCATGGTTCCTGCTTGTGGAGAGAGCACCCAGGTTCAGAGGTTTGGGCAGGACTCACCATCCAATGCCATCTGATGGACTACCTACTACACAGCCTGAGGACTTAAACTGCCTATAGGTCCTAGAGATGGTTACAATGATTTCATAACCAACCCAACTTCCAGAGCTACTTGCAAGTACAAAACCTCACCTAAAAGAAAAGAAATGAAACTGACTCGCTAGGGGATAAAACAAAGCAAAATATCTGGCACGTTAAACTGTCTCATTTCTCAAGCATGAGGACTTGAAATATTTTATTTCATTTACTTTCAGCTTTAAGAAACAAGAGTGAGCACTGTGGCAGAGGCCTAGATTTAAGAAATGTCAAGGAAAAAGAAGAAACTGTTTTAGAAAAACTTGTACTGTCACTGTTGTAATATGGCACTGTAGCTGCAATCTGGTAATGGGCAATAAAACTGAGATGAGGAGTTTGCTTTGCAGAGCACTTAGGTTATGGAATAAAAACACATGCATCAAAATTATGGCATAGCCTCCTGTATTGCATAATGTATTGCATAAGAGAAAATAGAGAATAGCTGCTTCCCATTAAGACTTTGTCACATGGACAGGTCATGGATGCCAACAGTGGATGAAATTTCATGGAGAAAGCACAACTGAAAAAAAAATTTTGATTCAGTCAACTTCAAAATCACACTTCATTCAAAGTAATTTTTAAACTATTATTGTTCCAACCAAGATAATTGTAACTATAAAAGGCTTGACAGAAGGATATTTTTATGATGTCAAGTGTAAGCCCTTTGGATTCTATCAAAAGATCGTTTAAGTCTCTTTGCCTGTATTTTCTCAAGTGTAGTCAGGCTCCTTTCTGTAGATTTTTCTTACAGCAAAAGGCAAAAGAAATATTTTTAATTGGTTGAGGAGCTCTGGCACCGAAACTATTTTAATTAATTGTTTCTAAACATAGAATACATATAGAATTCACTTTAGGCTTATTAACTCTTGCTGCAATACTGAAATTTTCCATTTAGCCTAAACAGAGTTTTACAGATTAAAAGAAATAAAACTGAAGGGAAGGCAAGCCCACACTCTTTATTACATTCATCTTTTTTTAGAATGACAAAATTAAATCAACACCCACATGAAATATAATTGCCAATATCATACCATTTCTTTTTTCAGAGCCAAAGAAGACAAAAATCCATCATTCCCACCTCCAGGTCAGCTGCTCAGCTCTTTTTTCCTGCCAAGATGATTGCTCTGCCTACCTCTGCCCAGAAGAGGAGCCAGTGAGAGGAGCCGGGTGTTAGGGACCTCGCACTGAGCACCAGCCTCCCTGAATTTCAAGAGTGCTAAGGAATGTGCTGGATCAGACACCGGGGAGGTGCCTTTTTACATAATTACCACAAGTTTTTAGTCAAAGACCGCCTCGGGCCCCCTGTGGCTATGCTGCAGTCTCTTTTGCAAAGGTTTTGCTTGCTTAACTGAGGGAAAATAAATTTAAGAAGAATGGGTGAGAGGCACTTGAGTGAGAAGGGGCTGCACGCAGGTCTCCTGTGAGCCACATGTGCAGCCCGCAGGGCGGTGCTTCCCAGCTGCAGCCCGTCCACCTGGAGTGGGAGATCTCAGGGATGTGGCTGGGCACAGAGCTGGGACTGCCTGCCAAACCTACTGGTGATGATGCAAGTGGAATTCACAGAGCAGCTCCGTGGCCTTACAGCACACGGAGTGATTTATCACCGCATTGCCTCAGGTACGTGCCGGAGGAGTTACATCAGGCATCGAATGGAGCCAGGTTTGCTATCCACTCCTGCTGGTCCCATCCCAAGGGTGGGAAAAATGCAGTGGGCAGTGCAGGAAGGCAGATCTCTGAAGGCAGCCACAGCAGGCCAGGGGAGGGAATGGGGCCTGCATTGTCAGCTCCTGCTGGAGCCCTGCTACTGTGTCCTGCTGCTCTTAACAGTATAAAGCCAGCACGGATACACCTGCTGCTGCTACACAGGAATTGTCTTTCTGCTGCCCAGAGACATCCACAAACAGCCGCAGTCACGGCCATCAGAGGAGCTGCTGGTCCTGGCAGTGCAGCAGGGATGAGGCAGATTGAATTATGAGTTAATCAGTTTCAATCCAGCCACTCTGCTGCTAATCAAATTATCCTGTTCAGCTCAGCATTGGTTTGGAGCGTGTCTACCCTTGGTGCCAGTGCAGTTCAAGTGGCACCCTGACGAATACACAAACTAAAACTTTTCAGTGAAGGCAAGCCCTAGAAGGCTTAAGCCATGCAGAAATCTTTACTGTAGAGCTGTACAACAAAACACTTCTTGTCCTCTTTGTGAAGACTGTACCATTATTTTGTTTGATGTTACAAAGGCAAAAAAGGATGCACAGAAGGATGTATGGCAAACAGCAGTATGCTGATTACTGCGTCAAATTTTATTTGTGAGGAGCACAAGCACGTGAGAATTGCCCAGACTGATGATTTGTGGCCGGGAGCTGTGGAACTCTGAAAGGGCCACTTGTGCTCCTTTTTGCAGAAGGAGTTAAGGCCTCGCATCAGCAACGCACAACTTCCTCTAAACTGCTGGTTTAAAAGTAACTTTTAAAAAAGTATTTAAAACAACAGTGTGTTTGCTGGGAACATATTACTTACTCAGGGAATTTTCTTAGTTTTCTTTTTCTTCCTCAGTGTAATTTTTGCTTTGTAGCTGCCTGAAAGTTATGTTCAGTACATTCCAGTTGACTTCAAAAGATTGCTGCCGTAAGAAGGAAAGTGCTTGGTTTTGGTTTATTCATACAAAAGAGGAACGTGATATAAATAATTTAGATGACTCGTCTTTGCCAAAGCCTTGTTAACCTGAAAGTTCCCAATTCATGTCAGGGTTCATGTGGGCTCTGGCTGCTGTACAGCCTGGGTTTTGTACAGCCCGGGTTCAGCTGCAGCAGCCACAAGCATGACTGAAGTGGCCACAAGATAACACTTGTGTTAAGGGCAGAGGGTGCAAATTCTCTTTCTTTTGAATAATGACATTTACAGAGCAGCTAATTGCATTTCACGTTGCTTGGCCACTTAGTGCCTCTTCAGATGGCCTAAATGGAGGAAAAACCCAACCCCCCTACTTGTTTGTACAGTACTCAGCTACACGGAGTCGTTGTTGCCCATGATTTTAAAGAATTTTAGAAGCTGTTTGAAAACATGACCTCATTGCTGTCTTCAGCTTCACGAGGGGAAGTGGAGCGGCAGGCACTGATCTCTTCTATCCGGTGACCTGAGACAGGTCCTGAGGGAATGGCCTGAAGCTGGTGGAGTTTAGGTTGGATATTATAAAAAGGTTTTACCCCCAGGGCAGTGGGCACAGCACCAGCCTGACAGAGCTCAAGGAGCAGGCCCACGGCGTGACTCTTGTCCTGTGCAGGGCCAGCAGTCGGACTCTGTGACACTTGTGGGTCCCTTCCAACTCGGCATATTCTGTGAGATAGATTGATCTGCTTATAGACAATATCTAAATAAATACATACTTTCAAAATATTTAACCTGTGGGTGTAACACAAGACTTGAAGAAACGAGCAAAAAGACCCGGTGCCTTTTGACCTGCCGGGCGGGCGGAGGAAGGGGCGGCTGCGCAGGACGAGCTTCCCCACAGCACATCGGCCCCCTGACCCTCGGCGCACGCCGGGATCCTCCTTCGTCGCTCCCTTCCCTCCCCTCCCCTCCCCTCTTCTCCTCCCTTCCTCGCTCTCTGCCTTCCTCCCATCCCGGGGGAATCCACGGGCGGCTCCCCCGGTGCGGCTCGGCTGCTGGAAACTACCGCTCCCATGGTGCCCCGCGCGCGGCGGGAGCGGCCACCTCCCCTCGGCGGTGGGGGGAGGGGACGTGCGCGCTCGGGCGGGGCGTGGCCGGCGGCGCGGCCCCTCCTCCCCCCCGGACCCTGTGTCGGTTCGGGCTCCCGCCGTCGCCATTTAGCGCCGAGGC
>VXBC01010289.1:1629109-1694202 GCA_013399945.1 Ploceus nigricollis | reverse complement strand
CGGCCCAGCCTCCCAGCTCCGCCGAGAGGAGCCCTTGGGACCCTCCTCTGTTGCAGCTGCAACGGCAGCCGCGGCCGGGCGCGCTCCCCGCTCAGTGACCGGCCCTTCTCTCGCCTCCCGCCGCCGCCTCGCCACAGCCGCGCTCCCCCGGGGCACCATGTCGGGGGACGCCGCCGGCAGCGGCCCCCCGAGCCCGCGCTTCCTGGTGCCGCCGCCGCCGCCGCCCAAGAACGGTTCCAGCTCGGACAGCTCCGTCGGAGACAAGCTGGGAGCCGCCGAGCACGGAGCCTCCGGCGCCGGTGGAGCGGGCGGCGGACCGGGGAACGGAGGCCGCAGTGAGGAGTACCGGCGCCGCCGCCACACCATGGACAAGGACAGCCGAGGGGCGGCAGCCACTGAGCACCGCTTCTTCCGCCGGAGCGTGATCTGCGACTCCAACGCCACGGCCTTGGAGCTGCCCAGCTTGCAGCCCGCAGCGCCCTCGGCCCCTGTCTCAGGAGGCAGCGCGGCTCCCTCGGTGTTCCCTCCCTCGGGCGCCGGCCGGACCCCTTACGCCCCTGTCAACGTCGCCGAGGCCGACTCGCGGCCGCCGCCGCCCGCCCCGCTCCCCCTGGAAGGACAGGCTGCTGAGGAGCCCCCAGCCTCCAAGGATGCCGCCCCGCTGCTGCCCAAGGGGGAGGAGGAGGGGGATGAGGCAACTGCGCTACCCCCTACCAGTGTCGCTGGCAGCCTGTCAGCTGCCAGCCGGGAATTTGAGGAGCGGAGAGCGCAGCAGGAAGACATCGAAGAGGTTGAGACCAAGGCAGTGGGCATCTCCCCGGATGGCCGCTTCCTGAAGTTTGACATCGAGATTGGAAGAGGCTCTTTCAAAACTGTGTATAAAGGACTGGATACTGAAACCACTGTGGAAGTTGCCTGGTGCGAGCTACAGGTAAAATAAATAAATAAGAAATGTGAATTATCACAGCACAGTCACTCTCCCAGGTGCTAGTCATTGTGCTTGAAGGGGATAAAACCCATCAGCTCGAGATCTGCTTAATTCGGAAGGAACTGCAAACCTTACCTGAGGCAGTCCTTTAGAAAAAAGATGCATCCTTTCCATAGAGGCAGTTTGCCTTTTAATTATTTTAAATACTGTGCTCTCTGAAAAGTCTTTTAGCTTTATCATCACGAAACGTGCTACAGTTCTGTTTCCTATAGTGTCTTGCATTTTATGCCTCTGAAAGGAGGATTGTAAAATCACTTGTGTGCAGCTTCAAGGAGGCTGAGGGAAGATGTGTAAGTGAATGTCAACTTGAGCTACCCTTAACGTTTCAGAATTTGTTTAGGTGTTTTTTTTAGGAAAAAATGTGAAAACATTAATTTCACAGACATTTCATAGATAGTAGCAGTGAATTCTTGTGGGATAGATAACTGTAGAATATACACAAGTCATGCAGTGTGTCACACCATTTCGTTTTGCAAAGCTGTATTTTTCATTCCAACTTCCAGGGTTCATATTTGTTAGCAGGGACAGGGAAGGAAATCATCTTTGCAAAGCTTTAGAAAGCACCCTAAAGTTTAGCCTTTCTAGATGGCTGGTGGATTAAACTGGGCCCAGACACTGCTCTTTTATCAAGTTTTAGACTGAGCAGAGGCAGAGTTCTGTAGGAGCCCAGTCTAAGGATGGCAAGAACGCCCTTAGTTCCCTGCGAGTCACAGCTTGTGTAACAGACTCAGGTTGCTGTGCAACAACATGGAAAGAAGTGGGAAGAGCTTGGAGTACCAGGAACAAATACCTGGTATGCTGGTTTGTTTTCAAAGCCTCAGAGTTAAGTTAAAAGGTTTAGTGTTTGTTTTTTAGTATTGGGTTTTGGTGCAATTCATAGAAGGGCTCATGTAGTACATCTTTATTATTGTTTGTGTTCCCATCCAGTTTAGGGCAGACAAAAGAGCGTTGGGTGAAAGTCACAAAACTCTTTGTAGGGTTTTTAAGCAGTCAGTGGCTCACAAATGATTGATTGCAGTAACTGCACCAGAACTTTGAGAAAGCACTTGTATATCTGTTCCAGTCAAGCTGAGGGAATTTATTAAAAGATTTCTTAATTTGAATTCATATTTGCTTTTGGATGGTTGCTCAAGCATTCTACCAGTATCTTGGTTCATTATGTTATTGCCATTATTCTGTGCTTACTAACTGTGGAGGAAAGCTTCCAGTTTTCTTTGTGACCCTTCAGCATGCCCTGCTCCTCCAAGCTAGCTACATACTTGCTGTGGCAGCCTGTTTCAGCATTGATTTTAAATTAAAAGTAAAATGATCAAGTGTTGGGCTCTGCTGAAGCTTTACTTGTGCAATTTGAACTGTGAGGAGATTAATAACCTGTCAAAATTATGACTTTTATTTGAAATTTTAATATTTTCAGTTTTTGAGTTCTGTGACTTTAAGCTCTGAAGACTGTTTTAATCTTCACATTTACTGATCAGAAACTAAGGTCAGCTTGGCATCAGTTGCTTTTCACTAATGTTGCCTCTTGAAGTGTCTTAATCATCATCAGTACCATGTGGACAAACTGTCTGAGGAAACACCACCTTTGAAGGAATTTATTAAAGAAGCACATTTTTAAAGGGCCTGTTGCTGGGCTTTCAATTGGTTGGTGAATTTCATGGGTCGTATTGAAATTGACAAGTTGCAAAAAGCATGAATGAAAATATTTGCAAGGGGGAAATACTCGATGTGTTGGTCAGAGGGGAACTGCATTGCAGAAGTGCCTTGTGGGTTAAGTTAAGCCAGATTCCAAAGGCTGTGTTTTTCCTCTCAGGAGACAGTACAAAGTGACAAGTTTAAAACAGCTTCTTAAAAATGTACATTTTATAGCTGTTAAAAGTATTTGCTGAAGGACTAGACTTTACAGCTAGTAGAATATTTTAAGATTAAATCCTATTTTATTGTTTGTGACTAGAAAGAAAAGGAGGAACTTGGTTATTTATTGGGATGATGGATATATTGTCTTATATAGGAAAATGTAATCGTTGATGGGCTGATATTTGTTATGCATGATTTGTATCAAAATGAAATCTGCATTCGCAAAGATGGACTGAAATTTAGATGTTCCTGGTTTTCCAGGATGCCATGGTTTGAGAATTGTTGAACCTTCAAAGCATAATTTTTTTTTAGGGAAATGTGAATGATTTTTATTAGGGAAATGTGAATGATGTTTTTTCATGCTATGTTACAGTAACCATAACTAACTGATGGTTACTTTTAATTATCTTGAAATAATGTTCCTCAGCAATAGCAGTTTTTCTCAGGTATCTGAGATAGGTCCCACCTCCTCAGAGTCTTCTAAACAGCACTACTGAAGATTTTGTGTTGGTGTCCGGCAGAATGACTTTTTAATTCTGAATAATGCAACTATGCCTAATTTTTGTATGTGCTCTGTAGCAATGAAGATCAAAATTTGAGACTATGACTATGCTTCCTTTCAAAGGAAGTTTAGATGCTGTTTATGAAATGCAGCTTGTGTTTCCAAGTTAGTGAAACTGTGGAGGATATTGCTCATGTCCTCAAGGCTCTTGAATTGCCTTGTAATTGAATTGCCCCTTCTGCTTGTTAAATTGAACTGTGGAGGAAGTAGAAGGGGGAAGAGCTGAAATTCACTGGGTGACCTACTGGTGTTCTTAGTATCTCCAGGAAGCCAAGGTCCTGGCTCTATTTTTTCTGGATCTGTGAGTCAATTTTTATTGAATCTAACAAAAACTTAACACAAGTGTGGCTGATGGACTATCCTAGTTTACTTTGTGACCTGTCCCTATGAAGCAGATTGTTACTGAACCTACTTTAAAATACTGTGTGCAGGTGTTCAAATGTGAAATACCTGCCCTGCTGTGAATGTAGTGGAGCTGTGAAGAGCTCAGCAGCTACTGCTTTGTGCCAGTGTTCAGCTTCAGTTGCTGTGAGGAAATTGTTAGTGTAGTGTTGGCCTTCAAATACTTTTATTCCCCTTGAATGTATTCATCTCAGCTCTAGTTATTCTGAGTCAAGTGTGCCTCCTACTGTTGTCATTAGCACATCTCATAAATTGACTAAAATAGTAGTTAGGGTTACTAATTGAAGGGTTTTTAAGTAGGTAGACGTTGACAAAAATGATCTTTGTAAATTATGTTTGAGCAGTGAGTTTGTCTCCTCTGTACAGTTCAGGTAATGTTGTGGCTAAAATGTGATGCCTTCCCCCAGTGCTTTAAGTTTGCAAAGTAATACTCACGTGCCAGAAGTAGCAAGTCACATTACTGGCTGCAAAAGCCAAATCTTAGTGCTATTGTGTCATCTCTCTGAGTCCTTGTGTGAGTGGTTTTAAATAAAGACTGTCATTTAACTGCTGATTTACAGAACAGTACAGATTAGTACAGTCACTTGCTGGACTGCAAAGTCTTCTATCTAGAATTATTGCTCTGGGTTATTCAAATGAGTAACTTTTCAAATAGGGATGTGCTTGATGATGTGGAGGTAACTTGGGCTCTTTTGAGCTGTGTATTTGTGAGGCATTTGAAGACACCTTTCATTTGGGCAGTGTGCTCTCTTAAAGGAGGCATTATCTGTGAACTGTTATTATGAAGGTATTTGCACTGGTTGGTAATGTGCTCCTGTGTGGAGCTGGTGTGCACTGGAGAGCAGCACTGTGTGGCTGCTGGGAGCTGTACGCTCCTGTCCCTTGTGTTCCCTGCCAAAGGGTGGCTGGGCAGTCAGCACCCACAGTTCATGAGTGCACCTTCTTGCTGATGTGTTGCTTTGCCATTCTTACTCTGGCTTCAGTCAGGTTATTCTGCTTAGCACGTGAGCTGCTGAAGGATTAGAAAGGAACTGGAGGGCTCTCCCTAAGCAACACAGTCTCCAGGGGTAAGAAATGAGTTGGACAGGGGAGAGTGGTGCACAAAGTTTGTTGTACTCATTACTGTTTGAGGGAAAGCTGACTGTGAATTTGGTTACCTTCAGTTATAAATCATCTGAATAATAAATTGGTATAGGTTACATGTGTGCAGTTCTCTAGCAGATGTCTAACTACAAACCAAGTGTAGTGTACAAACACCCAGCTTACAAATGGATTTTTCTTACATAGGAAATAGCAATGAAAAACTAGCTGGAACAAGCATAATGCCAGAACTGGATGTGAACCATGAGATTCTATAGTGCACTCTGGTAAAAATGATAATGCAAGTGGCACTTTGTAGCAGGAAACAGTGAGGTACTAAATAATATTTCCATCTGTCAGAATTTTTCTGAGTCTAACAATGTTAAGTTAAAACTCACAGTGCAGGAAGTAGATTGGATGTGATGTATAGCTTCAGTTTTAGTGACACTTCCGATTTAACGATGCCTATCTTTATCTCGTAGTCTTAAAGCTATATTTAATGATGATTTTTAGGTCAGCAGACAGCAATAGAATGCAGTTTCTGTACTCTGGAGTATAGACTCCACTGCAGACTTACCGTGACAAATATCAGCTTGCTGAGGTCAGTGTATAATTCTTAAAATCCTCTATTCTTTCTGGACTGGCAGAGCTGAGAATGTTTCAGAAGCTGCACATTTGAGTCTTGACAACCAAAAAAGGTCTTGTATCACATAACTGTGGCATCCTGTAGCCATTTTTTTTTTTTCCTTTTTAAAAAGCTGGTTGCATATTGCTCACTAGGAGTCCTGACTGCAAAGATGCTGGCTCTGATGCACAATCATGTAGCTACATTAAAGCAAAATGGAAAGCCAGATCTAGACCTTTCTGCAGTGAGAGGAAGCTGAGAAGTGTGGGCCTGGAATTCATCTGTCAAGCACTATTGGAAAACGATTACATTCTGTTAGTTCTGGAGAAATAGTCAATATCCTGAAACAAATACGCATTCTTTGAAAGCTCTGACTGTGATTTAATTCTGATCATTTAAAAATACATTTTCTGAAACTTTTACTGGAAGATCAAGTCCAAGTCTAATGCAGTGTGCTGGCTCCTGTGCCTACCCTGTACCTCACATCAGTGTTTATAATGCTTTGCTAGTTTGTGAACAGAGGTATGTGGCTGCAGCAGCAGTGTGCCTCCTGTTTGTGACTCCTTCTGGGCCAGCTGTGTCATTGTCACAAATGTAGATTAATCAATCTACAATCTGTCAACGTCATACTGTCCTTATTATCTCTTCTGTTTTCAGCTCTACAAATTGTGAAATACTGAAAGTAAAATCTGTAGAGCTGTAAGTACACAGTGGGCTTATGGCACTTTCAGGATGCTGGATTTACAAGTGTGCATATGCAGGGAACTTGTAATTTTGTGCAGTAAAGTCTAAATTTTTGCTGGTTTTCTATGTCGTAGGGCAGAACAAATTGCTGGTACTTATGGTCTTCAAATCTCTGATGTGAAATCTTCTCCTTTAGCTAAAGATGAAAACCCAGCCATATTCTTGAGTGTTTGTGCTGTAATTGATACAATTGACAGCTTGATAAATGACATGGGAAAGGGGCCAGACTAATTACCTGCAGAAGTATAAACAGTGGTCAGGCTCCCTCAGACTTGACAAAGGTGACCCTGAAAGAGAGAAGGGAGCTTTTGAAGTACATTCTGGAGCTGCAGCTGTTAGGAGACCTCTACTTAAGAAAATAATCTTACCTCAAAGGGATATCACTTTTGGAGATGGCTGTGGTTCAATTTGTAACTGTCTGGTTGTGAGGCAATAAATATAATCGGATAAGTACGTTCTGAGAATGCAGCATTTCTTATGGAAATAAACAGGCTTTTATTTGTCAGTTTGTGTGGCTTTGAGAGGTGCAGAATTAAATCTCTTAAATGAGATTTGTTTTGGGCTGTTGTGGTTTAAAACACTTAGCTTCATAACAAAACTTTTGAGGGCTGAGGAAAAGTACCAGGTCTATAATCTTTCTTTGTAAAGGAAAAAAACCCCACCTGATAAAAGCTCCCTGGAGATATCCTGTATAGTGTCCTTTGAGAGCTGTCGAGCAGAGTAATAAATAAAACAAGCAGTAATAGATCTGTGGTAGTCTCCATGGATGCAGTGCACAGTACAGTGCAGTTTTCAATACCTTTTGGTTAGCAACATCCCTCTGGGCCACATGTTCTTTTTCTTATTTTGTCTTTGGTTTTGTTTCATGCAGCAGCTTGTTAAACATCACAGCTCTGACTGACACCCAGGTTCTCCATGCTGCATGTGACAAAGCTGGTGCTAAGCAGTAGCAGTCTTGATGCTTCCTGTCATGCATTTCCTGTAAAGATTACCAACCTTTTTTTGAGACTACAAATTGGTTCTTTCAAATCGTGGTTGAGCTGAAATAAAAGTTGAGTGTTTTTCTGTTTAGTTTGTCAGTATACATAATGGATGTAGCATTTAAGTTAAAAGAAAGAAAACAAATATCATGTAAATTTGCAGTGCTCCTGCAGCTGGGCATAGGACTTTCTCTTGACTTAGCATGTGTTTGTGGGTTTTGTTGGTGCTGGTGTTAATTTTTAATAGCAGATGGTAGGAGGTTACTGGTTTTGACTCTAGAAACTTCAGATAATGATACTGTGGCTTTAACTAGATCGTCATGTGTGTACACCACACTTGGAAAAACACTCTTCCAGTACACTTGGAACAGTTTCTATTCTAAATAGCAGGATTTGTCGTGCTGAAAATTGATTTCTTGGAGTAGTTAAAGGCTTTTATCTAATATGAACCACCTGCATATCTTTTAAAATCTGTTATTTAAATTCTTGTCCAAATGAACAAGACTCAGTTTTTATGGCTTCATAAGTATTTTTGTGGAAGCTGCTTACATTCCCTAGGACTGTCTTGCAGGTCATTTTGAGAATCATTTAGGATGTGTATTGGACCTTAAACAGTGTTAGAATGTTTTTGGTCAAGATGATACAGCTATCCTTCTTTCTACTCGATTTCCAGTTTCCTCAGCATATTTACAAATTGTCATACCAACACTTCTCAATGTGTGGTTTTAGTTCCCCTCATTCCCTTTGGGAGAGCTGGGGGAAGCAGACGGGTGGTAAGGATTGAATCTGTGCCTCACTTGAGGTCATGTTAAGGAGCTTGCTCATGTCTTGTCTTGTGGGCACAACCTGCAGAATACCCCTTTACTCCATGCTACAGAGGATAAACTTTGTGTGTTAATAATGTTTTGTGCTATGCTGTCCTCTTAACCCAAAAGATCTGTGCAGCCAGTTCATCACAGGTGTTGGCAAATCTTTTCTTCTAAAAAGTCAGACTAAAGTAATAGGTGGAATGCAGTGACCAAAATTCAGATTCAGTTTCAGTTCTTAGGCGTACTTCTGAACTTCATCCCACTTGTCATTTTCACCTGGTGATGGCAGGTACAGTGCACATATCCAGATTATTCTGAAGTGCTTCAAGATTTGCTTGGGGAATTCCAAGCAGCACTGCTTACTTTGCCTGGCTCACAAATAATTTAACATCTTCTCAGGTGATTTTTTTGGCAAAGAAAATGGCAGCCTGATAAAAATTGGACTGATAGTGTTATGTTGTTATATCATAGCCTTCCAGAAGCTATGTGAGTATTAATATGTATCTAAAGCAGTAAGCAGTTTTTACAAGGATAGCTCATTCTGAATCAAGCAGAGACAAACTGCTACGTTTGAATTTGTCATTTTAGGTCTAAGCAGAATCTTTGGGAATGCTGCCTATACACTTAGACTCTAGAAATCCTTTAGAAAGGATGTTGTATACTTGATGGCTTTGTAACTAAAATATCTATGAGCTTTCAAAGTGATGTGTCAATGACACCAGAATAAATGTGTTTAAATGTAGGTGGTACCATTTTTTTTTTCGTGATCTGTGTGCCCCAGAACATGGTTCTGAAGTCATCTGGTTCATCTCTTGGGAATCTAGGGGCATCAGTTCTCTGGAGTCTCTGTTCTCAGGACAGGATCACTGTGGTGCATTTCAAGTCTTCTAGTTTTGCTAGTGGTTAGCAGGACTCCTCAGATGTTACCAGTAAGATTAAAACAAAGGAAGCTTTGGAGATTCCAGTAGCATCCACATCACAAGTTGTGTTTGGAGCCGTAGCCCAGAGTGGTTCTGATCCTGTTGCCTTTGTTAGACAAGCAGTCATTGATAGAACCTTGCAGTAGGTCCCGGTTGAGCTGCTCTCCTCCTGCTTTAGGAAGACAGCAGACAATGTGGGAAATAAGCTTTGTTAGCCCTCTAACAAATGAGGTAGGAGTTGCATTGTTTCGATTTAGCTGTTCTGGATCATCCCTTTCATCTGCATGTTTCAGCCACTTCTAGTTTCATTGCATCAGAAATTGAAGATAGTGGGTTCTGATAGCACCCCCAGGGCTGGTGGCAGAAAGCAGAAAGGTCAAGATGGAAAAACCCAATTACACAATTGTTAGTTTAATGCCACCGTTCAGTAGAATGTGAAAAGAAGAGGAATACCAGTCTCTTTGTAGGTAACTGGGGAAAATCTGAAACAGCTTTGCTGAAATAACTGAAAGATAGTAGAAAGCTGATGCCAACAGCCATATGCATTTTGTCTGGTTTTGGCCAGTTAATGTAGTCTTGTGATAGTTTAAAACTATCCAGTTGATAGGGTTACCCAGCTTTCCTTGGACATTTTCCTCTCTTAGGAGGACTGTGGCTTGCTTCTCCTATGCTGATTGTTGGTGGCAAGTTTGTGACCCTGGTCTGAGTGTATTTTGGCTGCTTCTATCCTGGGATAGACTGATGACATGCAAACAATAACCCCCAAATATTACTATTAAAAGCTTCAGCAATCCAGGCTGATTATCTTAAGGATCTGGAAATCTATGTGAGCTTATGTAATATGCATCTGTTAATGGCAATTTCTGAGCCGTTAGCAGGTTTTGCTTAAATGTTGCAAAATGTTACCATGTCTGTTTTCAAATCTGTCTCTTTTAAATGAGACTTCTATTCTAACAAATATTTTCCAACATAGAACTATTTTTGGTTTGTCTTGATCTTTATTCAACTGCTTATGGAATGCTTTCATTTGTGAAGTGTAGGTTATCTGTAAAAATGCAAGATGTTAAGTTCATGTGCTTTGTTATAGCTAATTTGAACTCGGTCTACGAGTCCTCCTTAAATTAAAAATGTCATTATGAGGCTAAACTTGACATAGAGAGTTCTTGAAGCAGTCCCTTCAGATAAATATCCTACTGTAAGAAATACTGTCTGAGAAGTGATTGAGGTTTTTTTTTTTTTTTTAATATTGCCCCCACTAGATGTAGACAAGTAGAGATTGACAGTATGTAGAATGGCCTTTGAGGGCAGGCTTTCTGTTTGCATTTATCATGATTTGAGGCTTAGTCAGTCATTTGGTTTGCCAGGAAGAGTATGCTGAAAAGGGAGAAACAACAGAAGTGTCTCATACAAAAATAAGACTTGAAGTTTAGTTTTAGAATTATTTTTTTCTTCCTGTGGCTTTCTCTACTTCCTTTATGTGCAGCTTGAGCTTCTTTCTGCAGACTCAAAAGCAGAAATGAATTTTAGGTCATCTGTGCCAGGAGGGATGGTGGTGAATTACAAAGGGTGCTTGAATTTGAAATGTTTTGCCTCTTGATGGCAACTGTGAGCCAGTTAAGGTATGATTTCTTCTGCTGAGCTCTTTGTACAAGCCTGAACGTATCTGAGAGATTCAGTATTTACCCTCAGGAACAAAAAAGAAAAAAAAGTGAAGAGCCTCAAGGTTGCTGCTGAAGACTTAAATGCTGTAGCACCCCAGTGTATTGTGTGTGTTCTGTACTTGAAGATTGGTCACAAATTGTCTTTCACGCTCAGGTTTCCTTCCAGCATTTCAGTGCAACTGAATGTGACTGTGTATGATAACACTGCAGATAGGAAAAATAGCCAGTTGCCTTGATTTTTTTATCTTGGGACTGTGGTTAAAAAAAAGTGATGTTCTTTCTCCCATCCAGTATGGAATCTTATTTCTGAAAGTTGGGCAAATTGCAGAAAACCTAGCAGAACTGAAATCTGGTTTATTTGTGTTGGAGAGTCTGAAATCTGTTTTTATTGTTGACTTAAGTGGTTTTTTTCCCCAACAAACTTTGAGAGTTAAATAGCATTTACAAGACAAAGGTGAGAAACAGCATAAAACCTTGTTTCTTAGGATGTACATGACATTTCAAAGTTTTAGGACCAGGCAAGTTTAAAACTGTGAATTGATTCTGAGAGTTCCTATTGCTATGTATGGCTAGTTCATGAAGGTATTATTTTAATACTTGTACTGAAATTTGTGGGTGTCTTGCCTGCTTTTTATCAAAATGCTTCCCTTTATAGTCTTAGATTAGTAATCTCTTATTGAGTAAGCTACCTACTGGGGATATATATCAGTTTGTGTTTTCTTTACAGATTAAATATTTGTGTAGATTTCATGAACAGGTAAAAGCATTTTCTGGGTGCATTCAGGCTTTGAGCTCCATAAGCCCAGCAGCCTGTAAGGCTGAGCATTTTGTTGCTCTTTGTTGTGGATTTTTTTTAGTATTTTGTAGTAGATTGTGAATGTGCACATTTTGTCTTTGAAAAGCTTTGTGACCATAATTTAAGTGTTTGAAAGAATTTTTTTTGAAACTGGAGAGACAGCTATCCCAAACCAGCATCTGTGGCCTAGTTGGTGGGTAGATGACTAAGTGCTCTGGAAGGTCTTCTGGGTCAGTTTTCTAAGATACATAGTTGAATTGGTCTGAAGTGTGGAATTGAGCAAGCGTGAGAAACTTTATAGTCCTGCTGCTCCAAATGTAGAGATTTGGTGAAAATTCCCAATGTACCCAAGCTATAAATGGTTTCTGCTTGATAAACCTGTACTGTAAAAATCTGTTATTTGTTGGCTTCTGGGAGAAGGCATTCTTAGATTCTAAACCATATGAGTGATGGGGTTATGAATTGGAAATGGGTGATAAGCTGATTTGGAATACAGGAAAACTAACACTAGTGTGAACAGTGATTATGTCAAGTGGTGAAGGAAAGAAATGGTTCAGTTTTGTGAAGAAAGCTTAAGTAGCTTTAGATTAGGTTGGGCTAACCAAAGGAAGTTAAGCCAGGATCAGCTGTGCTAAAGCAGCTGGCTGTACTTTCAACATCAGCAAAATAATTCCCGAAATTCTTTTGTGGAAGGCTGTTATTTACTATTACTGCAAATTGCTGGTTTTTGTTCTGAATTGTTCAGCTGAAGGTTTGCTTTGCTGGAGTTCTGCAGTGGTTTGACCTCTGTCAGAAAACAGTTGTGGCTTCTAATGTGGCAGCTTATAAAATAGTACCAAATTTCTGAAGTATGCTTGTGATGTGTGATTGTGCTGTTGTAGTATGTCCAAAACTGTGTATTGCTCAACTTCTGGTCTTGATAACTTTTTGCAACAAACCACATGGTTTGGGTAACTGTAAAATTTGAAGGGGTGCAACTACGTTAAATAAAGAGCTGATAACTACCAGGTAATGACGCAACTGATAAGCGTTAACTAAGTCGGTGTGGATGACTGCAGTTAAAAAGCAGCAGGCTGTGAGTGTAGCGATGTTTTAAGTATAATTTGTCACTTAAGAGGGGTATGAAATCTGAGGAAGTTGGCATTGGAATTTAGAATGGAAAGAATGAGTTGGTTGATGATGTAGAGAGCTATTTTCCACTTTCCCTTTGACTTCTGTCCTTATCTTCTCTGGCAATAATATTCAGGGAAATGGTATCTTTTGTTTCTCTTGTTCCTGTGTGGGAATGGTAATTGTTCTTGCTTTTTACCTGTTCAGGAAATATCCTCATTTCTCCCTCCTCCAACAAAACAGTGTATCAGTCATTGCCAATGTCATTTTTTGCTTTATTTTCTAACCTTGGCCTTCCTGAATCCTCCAGTGGTCCTAGTATAAGCCATCTGGCAAAACAAGGATTTTATTTTCTCCCCCTGCTCCCTCTTGCACTCTGGAATGAAGCA
The DNA here is from genome assembly GCA_013399945.1 of Ploceus nigricollis. Lineage (NCBI taxonomy): Eukaryota > Metazoa > Chordata > Aves > Passeriformes > Ploceidae > Ploceus > Ploceus nigricollis. Next base: position 1,681,282 of record VXBC01010289.1, on the reverse strand, counting down.
GATTTTGTTATCCGTGTTCAGTTACCCTATGTAAAAGAAGAATGAGCATGTTTAAAACCTGTATCTAAGCTTTGACTCCTGGAACTGCCTCATCCAAACTTAGATTTTCCAGCTGGTAAGTCAATCTTATCCATGGAAATGTGCTTACTGTTCTCTTGGGAATTTGCTTTATACTCTTGCCTTCTCCCTTCCCCCTTCTCAAGCCAAATTTCTTTCCAGGAAGGGAAAAAAAAATCCATGGACTAGATTGAGCTTCAGCTGAATAGGGTGTCTCATTTCAGATATACTTTCTGCAGCTACTCAAATGAGCAAAACATAAGTGACAGCTGAGTTGTCTGTTTGTCATGGGTCAAGGGCAGTCCAGCTCAGCAGTTTCCCTTTCCTCTTCCCCAGGTTTTGCTTGGAAGCAGTAGTGATTTGCCATTTTATGTAGTCATCCTCTTGTCATAAAGACCAGATGGAAATACATCAGTTGTTTCATGTATAAATATTCAGTCCAACAGCTGTGAGTTTATCAGGAGTCACTGGGATCACAAGTTGGTGACCGAATTGTTTGTTTAAAGGGCCGTGAGCATTACTCTAACTTGAAATAAAGCTGTCCCATGAAAATGTTAGACATAGTCCAAGGCCCAATTAAAGAAGAAAGAATGAAGGTGAACCATTTAAATGCAAAATCCTTTTTTTCAGATGAAGTTATAATTTTTTTCTAGAGTATTACAGATGTCTTCCTAGGCTGATGAAAATGTTTCATCCAGTGATCCTGCATTCTACTGACACTGTTTCTAAAGTATCTAAAGGATTGCTCTGAATTTTAAGTCTCCTTTTCTTTTGTAGTTTTACTAGGTAAGAACATTTATCCAGAATATCACCCCCGGTCGATAATCCTCAGTCTGTGTTTCAATACGTATTTCTGGCAAAAAAGCTGAGGTACCTGTGTGATTCTGGCTAGCAATGAATTGAGTGTAATGAAAGTTGTAATAAATCTACTTGACACAGATTATTAAGGGGGTTAACTTGATTTTGCAGGTTGCAGAGGGTTTTTTGTGCAAATAACGGCTATTTGTTCCAATAATATTGAGAAAGGAAGGGGTGGGGAAGTTTGCCAATGGCCATTGGCTATTTGCTTACAAAATGTCATGTGTTGCATGGGCTGCTGAGCATAATGTGAAACAAAGTGCCATAAAAAAAATGTTGAGTGCTAAGTCCATGACTGAAAAAACACTTTAATGGGAGAATGGACATGGTCATTAACTTAAAATAGCTTCTCTGCAGAAAACTATTGTAAAGCAAGATTGTAGTTCTTAACTAATGAAGACTGCATAGGACTGAAACTGAATTAGAAAGGAAACAAAAATTTGCAGTAACTACAGACTGTTGAAAACCATAAACAAACTGAGAAATTCACCATGATTTAGTGAAAGCACCTGTTTCTCAAACCTTGAGAGGAATTGTGCCTGTTGCTCTGAAAAGCCTTCTTGTTCAAAGGGGTAGCAAAGACATTTTTCATGTCTGTGCTTTTAGACAACAGAACAATAAATGCAATTAACCACACTGCTAGTTCCTAGTCTCTGCAGGGCTTCAATAAATAACCCCTTGAAACAACTCACCAAAAGAAAAAAAGAAAAGAAAATGCCAAAACACTGTCTGGTTAAGTTGCTGCATAGATCTCACTTTTGCTTCCCAGTACATTGTGTTTCAGAAATGGTTTCCAGCTTGAATTCCTTAGTGCAGTGCCTCTGCAATAGAAGCCCATGCAGCCACTCTAAAACAAGTGATTGCAGCTCTACAGATTTGGGGAGTCTAGTGGGGGTTAGAGAGGCTGAAGCTGTGCTGGAGTCTTTTAGTGTGGATTTTGTGGACTTTGAAGTGCATGCCTTCTTCAGTGGAAAACTCCTCTTGTGTTTGAATCCATACAGTTGGCCTAGGTGCTGGGAACAGAGAGAATGCTTTCCTTTGACATGTTGGTGGTGTTTGTGGAGATACATCCACCTTGTAAAAAGTGTGGGCTTTTTCTTCAAAATCGTGAGGGACTTCAGTTTTCCCTGTTCTCTTTCTCTTAAATAACTTGTCTGGGATAGTTCATATTCTGATAAATGTTGGTGTTTTTTCAGCTGTATATTGGCATGTGATCTCTTGCTTTGGTGACAGCAAGCTGGGAAGTCTTTTATCTGGAACCTCATGTGAGTGATTATTTTGTAGTTTCGTGTCAGGTTTACAGTTTGAGAATCTGGGAGTCATCAGTGTGTGCTCTCAAAAGCAGCAGGTACAGCAGTTGGCCTGGCTGTGTTTTGTGGGGTTTGAACAGTCTGTCACACATACTGGCATAGCAAAATATCTTGAGCCTTGAATGATGACTTGTGTCAAGCAGAGATCAAGGGTCGTGGTGCTGTGCACTTTGGCACATCCTGGGACACATTCATCAAAGATAAGAGGGGTTGACTGTCTTATTGGGGAAACAGAGCTGAATTAATTTCCCTTTTTATCAGTTTAGTTTCAGTTTATTGTAGGCATCTGTGGCTGTTGCATTGTTAGATTTTTAGTTCTTCCTCAATGGTGCTTGTATTCAGCCACATGCCCCACATTAGCTCAGAGTATCCAGTAGGACTGTGACTGGTGATGGTATAACTTGGAGACTCCAAATAATCACACTTTGGTGTTGGTGGTGGTTTTTTGTTTGTTTGTTTTTATCATTTTCCTATTGAAATCCTTGTCATGAGTTTTGTTTTCGTCTGTGATCCTAGCGATTCCTGCTTCTAGCATCTATGGGAAAAAAAAAGCTTGATTGGATGAGGAATCTTGGTTTATCTGCTTTGTAACTCTGTTTCTAATTCAGTGTCTGACTAGCACTAATGATACTGTGTGAGTTAATTGTAGGGAACCAGCTGATTATTCCATGACAAGTATGCCAGTTTCCCTGAAAAAAGGGATGCCGGGTAAACTTAAGGACAGAAGAAGGCTTCCCAGTAGAGAGGCACTGCAGCCACTTTCCATAGTTATTACTGATTTGGGACAACAAAAGGCTGTTATGCCTTATAGATTGTGGACATTAAGTGTGGTTTTCTTTGATTCTGAGGGTCAAGGAAATGATACGTGTTGTCAAGTTTCCTACCTTGCTGTTTCCTCTTGTCTTGTCCTAAGCAGCGAACTTTTCTTTCTGGATCACTTGTGGATCCAGTTTGGATGTTGCAGCTGTGAAGCTTTGGATGGAAAACTCCTTTTGGAGTTACTAAAGGATAGTTTAAAGCACAAAACTTCACATGCTGTGTTTGGAGTGTTGGGCTTTAGAAAAGGTGAACTAAGTGCATCAATAGTTTGCTGTTTTCACTCAGAAAAGGGTCTGCAAGTGAAGCAATAGTTGCTGTTAGGTCTTTTCAGTAACTCGATTCTAAAAGCGTTAGAGGGGTGTGCTCTCATGCTGAGTAACTGGAAATCCAAGCATTGGATGCAGTGAGGTGAAGCTGCCAAAAGGAAGTTGTTCTGGGGACTTCTTGAGTGAAGTGATATGAGGAGACACCTTGCTTGCTTTTGCAGCCCCTCTGTGTGTTGCTGTCAAAAATCCTGCTACAACAATTTAATATTTGAATGTTCAGTCTGAGATTTGGTGACGATGCCTAAAATGTTGGTTAAAATTATTGATAAACTCCATATGACTGAATTTCTTTGCATTACCACCCATCAGTTGGCATAATGTGTCAGTTGATACTCACTTTACTTCTTCTGAAGGTATGAAAATTAGCATTTGTCTTTCATGTTCATTTTGCAGTTTAGCTCTGTAATGGTCTGTAATTTTACAAGCTGTCTTTGGAAGAAGTGTGTTGGTAATGCTCTATATTTACATAGTGGTCATCTGCTTTTAAATTCTTTATTGGTACACATGGGACTAATGTATTAGGCAGCATCACTTCAGATTGAGTTCTGTTACAAGAGCCTGTTCTTAGTTACCCAGCTGGTGTGTGCCTTCACTACCTGGGCTGCAAATTTTCAAGCCAAGTGTCTGTCTTGAGCTTAATTGTTTAAGAAGCTTCAAGCCAAGCTGTTACAGGTGCTTCAGAGAAAAATGCTTGCTTTATTGCATCCACCTTAACTTTTTTGAGAGCTTTAACTTAACTTAAGAGCTGTGAAGGAGGGACCTAAAAGCAGTATTGAGAGAGGTGTGTTGTCTCTATGCTGAGGAAGTATTTCCAAGTAGAGTTTTCAGATCAAAAAACTTTGAAAGTGACATTTTCTAGATTAGACTTACTTGGAAACGACATTTTTTTAAACTCTGAAGACTTGATCCATGTTCTAGCCTGTGAATAATCTGTGTCACCATCTGTATGATGCTGTATGAAGCAATCTGTTGAATTTACTCAATGTGTTGGCTTTGTTTCACAAATATATAATTACCTTTTGTACAGGATGTGGCAGTCAAACCCTCAGGATGGGAAATGCAGGGTACAAAGCTGTACAATGTAGTTCAGTTCACTTCTTTGTGTTGCAACTGTTTAAGCTAGGAAATTTTAATATCCTCAGAAATGGCTTGCTTCATCATGTTGTAAGTTTCTCTGGAGAAACAGGAATTGAAGTTTTCAAGCAGAAAGTCTTTTGTGGAACAGCAGCCTCTCTATTTGTACAAGCAGCAGACTTTGCAGCTGTTAATCTCAGTAGTCAGATGTGGAGAAGCAGCTTTGGTACCAATATGTTGTAATTTGTCTGAAGGAAGCATCTGTAAAAATACACTGCTCCAAATTACTTTAGCTGTAGTCAATTCAGATCTTGAAAGGTGAATTTTGTATTATTTTAAAAGCAAATGCCCTAGTCAAAATGTCTGCTTTCCCATGAGCTTTGAGGGAAAAATGGTATAGAAAGAATGGAATATATAACTTTGATTTTGTAAAAATCCTTTTTTAATTATTTTTTGTCTAATGTATTATAAAATGTAGAAGTTTGTTTGTATATTTATAGTTTCTTTTAAATACCTTTTCGATTTTTCTCATCAAACTGGACTCTAATGTTCAGGGTTTAAGTAAAATAGCTACCAGCAAACAGTGTTGTTACACAGATGGCTGGGTTAGAGAATTGTTTGTGGTGTTATTTTTTTCCCTTTTTTTATGCTAGAAGTCATGATTGTACAGAAGGAGGGGAAGATAAAGTCCAAAGAAATGTATATAAATGAAACAACTGCAAAAACTCTATTAACAATCTGACCATAGCTGTAATGAGAGTAGTACTTGACTGCTTTTAGTTTTGTTTTAGTGTTTAGAGTCTAAAACGTTGGATGGGAATTCCTTTTTAATTAGCTCAGAGCCTGGTCTGTGCAATGTCTAATGTTGTTTGCCTTTCCTGGGAAGTGAAAACTTGAAATTGTGTTCTGGAACGAAGGAGTGGCAGGAGGGCGTAAAAGGAAAAGGCAATTATCCCCTGGATGGCCTGAATATTGTTATCTTCAATTTTAAAAATGAAATTCTGGGTATAACTCTGATAATTTTGGTATGAAGCTACAATCTCTTCTATGGTCTTAAGATTTCCCTGTGTTCTTACAATACCATCCCATTCCACTGCCTGTCATGGAAAAGCATCCTGTTTCCAGAAGCCTGATGATTGCCAGTAGATCTCTTGTGAAATCCTTATTTAGGCACAAGCATACTGAAGTCGTTGAGATAAGAAGAGTTCATAGTGGCATAAATTTCAGTTTCCACCTCCCATACTCACATGTGTGACTAATTCTGAAGTGGAGTCATTTGCACTGAGTCAGCAGTTCAGTATGGTGAATGTGCTCAGGCTATCTCAGTTAGGTCTGTATTGAGCATTAATTTGCTCTGCAGACGGAGCCAAACCAAATGGCTGTGGGAACCTTCAGAAGGTGCCTAGAGTATGGACCAGGTCTCTCTGAGAGAGTGCTTTGAAATAGGAAATTACAAGAAAGATCTGTGAGATGCAATGTGGAAGCATAGGAGAGATTAAAATAGCATCAAAACCCTCTCAGCCTCTGTAGCCAGAGTGCTCAGGGCAAGAGCAGGCGAGGGAGGGGAACTGCAGTTCTTTGCAGTGCGGTCTGGATTTTATTACTTGCAAAGTGAAATCACAAGGGGGAATGTCTGCTTCTGATGGACAGATATGTTGCAACTCATTCTGAAGTTGCCTGTTCATAAATTTTTCAGCCTGCTAACAGCTTTGAAGATAGGACTGTAACTCTGAGACTGTGATTCATCTATCCAGCTCCTGCGTATTGGATGGTCTGTTGGTTTTGTCCTTCTTTCACAATTCTATTGAAGATGATGCTGTTAATTATAAATTTTGAGTTTTAACACTCCCTGCTCTGTACTGTAATATTATTTGCTGGCTACTGGAGCCACTTTCCAATAATTCTAAGGTGCTGCAACCACAGGTGCTTCCATTTGGCCCTTGCTTGTAGTAAACAATTAGCAAACAAGGATTAAAGTCCTTGTCTTCTCTCTGTTTCCTTTGAAATAATTCAATTTCAGGGGCCCAAACTAAGAAACCCCTGTATACAGAAAAACCCCTGTGGTAATAGCAAGAACATTATCTTAGAAATGTTCTTAAGTTTTGAGGATTTTGAAACTACTTAATGATACTTCCACCTTTTGAGCCCCTACGAGAAGAGGTTGTAGAATTGAGCTCTCAAGAGATTTTCACATGGCTGTCCCTCCAAAGTAGTGAGATCTGTGTTTGGATCGTAGCCATTCTGTGGAAAAATGATTTTGTATTGTAGTGATAGGGTCTTCAGGAGGAAGCAATTACACAGCTACCTGATAGTCTTTAAAAGGAATTGGTGAGGCTTACATCAATGTCTCTAATAATAAGCATTCAAACATTAGAAATTTTTTTGCAAAGCTTGTTTTGGCACTAGGATTGTTTTTGAGTTAATTGAAGAAAATGCTGGAGTAGTAACAGAACTGCATAAGAATTAATTCTCAGGTGCTTTCAGTCTGCTGCTTATGTGGACTTGTCCTGCCTCTACTCACATCCTGTTTGCTGGTAGTTGGACAGGAGGCTCTTATTCTGAAAATGAATATGGCTGCTCTGTCAGACATCTGTTCAGAGATCTGTGTCCTGTCTCTGCCTGTGAAAAAGGGGGCTTGTGTGCCTTTGTTATCTCAAGACAAGGAGCTGACTCTTTCTAGCAAGAGCAAGCCTGTGTACTTGTTAAAGTACTATTTAGTGGATTTCAGGCTAAAACCAGATCCAAGTGTCTATTATCTTTATGGTACTGTCTTTAGCTTAATTAAAATGGTTTTACTGGGATGTTGTTTGGGGTTGTGTGGCAGGGCAAGGAATTTAAATTAAACAGAAATAAGGACTATCTTAAATCTACTTACTCACTCTTATCCCCACAGAAATGTACTTGTTGCCAGTGAAAGAAGGGATGCTGTACCTGAGCAGCTTTTCTGACAAACTCTTTTCCTTTGAATTCCAGCTTCCATCGCTTTTTGTGTGTGTATACTGGCTGAACACACTGAGTGTGTTTCAGACAGAGCCATTTTGCTAAAAACATTTTCAGATTACCTTTTTGGCTAAGGGAATTTGTTCAATGTTAAACATGATCACTAGTTGGTAGTTTTTGTATATGGTGTACAGAATATTAGCTATTTCACTGTATGGGTACATTATTTGAGTATTTTGAATGTTTTTTGGTGTTTTTTTGGATAAAGCGCTTTAGTTCACAATTAAACTGAATTTTGAACTGCATGTAGAATTCTTCAGTAGGACAAAATAGGAGGTAAATTGAAAACAAAGAAGCCTTTTTACAGGTTGTGATGACCCATTTAAGGCAGGCCCCTTGGACCGTGGCATGCACAGGCATTATAGTTTGTCTTCAAGAAATTCCTTCCAGTGTTCCTGTTCAAACAATTGAAATGAAGTGGCACCAGACCAAGGACAGACAGTATGTGACTAAAGCACAATGTAATGAGAAACAGACTTTTTGGATAAGCTGTAGCATTTTGAATAGCTGATTCATAGATAACGTGTTGAGTATCTGAGGCCTTCTAGGTCATGGTTGGTCTTCTGGCAGTGTGGGATATTCCCAGTAGTATTCTTTGGAAAAAATGCTTGGATTAATACAGGATAGCCTTGCCAGTGGGAATACTCTGTATGTAGTTCCCAAATTCCAAGGGAAAAGAAGTCTTAACTGTTCATCTTAACTTCATCTAGTGCTTTTTTCTTAGCTGTGTGTTTTGTCTCCCTTTCAAGATTACTCTCTTGATACTTTGATCTCAGCTGTTTGACAACACTGACTTTTAGTTGCTAATGGCTTTTCTTGCTGGTCAATCTGACAGTTCAAGGGTTTGTGTGGATTTGGGTTTTTTTTCCCTTTCATCCTCTGTAAAAATAGTACTTCTCTGTCCAAGTTGTACATGTTATTACTTTGATTTAGAATACAGCAAAACCCTGGCTATTTTTATGTATTGTATCCTGTATTTCATTAGATAACAGGAGCTGAGTGGTCCCTTCAACTGCATTTCAATTATACCATGTTTCCTCTTATATTTTAATGTATTTTAAAATTGTTCAGGATTGAATTCCAAGGCCAGTTAAGCTTCTGGATGCAGAGTATGCTTCTTCATACCAGTTATCTTAGTTGTTCATCCTACCACTGTCCACTGTTAAAAATGTGAGTGTTTTCTCTCTCCTGACTCTACTCAAATTCCTTGCTCTGTGAAAGATAATATGCGTATTTTTAAATTTACATATTAGTAAAATAAAATATTAGGGGTTCATTTGGTACTGTCTGAAATATTTGTGACTTTGTGAGTAAATTTTTAGATGCAGATCATGTATGGTGTTAGCCAAGAAAGATGTATACAGTGTGCTGATGGAATAAGTGTCTCTGATGTATATGGTATTATTGTGGAAGTTCATAGTAAACATGCAAGTGAGGCAAAAACTGATTTCATAAGTCAACCTTTTGGGTAAGCATGGAAGAATTACTAATGCTTCCCTTTATGAGAAGCCTGAGATGAAGATGAGCATTCTGTAGATCACAGGAAACTTAACACCAGTTATGCTTAAAAAACTTTGAAAGTGCTTCTCCAATGTGTTTTAGGACTTTCGTGTTTGTGAAATGCTAGTACTAATACTGGTATTTATGGAAAGTATTTGAGTTCTCATCTAGAAGACAAATTTTGGTCACCCCTTCAAACTAATTATTTCTGGATCTGCAGGAGATCCCTTTTTGATTTCTTTTGTCTTGCAAGAACATGCAGAACACCTGGCAGTTTTTTGTTTGTGGTTATTTCATGGATCCCTGAAGGATCTCTGAATGGGAGATCTGTCTCTGAATGAGAGATGTCTGGCGTGGAGTTCTCTAGTGATTGTTGTAAGGATTTTCTCTTGGCTGCCAGTACTTGGCCTACACTTCATGTGTCATCCTGTCATAACTGATAGTAATCCACAGTTTTGTAAATTAAATGAAGTACTTTTTTTAGGATGTGTTTGCAGGAAAAGGAGGGAAACTGGGAAGAGTAACTTCAGTAGGGTAACCAGGCTGCAAACACAGTGTGTATACCAGTGTTAAAGCCAATGTGTACTGTAGGCTGATGTGAGTTTATTTTACAGCTGGGGGAGTGTGAGGGGCAGGGAAGGCTGTTCTGATATTTGTCTCTAGGTTTTATGCTGAGATTTTTGCAAGGGAGCTGCTCAGAGGCCCAAGAACGTTCCTAGTTCTTCTGAACCCTTACTGTGCTCACTGTTAATGAGTCCTTGCAGTCATCTCGAAGCTCCTGCATGTTTTCCAGCCAGCATATTGATGATTTCCAGCGTGCTGAAAAGTGGCTGTAGCTACCTTTTCCTGTTTGCCATTAGCTTTGTGAAGAATATTTGATGAAGAATTGTAGTATGTGTTTGATTTTTTAAATTGGTTTGCCTTTATCAGAAGCAGTTAAAGGTTTACCCTAATGTTCTAGACATGCAGCTACTCATAAAAGGACTCTGAGCCTTTCAGAAATACATGAAACAAAAAACTACAGTTGCACTTCTAATGCATTGAATTAATAAATCTGTGAGGTCACCAGAATGAATTGTGGAGAAGGCTTTTTTCCTGAAGGATTGTCCCCCCTGAGTGGAGAGCTGGGTTTTCATAGTAAAATAAAACTGAGGTGATTTGATGTATCTTACCTCTCACTGGCAAAACCATTAGTACAGTGCAAAATATAAACTAACGTGCACTTTGAAACTTTTAATGAGGCATCTGAGCCAAGTGGCATGATGGTCCAGCTTGTTAATAACTCATCAAGGATTCAGTTCAGCCAACACTTCAATTCTCTAATAAGCTGTATGTAATAAACATAAGCCTTGTTGAGAATTGCTATCAGAAAGCAAACTTATCCATTTATCTTCCATGGATCAAATAACAATTTAAAAGTGAAAATAAATAGATGAGCTCTCTGATCTTTTACTGATTATTTTTGTATAGCCCAGCATTTTGATTACTGTCCCTTAATGTTCAGCCTCTCAGGATGGTTAAATTGAATAAATCTTTTAGCCATCTTTTTTTTTTCCCCCCAAGACTTCTGCATAAGGAAACACAAATGCTGCCTAGAGCAACCCTAGAATAGAAATGACTGAAGCCTAAACAGTTGCTTGCCATTCTTAGTCCAGATTCTTGAGGACCTGGAACATTCCAGAGGAGGTCATGTCTAAGCTTTAGGTTTCATATCTACTGTTTGAATTGTTTTGCTTTCTGATTTTCTGGAGAGCAAAGGAAAATATGTAATTGATTTGGTCAAGTGTGAGTATGGTATTTAATGTACTCTGATTAGATGATGTACAGATCAGTCATTGTTTTCTTTGGAAGGGGTATTTGGTTCAGGTTTGAGTTCAGCCAACTTGCTTTGCCTAAGGATGTTGCTGCTGATGTGAGAGACTGGGGAGAGGAGTAGTACAGATGTGTATTAATGTGTATATTCACACATAACACATCTCTGGAAAGCAAGCATCCAGTAGAGATTTTGTTTGTACAAATTATGAATACTTCTTAAAATTTTAGCGGTAACCTAAAAATCTACGCTGGCTGAATTTTTGGAAGCTGTGTGTTTGCACCTCTGTCTCTGGTGAGCACTGGCCATGAGCCTTCCATCTAATATTGCAAATGGTATCCAAGTGCCATATCCCAGCAGTGTGGTCACCTTTGGCATTGCTGAAAATAAAAATTCCCACACTGCTACTGTAACAAAATATAAACTTTGTTATTGGGAAGCGTACTTTCAAGACCGGTGACCTTATATAAAGAAGAAACATTCTCATCTTCTGTTAGTGTTTTTCTGCTGTTGTGTTTGTGATGGAGATTGTATTTGCAATGATGCCGGAACTTGGTGCGAGCAAGCAGAGACATCAGTTCTGATGCCTTTTCTGTTCCCAGGAGACTCTTGCTGAGGATGTCTCTTCAAGCATAGGTTAAAAGTCCATGACATTACTGCCACCAGGTGTCTTAGATGCTGCTACTGCTACTGGTGGCACGGGGGCTACTGCAAATGTAAAAGCAGGAAAGTGAGCACATCAGAGGAACAGAATTCTTGGTGTTCTGCCCCCTTGCTCTGTGGTGGTGAGTCACAGCTTCATCAAAACGGAGACAATCACAGGATAAATGGGGAGTGGTGCTGGAATCTTTTGGTCACAAATGTGGGCTGTAGTTTGCAGATATTTCCCCTTCTGTGTTGAGACAAAGATGAAGTACAAGTACAAATTCTTTCAGGATATGTATAATTGACTTACTCAGACTAAATGGTGACTGATGAAGACTTCTATCCTCCTTTTGTTTGATCATTTAGAGTTTCATTTCCCTCCTTTCCCTCCGCCTACCATCAGTTATCTGTCAGGTTATGTATAATTTGTTTCTTAATTTCTAACATTTGAGCAGCATAAGTAAAGTTGTGTACATTTGCTATATCATTTAACTGCAACAATTCTAAAGGAAAGGACAAGAAGCACTTGTATTTTTTGTGTTTTTAACAAATTAACTTCGTCTTCCAATGAATTTTCTATTTAGTTACTATTGTAGTGCATTGAAATGCCAGAAATTAAAACACAGAAGAGAGTTATCAAATCAATTACCCATTTTCCTTTGCCTTCCACATAACCAGTGGTGAAAAATTTATAAGGCAGGTGCTTTTCACAGGGAAACTGACAAGCAGTGGGAATAATCCCTCAGTGTTTCACTTAGGTTGACTACTTGTGTACTCTCCTGAAATTTAAAGCATTTTTAATACCTTGTGTAAGAAGAAACCTACAGCAAATATTTACCCTTAATCAGGAACCTTAAAACATGTAGCTGTTTCAAGCTTCTTCTGTTGTGCTAGATACATATTTTATACTTCAGTTTTATCTTTTTTAAGGTTATTTGCGTGCTCCATGAAGATTGTCTGTAGCTTATATAAAATTGATTCTTCTTGTGGAGACTTGCCAAGGAGCAAGGTGAAATCATTCTTTCAATAAGCATTAACTTGGTTAACACTTGCATAGTGTTTTGCTACCTGTCAGAAGCTTTGTGTTCTATCTTTAACCTAAGGTGAGCAAGAAAGTGACTGCAAAGTTCTGTGCCTCTCATTAAGAGAAGAACAGTGAGGTGCTGGAGCATGTCAAATGAAGAGGAGCAAAGCTGGCAATGGGTCCAGAGCACAACCTTATGAGGAGTGGCTGGGGGAACTGGCATTTTTTAGCCTGGATGCATACTTTTGGAACAGCAGCTGTTCAGCTCTGTTTAATCAGTTTTTTGTGTTCAGTGGTTTGTAGAAAGTAGAGTGATGGAAGGATCTGTGCAGATCTTTGATCAATTTTTTGTGTGTTGTTCTACAGGGATGCATTTTGAACATTTGCCTTCCCTTTTATCTCTCTACCTAGTCTTTAATGCTGGAAAGTATTAAGTGGTTTATATGTTGATGCAGAAAAGTAGATGCAGTGCTTGTGCACTGAGACTTCCATTTCTAGGCACCAACTATGTAATGCTGGGTGATTTTTAAGCTCAGTGGACTCTTTGTTGATATTTTGTTAATCTAGCTCAATGGTTACTGTGCTCTTTTTTCCTCTTAACTGCTAGATTTTTTCAGGATGAGAACACTGCAGCCCACAAAGCCTCAGTTCCATTAACAGTGCTGAATATCAGAACACAATCTTGCTAGCTTCTCCTCTGATGACCCCTCATTAACCTTGCTTAAAGGCTTGCAAAGCCTTTCTCATATGCTGCAGAAATGCACACAGAAGAACATTTGTCTGTTCTGTATGCTACTTCTTCCTCCAAATAATAGGCTGGGAGCTGCAGTGTCTTCAGTCAAATTTTCAGACATTTGAATGCCTGACAAAATGCTGCTCAGTGTAACCTCAGCAGAGATAGATAATCCACCTTGCTTGTGATTCAGGCTATCTATAATTCAACAGCACTTTGAAGTCTTTCGTGGCTGTACATTTACAGATCACATCACTTGAAGACAGTTCATTGCTACTAATTTTTCTCCTGCATGTCTGGATGAAAACTACATACTGTTGCTGTAGTCTAGTTAACTCTCCCTGCAGAACAACCCACTAACTGTCCCTGCACTATAGCTGTGTATCATTTCTGGATCTAGTGGTATGATATGCAGAAAGCTAGTAAAACCTGTCTGTAGTATATGAAGTGTCCAGTCTTTCTCTGTTTCCTCTTTACTGCTTATATTCCTAATATTCGTGGAAGATGGAAGAGCTCTAAATTGTGTAGCAGCTCATCCACTGAGTTTTTTAAGAAACCCCAAAAAACAACACCCGAACAGTTTCAAGTTGACCTATATTGCTTATGAGTCTGCTTATTTGTAGATGGAGATCATGGGAAGTTTTCTGAGTCTGGTTTGTTCTGCTGTGTGTGAAGGCTCCCCCACACTTCAGTGATGTAGATTGTCCTTGATGTTAAGGAAGTGAAAATCACCTTGGAGGATGTATAGAGGAGTTGGCAGGTGTAGTTCCTTTCATGTAGAGTATTGGTGGCCACTTGCTTGGTATCCTGTAGTATGTGTTTGAGGGTGAGGTGCACTGTGCCACCAGTGTAAAACTGTGTCTGTTTAATGCCAGCTGAATTGTCCCAGACTTCAGCTCAGGCCTTTTGGTGTCAGTCAGTAAAAATAGTGGGAGCCTTGCTTGAACTGGCTGAAGAGACTCAAGTGATGCGAGCAGAGTGCAGTGCCTTGATGAGGAGGCTCCGCTGTCTGGAGTGGGCCCTGTGACCACTCTGGGCACTGGGATGTGTTCTGCAGATGTGTGATTTCTTGTCCTGGTGTGAACAGGACAGAACTCAGAAGGACTGTGGACAGATAGAAAGGAAAACATATGAGAAATTACTTAGTAGGCTCAGTGACTATGTGAGTCTCCCAGTTCAAATTTAAGATTAATTTAGGTGCCAGAAATGTATTTTTTTTTCCTTATAAAGGGTACTGAGTAGATAGTCCTCTGGTGATTTGTTTCAGCCAAGACTTACTATAGGCATTTTTTGCTTATGAGCTTTGTTTGTTGTGATGTGGTACAGTAGCTAATCTTAGGGGGGGAAGGGAGTTGTTTTGGGTTGGTTTGTTTTGCATTTATATAAGGCATGTAGGTTCAGGGGTAGAAGGGGGGTAGTAACAATGCTGTGTGTAATTCATGCTGCTGTACATTAAGGAAATTAGTGGAAGAGTAAACCTGTACCTGGTTTATCATGAATGCCTAAGATCCCTGTTTTACATGGAAAAATGTAAACACCTCTGATAGCTCTTTCCTGACCAAAACAAATCTGATGGGAAGGACCTGGATAAATGGAAACAGCCAAGAAAAAGCTTATTGAATCGCTGTGAGCTGAACAATCGTTTCATTTGCTGCTTGTCTCCTTTCAGGCCCCTGGCACTGCAGAACCACGAATCACGTGCTGGGACGCCTTGCTGTGTGTCCTGGCTTGTCAAAACAATTTAATGTAGGTGGAAAGGAATGAATGAAATGAACGGAGTAGGCTTGATGCATCTGTTTCAGTTTGTTCAAAGGGCAGCCCAGTGATTGGGATGTGACACTTAGGTCCTCCAGGGAAGCTATCAGTTTAGGAAGAACAATGCTGTCCATTTTATAAGGTAGTTAAATCCATTTTAGGAAGCAAGCTCTCCTATAGTTCAACAGCTTTGTATATTTTTAAAAATATTTGGGCTATATCTGCTCAGCATGTGCCAGCTGAGCTACTACAAGAATGTGATTTGCTAACTTCTGGATTTAGGACTTTGTCTTGTCTGCCTAAGGTTGCTTATGGTAAAAAAAGATCAAGAAAGGAGACAGTATGTCCATTTTAAATTTTATTAGTGGGAATTCCAAAATGATTTGGTCTTTGAAGGATAGGATATCAAGTTGTATATTACTAACTGTTCCTAAAGTGCTGGCTTCTTTATAAAATTAAGTTTCCTAGGCTTACAGAAAACTATTTGTGAGTTTTTCTGCTTTGTTTAGTTTTTGGCTGTTTGATTTAAAAAAATTAAAAATCAACAAAAACATTAAAGTTGTCTAACTGATCTTGTACTTGGTGAAACTGGAATGTTAATCTGTGAAACTTATATTTCTGCTTTCAAATGAAAACAACAAATACATGTGGAAATGATCCATCTATGTACCTGTTTAGACTGTGAGTTATAGGAAAAAGGGTGTAGGGGATAAATCTGCTTATCTGATCCACACTTAATTTAATCAAAAGTAGGGCATAATTTGAGTGATAGGCCACAGATTTCATTACACCTTTAGAAGTGGAGATACAGGTGAGGGTCCTGCAATTCTGCAGAGTCCTGCTCAGAGTACACGATGGATTCTGAGTACTGCCCCCAGTAGCTGCCTTGTTGGGAAGGCACATCTGGGCACGAGTCTTTTGGAGTGTGCAGTTATAACTGAGGACAGTGGAAACTGTTCCTTTCCCAAAGTCTTGCAAAACACTTTTTAAAATTCTCACTAAGTGATGATGGCTTCTTTCTCTCTGCCACAGCTATGTTGTACAGCTACTTTCTGGATTCCATGTGATGCCAAGATACTCTCTCATGTTAACACGGCTGGTAACATCTCAGTCTCCCAAATTAAATGCAGTGCTCCATTTTACTTGGTTATTTCAATATTTTAGTAGCTGCAGCTGCTTAAGTTGCATTTTTGTACAAGAACAAGCATGAGGTGAAGTTGTCGCTTTTGCCCATACTGACAGCTCAAAGGATGCCAACATGCATTTGAGATGGGCTCTATTCTAGTCTGTGTCTATGCAGCCTGGGAGATCTTGCTGTCTAATATTTTTAATTACTCCAGTTTTGCAAATGGACTTGTCATTTTCAATTGTATGTTGGCCTCCAGGCCAACTGTTTGCAAGTTGCATTAGAATGTAATTTGTACAGCTAAAACCAGTCATTGTGTATACAGACTTCATTGGTATAATTGTACAGGAGACCCACTATTTTCCCAAATGTTAGGGTTGTGGATTCTTTTAAAGTATATTGGCAATCTTCTGTAACCTAGCATTAGTGTTCCTTTAGGAGAAGAATATAAAAACCTGTTACAGATGAGGGTGTGGGTTGTGTGTCCAAGGAAATGAGGGTAGTAAAAGGTAGTATGCACTGCTGGGCTTAGGAAACAAGTGGCCTCTCTGTCTTTTTCTTCCAGCTCTGTTTAATGTTCCCTTTTGCTGCTGCAGTTATGTACTGAAGGGTGCAGGGTTTCCTTGGTTGCAAAAACATAGCTGTGTTCCTGGGTGAAAGTTTTTGGCCTGTGCTTTGTCCAAACTTGTCCCAGATCACTGGGGCACTGTGACTTTCAAAGCAGCGTTGTTTTACTTAGTCTATTGCGTGGTCTTGGTGGTTTTTTAATGCCCGCACTGAAGTGTTGAGTGTCTGTGCTGAACGTCACAGCTGTGTTTGCAGGAACCTGATGCTGCCATGGATGTGACCAGGGAGAGAAATGAGTCCAAACGTGAGTGCCTCTTAGGAGTCTGTTCATTGATAAGAGTGATTAGCACTTGCTAGTTTCTGTTTGGGGACAGTAGTACAGGGGCAGGGAAAACTGAATAAACCCCTTAAGGGAGATTGGGTTATGTGGGTTAAAATGAGAATGAAATGAAATACACTTGACTTGATGTTAAGTGTAGGTCTAAAGCTGGTTAACAGTGTTTATGGTAGATAACTTGTTAGTATGCACACAATAAAGGAAATGTAATCCAAGTATGTATCAGAAATCTTGGGTTTGGACCAAAATGAATGCAGGTTTTCATATTGACTATTTGAAAGTGATATAAAAGTAATTATTGCAGCCTTTTTTTGTATAATGACCCTATATATATAGTAGCTGAACTTACAGCTAAGTACAGTGCCTTAAAGTGAATTAGAAGGGTTAAGAGCAGAGGCTGAGAATACTGCTTTATTTTCCTGTAAGAAAGATGATATTGTCATTGTGTTGTTTGAGGTACTGGTGCATGTGTGGATGGTCAGCTGTACCTCTTGCAGCTCACTGCTTTTCTGTCTCAGCAGTTTGAAGCAGTTAAGATCAAGGTTTGGAACAGAACTTGTGCTGCCTTGTTCATTATACTGAAAGGAAAGCTTTAGAGGGGTAATACAGCTCAAATGAGAGTAGTAATTACATATAAAAACTCCTGAACACCTAAACAGACATGAACGCTCAGTTGTTGGTGGAGTGTTTCTTCAAATGTTATATCAAAACTTGTGCAAATACACTTATGAAAGAATGGGAAGTGGTGGTAATGCTGATTTCTGCAGAGTGAAGTAGTTGTAGGATTGAGTGCTTTTTGGTGTCTGTAGATTAAATTAGTCATACATAAGGAATTTGCATTTTCCTAAGAATTGTAAAGGTGAGTGACATTCTAGACACCAATAGGAAACTGATCTCTGAGGTGATTTCAAACCTGTTTTGAGACTTTTACCGAGGGAAATTGTATACTTCTGAAAATTGGAGCTTCATCTGAAAAAGAAGTTTGTCCATGCCTGAAGATACTCTGTGAACCTTTTAGAAAACGTTGATGGTCTTAGTGAATGTAGGATGGTTTAGATATTACATGGCTGAATTATATTGAGAAAACACGTGGCCTGTAAACAAAGGAAGAGGAATTACTGTCTGGAGCACAATGGGAGTATAAGTAAATCCTGCTTGTTTTTACTGCCTCCTTTTAATGGAAAAGACCATGTGAAATCAAGTGACTTAAAATTGTTACTCAGATCTGACAAATAGGTCTTTGGTTATTGCTAAATAACTTAGAATTTCAGAAGCATTATTTCTTGGCTATAAGTATATCCTGAAATACTTTGTTTTTTTAATGCAAACTGCATATGGACCCAGTTTGTGCCAGTCAGTCAGTCTGACTGGTGTGAGCAGTGCACTGGTCATGCGTTGGTAAATTGAGAATGCTGCATGGCACAAGGAGATGTCTTCTCTTTGAGATGTGCTGCTCCTTCAGGTAATAGCTGCTCTGAGTCTTGGTGAGAACTGATAGCCAGCTGCAATACAACAGCAGTGTCCAGGAGTGCTGCTTTGTGTTCTGCCTCTAGCCAAAAGATTGCTTTCTGTCTCTACTGGGAGTTACATTTTTTGGTTTTGTTGACATGAGATTTCAGGAAACTTGCTCAATCATGAGGTTCTGCATTTAATCAAAGAAAATCCAATTCATTCACTTGATGGTCTACAGCTACAGGAACATATTGTATGTTAACAGAGGTTTGATGCTTAACCCCCTCTATGGGTGGCTAATCCCATCTGTTAACCAGTGGTCTGGACAGACATCTAGGAATAATGAAAGGTTATTGTAATGTACAATATGAGAGGGACATGCTTTAAATTATCAGATTTCATTCTCAAACACTGAAGTGTTCAAGACGTTATATCCCCTTTCCACTCCAAGTCAGGCAACAGCTAAATTTATTAAGAGTAGTAAAGCAGGAGAAAGCAAAAAGAAGAGTTAATCTACAGATGTGCAGTTCTCAACCCTGAGAGCAATAGAATTGAAAAGAACAACATATTATAAAAAGACTGTAAAACAATGTGTTCAAAACAGAATATTTAAAGGTAATTGCAAACCAAATGG
This sequence comes from Ploceus nigricollis, assembly GCA_013399945.1. Taxonomy (NCBI): domain Eukaryota; kingdom Metazoa; phylum Chordata; class Aves; order Passeriformes; family Ploceidae; genus Ploceus; species Ploceus nigricollis. Next base: position 1,662,252 of record VXBC01010289.1, on the reverse strand, counting down.
CATTTAAGGCACATGATTCTTGTGTGTACCTAACTGTTTTCAAGTTGCTGCCTCTCAATAAGAAAATAAAGCAAAACTTTCTGATGCACCTTTTCTTTTTCATTAGGATCGGAAGCTGTCCAAGTCAGAGCGACAAAGATTTAAAGAGGAAGCTGGGATGCTGAAAGGGCTTCAGCATCCCAATATTGTCAGGTTCTATGATTCCTGGGAGTCTACAGTCAAAGGAAAAAAGTGTATTGTTCTTGTGACGGAACTCATGACGTCTGGAACATTAAAAACGTAAGTAAATTAAGGCAAGTCCCAGCGTTTCAGTTTCATTAGCACAGCACTAGAGCACTAGAAGTAGGTGATATTTAGAGTGGATGAGAACAGAGCCCTTCTGCTGAGGGATAACCTGCTGTAGAAACATTCTTGTTTAAGAGGAGCATTGCAGGGCATGGTAGCACATCTTTTAAGTTAGCAAGCTTGTCAGTTCTTACTTGTGATGTCCCAGTAAGCACATGCACAAGACTTTTGGATTTTAAGAGCTCAGGAAGGCAATACTTAGTTTTCATTTCTCAGAATTTCTTTGATTTTTTTTTTTTTCCTCCAGCTGCTTTCCATTTCGGATGAGCTAGTTTGTAAAGTTCAAAGCTCAAATTAATTCACCTCTTTTGGGATGTTTTGGGTGTTACCACAATACAAATAACATGTAAAAAGAAAAAAATTCACCGCCTGTTGGTTTATCTGAAACTTGCTGAAGCTTCAGATAAAAATCCTGCAGCTGGGACCTGTGAGGCAGCCGAGTGCACCTCGTGGTGTGCTGAAGGCTGGAGTTAGAAGGAGAGTGCTGGAGCTGCAGCTGCTGCAGGGGCCTCTAGCGGTGTGCAGGGCTCATGGGGGCTCCGCTCCTCTCTGGGAGCATGTCCTGAGCAGCAGCCACCGTCCCTCTGCTGGGAGTAAAGCTGCCAGCTCTGGAATAAAGGGGCTCTGCTCCTCTCTGGGAGTGTGTCCCAAGCACCAGCCGCCATCCCTCTGCTGGGAATAAAGCTGCCAGCTTTGAAATCAAGGGGCTCTGCATCCCTCACTTTGTTCAGTGCCCATTTCAGTCTTGGAGAGGCATTCACACCCTACATGTGTAAGCAGGCTGCGGGAGCTGGAAACAGTTTGCTTTCTCTTTGGCTGAAATAGCCTGTGAATGTCTTGTGTTTTTTATGGTGCTCATTGATAGCTACAAATGGACATTCTTAAGAAGAAAAATGGCTCTCTGGGAGTCTGGACTGCAGTTACAGGCAAGTGTTTGTCTCTTGAAATAGTACTGGGTGGCTCAGGATACAACAACATTCTTTAGGTGTATATTCAGTGGAGACGTTTCTCAGGTTGCTTAAGGTATTTCAGGTAAAGTAATAGATCTGCTGCTTCATGTGCTGTTTTCAGACAAGTAGTAAGGTAATGGTTTTGCACCTCTGTACTGATGCCTTTAAATAAAGTTTACCTAATTTTCTGCTAAATGTGTAGTGCTAAATTTTTTTTCTCCCGTTTTTACTTCTTTATCCCTCACAGATTTTAACATTTGGATTGGCTTATATGATGTCATAAGCAAGATTATGAAGTAATAGTAGACAATTTTAAAGTAGGGTGTTGGTAGGAAAAAATACCCCAGATTTTCTGTCTGTGGGATTATTTTTTATCTTGAAATAAGAAAGTCTTTTTATTTAATCCAGAAAAAAGTAATAAGCTTTTTAAATGAAAATGTTTTAAATTGTAGAGTTCTGGCTAGGGTTTTCCTCTATTCTTGTATAGCTGGTGTTATAATTGTGATTTAGTTTATTCTAGTCCACTTCATTTGAGACTTGACAGGTGAACTCTATGGGAGATTTCAGGTGTGCCTTAATTATTTCATGTGCTTGTGGCATTTTCCTAGATTTACACTATACACTTGTGTTTGCATATATTTGACTATTACTTCCATGTCTTTTCTTCAATATGTTTACTTTACCTGCATTTGATAAAAGTGATGCCTTTCTTCTTTTGGTACTTAGGGCATAGACATTCTTGTCACTTGATGTAAAAAAGTGAACAGAATACAAGTGTGATGATATCTTAAAGGAAATTTTCTCTCATGTTTTATTTTAGTGAAGATTCCTACAGCTCCTTGAGCTCTGTGTAATTGTAATTACAGAAACTTAGACTGGAAACCGCCTGAGGTCTCTTCAAGCCCAAGTTATTCTGTGATAGTAGGAAAAGTGAAAACATACTGGCTAGTAGGCTTGTCTATTTTTGTGTATTTATATGGGCTTCCATTTTAAATTGTTTTCTGCATTAAGTGACATGTGACTTAATTCAGGTTAGTGTTATGGAACAATGACAGCCACACTGCACGATGCTGGGTGATGGTTGGATCCAGGTCCTTTAACAGTGAAAAGCTGGCAGTGGACTAGCATATTTGTAACCAAGAATGTAATTAGGGATTCCAGATGCTGAACTGAAGTGCCCCTACCATGTGATCTTTGGAACAGGCTCAAGAGAGATGAATGAGGGTTGTGTCAATAGCAAGAATTCAAGTGGTAGCTGACGCGATTCAGAACCTCCTTCAGTTTGTTTCCTTCCGTGGCTCGGCTTTTTCCTTGCCTTCCTTTATATTCTGAGACCTGATTTCCTCTGGAACTGACTCAATTGCTTTTACAGACTTATTTTCACAGCAGGATCATTGCTAGCAACTTGATTTTCTAGATCTTGTTTTGAACTGGAGAAATTAAAAGGGATGAATACACTGCATTTCTGTTTTGCAGCTGATTGAAGTGATTTCATCAGGACTGTATCTCCTAGTTAAGTGAATCTGCAGAAGAGATTGACCATTACCATGGAATAATTGAACACAACTTGCTTTTAGTTTTAAGATTGCAGTGGCTAGACTCCATGCTGGTCACAGAATTGACTAGCAGTCTTTCTGTAGTGTGAAACTGATCTTTTTCTGAGACTCTGACTGGGTAACATTGCCCGAACAAGAATCAAGTCCTTGCTCTACAGAGCATGCTAAGTCCTTTCTCTACAGGTAGTCTGGCCTGTACTTTTTGAGAAGGAACAAAACAGCTCTTCACTTCAAATTATGTCACCCAAATAGAGGTTGAGAGAAAGCCCTGCTGGAAAGCACTTGAAAACTGTCAGGGGTTATTCACCTTGTGGCATCTCTGATCTGCTGAAGTTAAGTAACAGAGTAAGATCTTAGTCTTAGGTCACGCTCATTGAACAATGTTTTTGGTATGAAATTTGACTCTTCTTACATGGGGTTTCAAAGAGTGGCAAAGATAGAACAGTTGAGGTTGGATTGCATTCTACCTGCAAAAGGATACAGACTTATGTATGAACTCTTCCACCTCAGTTATTTGACAGAGCCTTTTTAAAGATTTCTCTGCCCTGTCTCTATCTGTCCATAGTTTTGAAGTAATGAGTAGTACCAGTTGGATTCAGGTGATCAAACCCTGTCCTGCACCAGGGAGGGGATCTCTAAGAATTTCTAATTTACTTGATAACTCCACAGGTAAATTTGAAGCAGATTTAAAATGTAATGTGGAAACCTTGAACTGAGTGCTTGACTACTCTTGTAAATGAGGGACTAATGATTTCAGAGCTCTTGCAGTTTTCCACAGCTCTGTACTTTGTTGGTTATTAACATTTTGGACCTAGTGACCCACCTTCCCACCCAGTTATATTTAATCAAGATAGCGGTTGTAGGTGTTTAAGAAGTTAAATATGTAAAGAACTGTAAATCTTGAGCCTTGAATTATTTGTCATTGAAGCAGTGCCTTGAAATTTAGCAATCCAACTGTCTAATTACTGTAGAATGATTTTGTATGCAGAGGAGTTATCAGCTATGTACACCAAGCTTTCACATTTTTGTGTCATCATTATAGTCTGCTGGCTAGAAGAAAGGGGATAGGTTTTGTAGAGGGGGATCATCTTTAGCTCCTCTGAAGTAATGAAATGCTCAGGTAGATTTTAAAATAGAAGTTTAAATTTATACATGTCTTTAATTACTGTTTCTTTGCTTCGAAACAGCAAATGGTGTAGCTTAATCTACTATTTGTTGCAGATTCTGTTTAACCTGTTGTTACTTTTCTCGTTAGGTATTTGAAAAGATTTAAAGTGATGAAAATTAAAGTATTACGAAGCTGGTGCCGTCAGATACTGAAAGGCTTACAATTTCTGCACACACGTACTCCTCCCATCATTCATAGAGACTTAAAGTGTGACAACATCTTCATTACTGGCCCCACTGGATCAGTCAAGATTGGAGACCTTGGTCTGGCAACCCTGAAACGAGCTTCTTTTGCCAAAAGTGTGATAGGTAAGCCTCTCCTGTTTTGGAGGCTGCTGAGCCAGTCTACCTCTTTGGAGACTTCAGTGTTTTAAGAACTTAAACATGCTTACAAAGGTACATGGTCAAAGCCTGAAAATATGTAGGCTTTGTCTCTTGGTTGCTGAGGTCATTCTGTGTTCCTAATGCAAAGACATGTTGAAATTTTGGTTGTGCTTTTGTTAATATTTATATATTAACAGTAGCTATTTCAGAATATAGGGTTCTTGTCCTGCCCAACAATCTAGTGCAACATTGTTGATAAAACCACTCTTCACTACATATAAATCTTACCTTTGATGTGGTGCTGCTTCAAGAAATGTTCAAATGTGTTTTGGTGACCAAACAACATTTTGAACTTTAGTGTAGCATTAGTTCATACAGCCAAATTTTTTTCCTTGTCACCAGGGGTTACTGTTGAATCTCTTGCAGCTTTTGTGAGTAATCAGAAACTGAGGTATACCAAAGAAAGTCAATATTATGTATATGTATTTAAATAATAACACAGACTGTGGTATAATGCCTTATTCTGGGAGTCTGTAGAATGTGGATTTGTGTGAGTTAGGAGGGTGCATTGGGAAATAATGCTTTATTCGGGCTCTGTCCCTGTATATCCATTCATAACCTTTTCCAGAAATTGGTTTGGTGGGACTAATGTAATCTTTCTTGTGAATTCTTGAAAGAATTGGTTTTATCAGCTTTGTTTTTATAGTTGGGTCAATAGACTGCAGGGAATGAAGTTTCTTTCACTCTCAGTATTTAGAGCTTGCTAAAATTCAGCATTACTCAACAGTCCTGTGCCAGATTCCTAGCTGGGATCATTGGTGTATACCTGTAAATTTTCTTGCAAGCTGTCGCTGAAATATTTCCTGCTTCTTAACCAGGTCAAAGTATTAATAGGGAAGAAAAGAATGGTGTTAAAAACCATAATTTCTTAAGCATATTTGTCATATCTTCAAATTTATCACTGGAAAATTACCATCTGTTCCATAGTTATCTGTTAATGATTAGCCTTTGGATAAATGACTGCAATTACATTCTTTTGGGTTTAGCATGGTGAAAACAAGCAATGGGCTGTAGAATGATCTGTAAATTGTCTGGAATCTGGTGTCTGCAGGAAATAATTCTGTGTTTAAATTTACAAAAAGCAAACTTGCATCTCTGGCTTAAAGTAAATCTGATCATACAATGCAGTCCCTTTGTTTGCAGAGGGGATCTGTGATGCTTCACTGGGCAATAATTTTCTGCACACTATTTGAATGGGACTTGTTGAATCTCACGCTCTATGCCTGTAACTCAATCTCTCTGTATTTCTGAGTATTTTTGACTGTAGGATGTCCCTCACTAATGCCTGTATCTGCAGTAGGCCTATAAATATACTGCAGGTGGGAAGGTAAGTATATGAAGAAAAGGGCTCTGGTGAGTGGCCTTTGCAGAAAATTACCTTTTATCCTCTTTTCACAGAGATTTTTATTTGTAACAACAGAGCTTTTCATTGCAAGGCCTTACCTCATCCATTCTACTGCACTAAGTAGATGGAGAGCACCAGGTCAGAGACTAGCTATGGGCTCTTACCAGTACTACTTCTTTTGCAGCAGAGGGCAGTCAGGTAATTTATGAAACAAGGTTTAATGTGCCTCTTTTCTTACAGGGAGAAAAGGTAAGTGCCTTAACTCTCCTTAGTATTTGGTTTGCAGCCTATGGCTAGTCTACAGTTTTTCCCTCTTCTTATCCCCTCCCCTCCTGTTTGATTTCAGGCTAATCCAGTCTGTTCTGATATTTGTATCAACTAACATACCTAAACAGGGAATTGCATCAGTTCTCACGTGCCATTGTTATTCCATAAAGGCCTTGCAATGGAAGACTCACAAAGTACATTGGTGCAACAGAGTCACTAAGGGTTTCCTCCCTCTTCTTTTTGCCTCCACTTTCTCTTGTCTCACAGGTTTGCCCAGCCGCTTGCCCCTGCGGTGAGTAACGCCAGCAGCCTCTGCTCGCTTTGAGACATTTAGAGTCTGAATCGTTCTTTTAATTTAAGGTACCCCAGAGTTCATGGCCCCCGAGATGTATGAGGAGAAATATGATGAGTCCGTTGATGTATATGCTTTTGGCATGTGTATGCTAGAGATGGCCACGTCTGAGTATCCTTATTCCGAGTGCCAAAATGCTGCGCAGATCTACCGTCGAGTGACCAGTGTAAGTCCCTCCTCACTACTGAGTCTAAAGCTACTGCTGTTAGCAGCAAAGGGCTACAGCTGGGTAGCACCAGTGCTGTGCAAGCGTGTGTGGGGAAAAAACCTGAAAAGAGATTATTTTGGGATGAGTGCAAAGTTACAGGGTGGTTGAACTCACTGAACCTCTGTCAGAAGCTTGTAAAATACGTAAATGGAAATAAAATTTCATACGTGTTCATACTCTTCTTTCAGTATATAAGAAAAAAGTACGAAGAAACCAACCCCACAAACCAAACTAGAAAAAATAAGTGCACTAGAATAATAACAGATTATTTTCTAAGCCACTTGGGGATGGTGGAAGCAGTTCTGTCTTGAAGAGGAGCTGGTAACCTTGTTCTCTGCAGTAAAGCTGGATAACAGATTTGAGCACTGGCTTAGCTGTCTGCCAGTTACCTGGAGTGATTTTAATAGTTCATTGAATTCTGAGTGGCCCTTAGCTCCTGTGTTTTGGGGGCACTTCTTATAATGATGAGGTGGAAATACTTGATAAATAGCAGGAAGCTATTCCACCCTGGTAAGTACTGGGCAAGTCTAGTGGTGGAGGTGGAGGCATTGTGGGAGAAAGCAAATACGGCTAGGAAGGCAATCAAGAGATTAGAGCTGGCCCATCTGACCAGACTGAGGGGAGCATGCAGACCCTGGGTGCAGGAAGCAGAACTGCAGTGCTAGAAATGTGCAGTATGGTGTGGCTAGAGTTAATCTGTGATATCTGAGGCAGTGTTGTGAAGATGGTACCAGTACAGTGAAACAAACGTGTTCAACCTTGTGACCTAAGCATTCAGAAAGAATAGTGAGGTGGCTGCTTGGGGAAGTGAAAACTTGCATTGGATTTCTCAGAATACCTGTGTATGTGTGCAAAGGAAAAAAAAAAAAACCCAGACTTACCTCTTTGTCCATAAATAAATGAGTTCCTGTTAATTTTTTTTGCACATGATATCTCAGAGAAGTTGCAGATTTAATAAACAACTTGCCTAGCTTTGGAAAAATAAAATGCTCTCTTATTCCTGATGCCTCACACTGCAAAAGGCAGATACAATTCCTGACTTAGAGTTGGAGAAGAGTCTTCATATCAGAAGCAATGAATTCTGAAGAGAGGCTTGGTGGAATAAGACTATCCCTTTTTTTCAGGGAAATATTTGAGAAGCACAGAAGAAGGGGGGAAAAAGCATAAGTGGTCACTTCAGTGTTTTGCACAGACCTTAGAATAACTTTTTAGATACGTTTATATACATAGCAAGTTGGGTTTTTTGGTTTAGTTTTTTTTGTGTGTGTTGGCAAATTTACCTGTAATTTTCTAAATAGAGTTTAAGAACCAGGCTAAAGTCTAGTCCTCACTCTGCGTACAGAATAATCTGTCCTGGAAGCAGTTGAGATCAATGAAAGAAAGCTACATATCTTACTAGAACAGTCTCAGTGGTACCTTTTACTGTGCTTATGGATGTGTATTGGACAGAGCCAAAGCAGCAAAATTTGGATGGACATTGCCTAATGTAACTGTCCTGCCTGTTCATTAAGGACACTGCTGGGAACTGGGATGTTGGTGAGAATCAGTTGTTGAGACAACCTCAGGCTTGTGAATCCCCAGGTCTTACAGACCCATCTTTTCCCTGGTCTTTGAAGTACATAACTGGAAAGCTTTGTAGGGACTTGTAGCAGAAAAAGTTACCTAGAGACTTACCAGGGTTCCACTTACCACTTGTTTATTGTGTGTGGTGCTCCTTTCTTCCCATTTTATTGGCTGATGGTGGAAATTGTAAGTGGATGAGAAACACTGGCAATTTTTTGGTCTGTCCAACACCACCTTCTCTTCTACTCTGCTGATGGTTCATGAATCAAATTTATTGGTTGATTTTTTTTTTCCCCAACTATTTCATTTACTGCTTGGGAGCTCTTAAGATACATTTTGATATGAAATCCAGCAGATCTTGTTTTATTTCAAAAGTAACAAAGGACAGGAAGGTAAAGAAAATGAAATGTACATTTGTCTGCTTTGAAAGTCTGTGTGCTGTGGTATTTTTGGAGTTGTTTATTTCAGTGTAGTTGCAAAGCAGTTTGTTCAAAACAAAACCAACCAGAAACAAAATGTGAAGAATTTTCAAGGAAAGCTTTCAGTGAAGGCAAGACAACGTTATCTGGGAATAAAGCACAATCCTGTCTTAACTGATAATGGAGGATTTGGTGTTCTATAATGTGGAAGGAGATCTGTGTTATGAAAGTGAAATTAAATACTCCTGGCATTCTTTTTATCCCTCCATGAAAGCTCTGTGAACCAGTGTGAAAAAGAGCCAGGTAGTTTTAGATTTAGAATATTTTAGAGAATTTTAGAAGTTTAGACTGTGTGTGCAGTTGTGGGTGAGGGGTGAACCATTTGCCATATTCAGTACTTGAAAGGACAGTGTGTGAACTATCAATGACAGAGTGGAGGCAGAAAACCCCCTCCTCCTGCAAAAGTGACTGCAGCAGTACTTACCAACACATCTCTTCTAATGTATGTTGAAAGGTGGGTGTGTTCTGTGGAAGATGTTTAGCATCTCCATTTCAACCCCTTCATTGCTACCTCCCTGGACATGTTTAGAGATGTTTTGAGGTAGCAGCTACAGTCCTGCTGTGCCTTAAATTGAAAGGATTATTTTATCTAGGTGCATACAGAGAGCAGAATGAAAGACAATAGGAATGGTCTGCTATGAAAGTCATGAAAGGTCATACCATGTTGGAGCTTAAAAACCACTGAAACCCCAAAGGAATAAGATCAAAATGTGTAGCCACTCACTGCAGGCCATATGTATTTAAATTACTTAATTTCCCTCACCCTCCTTGTAGGAACTATTAGGCTTAGTAAAAAGCAAAGTTGCTCTATTATCTTAAATCCTTGGTATTGCTGAGGACAGAATCCTGTAAAAGGTCTGTTAATGCCCAGGGTGTCTTCTCAGAACCTCTTGGTAATACCAGCTTATGTTCTTTACTCCCATTTTGGCTGTGCATTGGACTCTTTTAGGGGGCCTTCAGCTGCGTTGAGTTTTGACCTGACACCTTTGTGATAAGGATGGCTCTAGCTGATGGCCAGATACTGCAGCTCTGCAGTATTGCTCAGAGTACTCAGTCCTGTTCTACCTCTTTGGTTCAGGGTCTTTCCTCGTGGTTGGAAGCAGTTTTTTGTTAAATAATATACCTTGGCAAGCACAGATCTAGAATTTGGATCTAAAAGCTGAAGTTCCTCTCACAGATGAGACATTTTTTGGCCCAGGCAGTAGTTGTTGCTTCACATCTTGGACAATAGCATTGCTGCATAAGCCTGCTGTTCCTAAAATGCCCATTTATACTGTCTACATTCTCTCACTTGGAAATTCCTGTAATTTCTTAAAACAGTCCTAGGATAAAGTTCTTGAATTTTCTCTGGCCCAAGAAACACAGGCGCAATTAAATTGTTATTCTGGATTACTTTATCTAGAAGAATTCTTTTGACAGAGTAACCTGGGTATGTACCTGGCTTAAACACAACTGTGCAGAATTTGTAGGGCTCAAGGTGTTATGCTGAACTTTGTTTCACCATTCTGATAAGGAAATCAGCAGTTTAACACAGAATATTGACCTCTGTTTGTACTTACACCCTTTAGCATATGCAGTCCAGACCCTTTCACTTGCAGTTTCTTTAGAGAGGAAAGACATCTGCATGGCTTGTCATTCAAGCATAAAGGAATCTAGCCTTGATCTTTGTTTTCATTAAATCATAGTGTTGTAATTTTGTCTCAAAACCCTGTTTTCTTTATTGAAGCCATCATCTGCTATTCTTTGGAAATGGTTCCAAATAAATTAGTAGTGAGTGCTTAAAGAATTGCATCTCTTTGGATTTTTACCTTCCTGTGGGATGGGGAAATCTCTGAGGTTTAAGCAGTATGTCTCCTCAGCTGGGACTGAATGCATCCATTGAGCACTTACTGATACCTCCTTGGCCTCAGAAAAGAAATAATCTAAGCCTGCAATGAATTGATAACAAGCTGCACTGTAGTTAGAGTACTGTTTCCTGCTCCTTTGGTTCATTTTTTCTCTTCTGCCCTCTCGTGCAAGCACAGCTGTCTGTGTGGAATGCTACTAGATTAGGGAATGGATCCCCTTTTTTTTTTTTGTTTTTTTTTTTTTTGTGGGGTTTTTTTTTTTTTTTTTTTTTTTTTTGCAATTCTGCTCTGTATCCAAGTAATGCAGAGAGTTACAGTGCAAAATGAAATCGAGATATATAATTCTTTTATGTACTTGCTTGCATAAAAAAACAAAAGAAAGAGTGTAAGAGCTTGGTAAAATTCAGGAGGGTTTCCCTGTCTGACTTTGTTCTTCTCAAGAGACTGGTACATTTTCTTTGACCTGTTCCATGCATATTGCAATTAAACACTTTGTCACAGGAGATATTTAAAATGGGCTACACGTGCATGTAAATGGAAAAAGAGATATTTATAGAACAAACATCTTAAGTATGATTTCTTAATTTAGTCTGTTTGGGCATCAGTGCAGTGAAGGCATAACTAACTGCAGTAACTTCAGCTGCTTTGCCTCAGCCTCTGGTGGGACCATGGAAAACCAAGCTGTTGCCTCAAAATCTAGATCTCTAATACTTGGATGTCTCAAGGCTTAAATTTGCTGGGTGATTGACTAGTCCCAGGACTAGTAAAAAGACAATTAATATGTTTATCATGCAGATTTTTCTCCTTCTTGCATATCTGCCACTAACATAAAAAACCAAATATGTTCATTGCAAAAAAGTTAATAAAACCATCCTCAGTTTCAAATGTACTAATCATCTGAGTATGAGCAGAAAACTCCCTTTTTCTTTCTCCCCCCTCCCATCATATAAACTTACCTTTTAAATTTTCCTGATGGACTTGTGCTCTGTACTTGTTTTTCTCCATGCTTACTTTGGCAAAGTGAAGTTTTGTATTTGTCCTTTCTTTCACCAGAAGTCCAGTCTCTTCTCTCTAAACAAATGTCTGTTGTTTGAGCTGGCCTTAAGATGAGAAGGGGGGTGGGAAAGCATTTTGCATTTTTTGAGTTTTAAAAAAAAGGTTGTTCAGTACTAAAATGTTCCACACAGGCATAACATTTTTCTTCTCTGTTCTCCAGAGCTTAAAAAAGGGCCTAAGGGAACAAGGCACATAATGAGTAACCTGACCAGGCAGTGTCTAACTGGTTTAAAACTCCTTAATCTCCCTAACTGGTGGGAACTGGAATTCACTGGTTAGGGTGAAGGTCATTCTCTTTGCTGGAAACAAGGTAGTTACAAAATGCTGTAGTTTGGTCAGTTGAGATAAAATGAATCTTTTCTTTAGTGTCTTAAAAGTTAGGTGTCATAACTGACTAGACCAGTCAACTGCTTCATTTTCACTAGAGGTGCAGTGGACAAAGTAAGCCAGCTCTTATTTTCTTCTTCTTCATGAGGGGTCTTAAGCAGCAAATCAATACTAAACCTTTAGACATATGATTAATTTTACTTGCAGTACTTAATGAGTGATGATTAATTTCTTGTTCTGCTTCCTGGAAGCAATATCTAGCATTTTTTAGGCATGAATAAAACTGTTTTATTTACCTTGCATGACTTGGTTTCTTGACCTGGTTTAAATAGATAATGGAGATATCTTTCCTATCAACCTTTCTAGTGAAAAAAGCATTGGAAAAAAAAAATCAATGGAAAAGTAGGGGAGGAAACCCTCCAACAGAGAAGGTGATCTTTTGTGAAAGCAGGTATTGAAAGGCTACAAACCTTCAATCAAGCACAGGAAACATTAATTGGAAGAAAGGGTAAACTCTTGTATTCCTTCAAAGAAGAAACTTCTGGCAGTAAAGTGTGAAATGTAAAAAAAAATTGCACATCATGTGCAATTCCTTTGCCTCACGCTGACTGAACTAATGACTGAACACTGACTGAATGCTTAAACTTCTCACACTTGCCTCTTGTAGCCATTCAACTCAGTCACAAGCATTTTGCTGTAACAGCTTTAAGAGTGCAGAATCTTCCTGTGTGGGGGTTCAGTCACTGACTCATCAATTCAGAAACATAGAGCCTTAAAAGTGGAAGGTGGGAATTCAATGATTTGAAGCATTAATATCTTAGGCAGTCTTGCATGTTACTTTAGAAGTCCTCTTTAACAAGTTACAATGATCCAAGTAAGGAAAACCAGTGATCAGCTTGAGCCTGTCAGTCAGGCAGCAAAGTTGATGAAGGGACTGGAACATCTTTCTCCTCAGGACAGGCTCAGGGAGCTGGACCTGTTCAGCCTTGAGAAGACTGAGAGGACCTTATCAATGTCTGAGTATCTGAAGGGAGGGTGTCAGAGGATGGAGCCAGGTTTTTTTGGTGGTGCCAGGCAATAGGACAAGAGGCCATGGGCAGAAACTGATGCACTGAAGTTCCACCTGAACATGAGGAAGAACTTCTTTCCTGTGCAGGTGACCAAGCACTGGAACAGAATGTCCAGAGGGGGTGTAGAGCCTCCCTCACTGGGGATATTCCAGAACCCTCTGGAGGCAATGCTGTGCCATGTGCTCTGGGATGGCCCTGCTCGAGCAGGGAGGTGGGAGCAGATGGCCCACTGTGGTCCCTTCCAGCCTGACCCAGCCTGTGATTTTGTGTTGTTTGCACAGCTAAGTCAGATGATGCCTGAGTTTGGAAGGGAAAAGGCTTATTCAACTGAATTATTTTCTAAAAGTAGCTCACTGTTCATCATCAAAAGCTTTAAGATCACAGCTAAATTTTTTTGGTCAATGTTGCCATGAAACAAACTTGGTTTGAGGTAAAGAGAGCTATTTCTTTCTTACCTTGCTCACTGATGAGCCTGGGTTGTGTAATTTGGCAGTTTTGAACAGGATATGATTTTAAGATCATCAGGAATTGAAAGGAATGGAGGATTGTGAGGGAGCGTTGAGCTGCATAAAATCAAGTGTAATTTAATTTCTGAAATGTAGTAGTAATGCAGAGTTTCTAGATGTATTTTTAGAAACCTAAGTAAGTTCACAGAATGTGGGTGAAACAATGTATCTTTAAAAATTTGGAATGTTTAAAAAATATCTTTTAAGGATCAGATCTCTTAAAACTGTGATCCTAGTATTTAATATTCTGTCCTGTACTGACATCCATTTAGTTCTTACATTAACTGAGGTTAATTTAACAAGAGATGGGAAGGTGGCTCTTAGAACAGGGAGGTGATAAGTGTTTTTAAAATGCCTGGCTCTGCAGTGTGATGAGAGCCATTACAATTCTGTGATTGGTGAATCACTGAAACATTCCTGTGGGGAGACTGATGGTTCAATGTTATTTGTCACAGGGTGCCACTAGTTAAAAATACTGACACTAAGAATGCATAGGCTACTATTTCTTGTCCTGCCAGCTGTACTGCTATAGTTGCAAGGGGTAGGAATGGAATAACTCCAGGAAAGTCTTCACTCTTATTAGAATAAGTCTGAAAATAAAAGGCATGGTGACTTTTGGTGCATTGTTGGAATTGTGCACTATTTTTGGTGTTTGCAGCATTACCTTAGGCCTTTTAAGTAGATAATCCTTTCTAAAGGCTAGTTCTGGTACCAAATGGGTTTTGTGGCCCATGTTACATCACTATTTAAATTCAGTTTGAAGTCTAGTGGAACTAATCTGTGGCTTTTGAGTTACTGTACATGAACTTAATGAGTGCAGAACAATGATTTTCTACCAGAGTGGGAGCAGATTGAAGCAGAGGGTGCAACTAATACAATTTTATTTTTCAAAAACATGTTTTCCATACTGAAAATAGCAGACAGACACTTCTAGTATTGTGTCACTGTGGCATTTCTAAATTTGTATAACTGAAATGTGTGTCTAGGCATGTCTGGTTTTGGTTTTTTTTGAAAGCCATTTTCAAGCTGAAGTCCCAATAAAGCAAAGGGTCATTGAGCTGGTTCGAGGTGTTCACATTAGAGGCAGCATCTCTGCTTCTAAGGGTTGGGTTAAAGAACTGTGTGTGATAGATGCAACTGATCTTACCTTTATGCTTTTGTGCAAGAGCTAAAAGAGTTCATGCCTGATCTGCTTGTCCAATTAGACTTTATTGTTTCAGAAGAACCTCTGTCCTCCTACTGTGTGTTTCCAAACAAGGCTCTTTTCACTGTTCCATGCACCAATATGCTAATTGTTAGCCAGCTGTGCACTAAGAAACTCTGTCCTGGTTACAAAATTTCCTGTTCTGGCACTTGATTCATTTATTCTTTACATTAGAATTGCTGCAATTACAGTAGCTGTTGTGATTAATTAATAACTTTTTTTTTAATCTGAAACAATGTTCTTAGCTTCAGATTCTTTGGACTTCTAAAATAAACTGTTACTTTATTCACCTGGTGGTTCTGAAGAGCAGTGGACTTCCATGTCTTGAGTAAAAACTTAAAATAACTTTTTTGCTGGGCTGGATCACTTGTCAGTGGGTTAGCTTTGAGCCACAGTATATATTCTGCAGTAGTGCATAGCATTTTAGTATTATCACAAATACAGTGGGTTTTGACTTTAGTTACTGCCTTTTACTTGAGAGTGCTGGAAAGACTTGCAGCCAGTAATTTCTAAGAGTTCCTGTTCAAACTTAAGTGTGTGGGAGCGAAGTAACAGGTCTGTAGCCTACTATAGCAGTCTTGTAAGGCTTTGAATGCTGTAAAATAGTGAAATAGGCTTTAGTAGATAAAAGTACAGTACTGAGACACTGACAGAGAAGTTGGTTGAGTAGGCAGAGTCAGTATTCTCCAGCTCTTGGGCTTGCAGATCACCTGTAGGATATATATGTGAAGGTAATAGTGAGCAGAGATTGCTCATGGAATGAGTAGTCTGTTTTATCCTTTTCACCAAAACTTCTCTCATACAAATTCAACTTCAGGAAGAAGCAATTAGTTTGAGTGTGTCAAGCAAGATATATATGTATCTTGTACAGAACTACAGTTGTTATACATACATCTGTCAATTTGTTCTTGTGATTGACCTCTAATTTTTTTGTTAATACCTCAAAAAATTTTTGAGGTCAGGTAGTAAATTGAAGAGGAAGAGTATCTAAATTGTGATCAGTGAGGTTGCAGTGAGCAGGCCTGCGTAATTCTACAGCGTTGCCATTGTCTTCACAGTGTGACTCCTAACTCAGGGCACACATGCTTACCTGTTGGCTTGGAAAAATTAAGGATCATGAGACTTAAATAATTTACACACCTGCACTGCAGAGGGTGAAGGCCAGTTGCTTAAGGTGTTTCAGTGGCATAGAGCTCTCAAATAGATGAGATGGGAAATTTTGATGTGGATGATGGTAGATCCATCAAGTTGAAAAGATGTTGGGTTCAAAATAAGCAGTCGTTGTTTTTGATCAGAAGGGAAGACAGGAAGGCCTGTCCTGGCCTGAACAGTGCCTCATGAGCTGCCTTTGGCTCCCTAAAGCTTCCATCTGCTTCCACTGCTTGCATTGCAGTAATACTGTTTACTCTGCTAGGATACTGATCTGGTACAGAGTTTATTCTGCAGGATTTACCAATTTAATTCTTGGCAGAATTATCAATTGTCCAGAATTAATTGCTATGAAAATACTGACATTGGTGAAACAAAATTTTTACTTCTGTTTAATATGTTGCATTTCTGTTTCTTTAAAAAATCTACTCTAGTTTGCTTTTTAACCAGAACAAGAAAATCAATCCCCTGTAGGCAAACCATGTGTCTCTTGAACTGAGTAAATGTTAAGATGAAGTCTTTCTTTTCATACTAGGTATTCAGTTCAACTGGGGTGAGAATTATCAAACAGTTTCAGGTGTATTCTGTGTGAAATAAGGAAAGAACTAAATCTGAAGGATTATTCCTAGAACAGGCAGCAGGATTTAGATGAATGATTAGAGGTAGTGAAATGGTTAAGCATGCAGGTTTTGAGGGCTGGGTAAGTAACTAATTACAGGTAGTGAAATTTAGGAGATCACGGGGTAAACCAATTTAAATGCTATATATACCATAGCCTGAGGGCTTCTTTGGGACTGGGGAAAGAGGTTGGATCTTTTTTTCCACTGCAATCATATTCTCTCTAAATTCCTGAATTAATGGTTTGTGGCAGCCTGGGACTGGCTCAAACTAGAATGGTAACAGCTTAGCAGAAAGGAAATATAGACAGTTTAATTACTTTGTTTGTGTGATTTGACTTTGCTGCTGGTGCTGTTAGCTTCTGGACTGCAATGTTAGAACATTTTGTTTGAGAAGATCAATCAGTTACTGTAGAATTCTTTCCAGGCTCTTAGAGTTACAGCATCTTTGAAAAGAGCCAAGCAAGAGTTATGGTTCTACTGGGACAGGTAGACTTGACTTGTCAAAAGCTGAAATGTTGAATGGTCTTTGCAGGTCATGCCGTGTACCCCAGAAAAGTGTAGCCTTAATTAAGTGTGTGGAATGTTGCTTTTGCAACACTGATGGTGTATACTAGAAAAACACCACTGGTATAATTGTGGTATACTTGAGGAACTGACTATGTTATTTTAGGGTGAAAAGTGATCTTGATAATTCTAAATTGAATTTTATCACAGTTCATCACCACTAGTTTGTCAAAATTAGTTTGCTAACTTCATCTTTAAAATGATATATGTGACCTTTCTTAGCATTGCTCCGTATGTCCTTACAATGAAAAAACCCCAACCCTGAAGCTATGGCCAGCTCGTTTGATTAATAAACAGGTTTTACAATGGTTGCTTGTAACTAGGTATCAGAAGGAAAAAAAAAATGGAACTTCAGGTTGAGGTCTGAAGTCTAGCGAGAGATACTAGAAAATACAGCTCTGGATTGTTTGTGCACGTGTGGTGTAAACCAAGCAACAATGCAGCTTTCTAATGTTGTCCAGCAGTTTAAAAATCACCTTCAAATCTCTGTGCCCTTACATTAAGGAAAAAGGAAATGGAAATTAGATGGTGTTGCCACTGGTAGCAAAATGCATTATAGTATTGTAGTGCTGACTTGTGTTTAGTTAGACTGAATGGCAGTCAGCTGTGTGTGTGCTGCTTGTAGCTCCATGGAAAGGAGAGGAGAAACAGCAGCTGCCTTCATTCCCCTGCACAGCACACTGACCGACTTGCTTGTCCTGGTCAAAGAGGTCCTTCTGCAGCAGCAGGAGGGAACTGCATGATGATCACACTCACAGCCTCAAACTCTTGCAGCAAACCCGGGTGGAGAGTAGGCAGAGCAGCCAAGTGGGTGGGTGGGGACATGCAGGAAGTAAAGGATCCCTCTGCTGTCACTTCTCCTCTTGCAGCTGGCTGGGCAGGCAGGAAGGGACGTGCCTACCTCTTGCTTATATTGATTCTTTCTAATCAGTATTAGAGTGACAAAAGCAGATATTGAGCTCAAATCTCTGCAGCCTCATGTACTGGACTTGGAAAATAACAAGAGGTGTCAAAGAGAAAACAATGCTCCCTTCTAACCTTGATGTCTGCTTTCCTTCTGCTGTGCGTTAAGTCCACAGCCCAGTGGAGTCCCATCGGAAAATAGCACCTTGCTAACTCTGTGGTGCGTGTGGCTCTCTTTTCCTGATGGATTTCACAAAAAGAGAGATCTGTCCCATATTTGTGATTGTTAATTCCCACTGTTGCTGCTCTCACAAGGATTGTGCTAAAGAGGTAAGTAAGAATTTCAGCTCTGTCAAGTGCGTGTAGCCACAGGAAAGTATTTTGGAGGTGAATCAGATCTGCAAATCTTTTGAACTGCTTTACATTTGCATAACTTGGTTCTTTAGCTTTTAAACTTGACTTTACTATTTCCCCTGTAGTTTTTTAAAATGTAAATTAAAATCCTGACCATCAAGGCTGGAACATTAATTGATTCTGCTATATTCCACCTATGGTTTTGTTCCAAATCTAAACTTTTAAAATTAAATTTAGAATGTCTGAGGGTATGTAACACTTCATCTGCCTTCATTTTGATTTGTTGTAGAGGTTATACAGATTGTTATATTGATTGTACCTTCTCTAATGAAGTAAATGATATTTTCAGTACCTCTTGCATTAGAACAAGATGTGAAACTACTGAATCAGTAATCTGGTGATCTAACTAATGCAAAATATTGTGTATTTCTAGGCAAAAAATGGTGAAAGAATTCTGGATAGCTTATACTTTGGGGTTTCAAAGTTTCCTGGAAATTTAGTGTTTTTAAGAATACCTAACTTAGCTTTAGTTTATCAAATAATTGTATATGTTGAATTTTGGAACATGTTTTTTTCACCTGGTTAAAATCTGATAAAATCACAAACTTTATCACATCTAAGATAAGTGAAATGTGAAATCTTTCTTATGCTTAACATGCAAACTGTGAGTTTTTAGTTTTGTATCTGTGGCTACCTACACAAACATCCATATTTTAGAGGTATTCTCAAAATCTAAGTGTTCAGGGATTTTTATTTTAAATTGGCGCTTCTTTCAAAATAAGCAGTTCTGCCCTGACTGTCCTTCTGTAAGCCTGAGAGCTCAAGCAGCAGTTTAGGAAACTTCAGCTCACTGGAAGCTGCTGCAGCCTTTTTTGGTTGGATTTGTTTCAAGTCTGATACATGCTGTGATTTGGTTCATTATGCAACTGTATTAATGCATTTGCTGGCAAAATAAAGGAAATTACACGGATGTGGGAATGGGAAATGGAGAAAAGGAGGCTGTTGCTTTCAGCAGCATTGTCAGCTTGTGCAGTTTTAGAGCAGTAGCTTGAGAAAATGTTGATTTTTCATGTGTGCCTGTTCTATGTGTCTACTCTTTTTTTTCTTTTGCCAGGGCTCTTCCTGCTGTTTCTTTAGCAAGCTTGTAAATAATGCTAGTGGGATTTGGCTGTTTAGTTCTTAAGGAACTGCCACTGGGAAACAGGACTAGTAGGTTAGGATTTGAGTTGTCCTATGGTTGTTCTAAGGAGTTAGGGGGCCAGAAGCAACACATAGGAATGTAACCATTTTAAGTGTGGTAAAACCAGGAACACTGTATTTCCTTGAGTGCCTTTGGGTTCAGCAACTGCTGAAGGTATGCTTGGCTGCCCAGCTCATGCAGTCTTAAGAACACATCAAGGTTATGTGAATTTCAGGGCCTGGCCTCCCTTGGGTTTCTGTGTGATGGTAGATTAAGGTGTGTAGGCAGCTCTGGTTAGAAAAGATTTCACTGATTTATTGAGTTTTAACCATTTATAGTACCCCTGTCTTGTATAAAATAGTTGAACACTTCCATTGGTGCTTGCAGGAGGGAACAAAAGGGTTTGAAAAGCTGATGAACTTCAGTATCTGGGGAGTGCTTGTCCAGAGCTGGAGAGGAGACTTAGGCACCACTTCTCATGGACTGTGGAGCAAAGGGAGAAATAGGGAGCTGCTTGAACACAGAATCCCATGTCAGTTTTAGGCCCTAGTGTGATGTTCTCCCTGATTTTCTGAGGAGCAGTTGGAGCATGGAAGCTCTGCTAAGGGAGGCTGGCAGGAGCTTCACTTTTTAACTGTACTCTTGGTTTGGAATTCATAAAATGGGGTATTGTAAAATGGTTGTCGTGGAAGGGCCTGAAGATTTTGGACAAGTGTTTAATTTCTTTCAGCTGCAGGGTAGCAGACTCAATTACTGATTTTAAAATCTATCCTTAGATTTAACTTTTCAGGCTCTGTGCAAGAACAGACCATGTGGTACAATAATTAACAAGAAAAATCAAATCCTGGCTTTGTTATGCTGATATTTTTCTGTACCAGTTGTCTTCCTCATGTTAGCTTTTAGTTTTCTGAAATGAGATAGTCACAGATCTGACATCATCCTTCTGCTGCCACAGTGTAAATGAATATTTGTCAGTGCAGGCTGCTATGTCTGAGGCTTGAGCTATTTAAAAGACTTACATGTGTTAAACTTGGGCAAATTTAGATGGGAATATATGCAATAAGGAGTTGAATAATTATTGCATAGGTTATATATGTTATACAGGAGAGCATTTAATTATATATAGAAATACCTATACTCCATATATGAACCTGAACTTCTGGGACCATTTTAAGTGTGGTCATAATGAAAGGTGGCACCTTTGACAAGTCAACTATATGAGCAGAGTTTTATAAATCCCTTTAGAGTGTAGAGCTCTGTGTCCTGCTTGGAAGCTGGAGGTTTATATAAGGCCTGGTTACAGTCTGAAACCTACCCATCCAAACTTGGGTCTGATGTTTTACCATCTGGGGCATTGATTTTCTTAAGGCTTAATAGTCAGCAACGCTTCTAAAAGTATTCAGCTAATGTTCATTGGCATCCTGTGTTTCAGTGCTTATTCTAGTCACAGTATAGTCTGCAGTTGTGTGAATTTCAATTGCTAGAGTTTCACAAGGGCAAATGGGCAAATTTTAGACCAAAGAAATAGATAACCTTCCTGTTATAAGAGCATATTGGTTTTTATCAAATAAATTGTTTCCTTTCTGCAGTGTGGGGTTTGTGTGTTGGCTTTTTTTTTTTTTTTTTTTTTAAGAACTCCGAGTACAGGGGTGGTAGTTGCAAAGACTGGGGTTTCAACTCAAACATTTCTGTTTCAAGGCTTGTTTCCTGCTCACAATAGAGGAATGGGGAAGGATCATGTCTTGATGTCACCAGTATTTTGTAGGATATTGGGAGAAGTACTTTCTGTTTAGGGCACGAATCACAATGCTTGTACTACTACTTCATTTATTTCTGTACTTCAGAGCTGTGGTTTTCACTTTGTGTTGACTTGTCATTCAGCAGTGACACAAGGTCAGATGTATCAGGTGTAGAACTTCAGGATTGTTTAGCTTGAAAACACCAGCTCTGTTCAAACATTTGAACAGCATGTCTTCATCCTCTCTCATTCTGCTGTTTTAAATGCAGAGTTTGAAACTAAAGGCTGAATCAAGTAAAATTGGGTGCCAGATTTTGTTGTGGACAATTAGCCCCAAAATACCACTCTTGGCCGTGATTAAGTGATGAAGCTTGGCTCTCTGCCTGAAATGTTTTTCAGAATTCCCAGATGGTCACATCTCATGGCATGTTTATTATGTAGTTTAGTGAGTATTGGAAAAAGGGTTGCTGTATATTGTGGAGGGGCTTTTGTACAGCCTGATTTTAAGCTCGTTTCCCTGAACTCACAACAGCAGTAATGCGGGAGGGTGGTTTGGGTATAGTAGGGCTTTGGGGGAGAGCTAAGATGCTGGAAGGTTTTTGGTTTTTTGGTTTTTTGGTTTTTTTTTTTTTTTTTTTAACATTGGACAAGTTATTTAATGATCCAGTCAGATCTTCCTGGGCTAAAGGTTTTCCTGTAAAAAAATTACTTCATATAATGGCAGGTTGGAAACATTTTGGGAAGCAACAGAATGCTTTGAAGACTGTTAAATTAATCCTGTGGTTTGTGGCATTAGTGTTACATAGGAACCATTTCCTTCCATTCTCAGTCCAGTCTGTGTACTTCCCTCTAACATGCACAACTTCCATGGAAACTAAAAAGTTCTCCTATCATAACTTGAGCACCCAAGTGCCAATGCCTTCTGTTACAGAAATGTAGCTGGGAAATGGAAAGGGGTCTGTGTGGAACGTTTGCAAAAGTCACTAACAAACAAATAAGCAGTAGTACTGGGGTCAGACTTTGCCTCAATTTGCACTAGTTACTTAGGTCAGTTATTTAGAGAGTAAAAATAGGTGGTTTGTCAACACAATCAAAACTTAAATCAAATGGGCCTTGCAGTTTCTCAGTTGTTACTTGTGTGTTTCAGGGTGTCAAGCCAGCCAGCTTCGATAAAGTAGCAATCCCTGAAGTGAAGGAAATTATTGAGGGATGCATTCGGCAAAACAAAGGTGAAAGGTAAGTTCTTGCTTTGCAGATAAAGGTACTAGCTGCTGTCTGAGTCCTTTGTCCTTTTGATGGTATCAAATCCAGTTAGTTCCTGGGGTCTTTGTTCTACTGAAAGTTGGGAAGCCAGTATTACTTCTGCAGCTTCTGATCTTTGGTAGATTCCTGTTCAGTGATTGTTTAAGAGGATTAACAGTGTCAGGAAAAGTGCAAATGCCATAGTAACCATCCATGTCAGTTTATTCAGAAATTCTATTGCTTTTACTAAAACTTGGACCTAATCAGCAGAGTAGTGGAGGACAGTCCTTCTGGCTTTCCAGGTATTTGGATTGGTTGGTTGGTTGTTCTGTAATCCTTTGGGATTTTTTGTCCCTTTGATTCTGTTGGTACACTTGATCATTTTGAGGACTCCGAATTTTAAATTCTTGCTGCTCATTTTTATCCATATTTTCTGCAAGATGACTTTTACTTCAGGTGGTCAACTTATACCGTTACAGGAAATCTGTAACTGCAGGTGGCTTATTTGTGGGATTTGTTTTGTTTTCTGCTTTTACATGGTTGTTGCTTACTGAATGTGGGTTTCAGACTATTTCAGCACCCTTTAGCTGCCCTCTATTCTGTTCAGAACTGGTTTTGTTCATGGATGTTTATTCATCCCATTTTACTAACTCTTGAAGTTTCACATCTGATGGTGTTGCTGTGTATTTTTAGTTTCAGTTCTTGTTTTTAAACAATTTAGTATTTTTTTCTCATTTGAAGTTAATTTTGTTGTTGCACATCACTTATTTCTTACCATTTAGTTTAAGCTGTTAACTACAATTGTTAATGATGTGTTTGTAAATCTCTTTTGTACCTTCAGGACAAAGCTTCTAATTACACCCAACAGAATGCACATAAGGTGGTTCAAAACAGCGTAAAATTTAGAGAATAAATCAGGGAAGCATCTGGCAAGGTTATTCCTTAATGTTTTATGAAATCCTCGTAGCTGAATGTGCTTTCTACATTCTTTCCTAATATCTAGATATGCTATTAAGGACCTTTTGAATCATGCTTTCTTCCAAGAAGAGACTGGAGTACGGGTAGAACTTGCAGAGGAAGACGATGGAGAAAAAATTGCCATTAAACTCTGGCTCCGAATTGAAGACATCAAAAAACTCAAGGGGAAATATAAAGATAATGAGGCAATAGAGTTTTCATTTGATTTGGAAAGAGATGTCCCAGAGGATGTGGCACAGGAAATGGTAAGTGCTGGTGGTCTGATAAAGCTCTGGAAGTAGCGCTGTTCTGTGACAGTGCAATGTGGTCTGTCAGCCTCTGCTTTTGCTGTTACTGTCTAGAAATAAACGAGTTCACAAGTGTGTAGATGAGTAGTGCCAGAAAGAGCTTTGTTGTAGCATTCAGGGGCTGTCTGTGGCAGTATGAATTCTGTGAATGTATCCTCCTTCAGGTGGAGTCTGGCTATGTCTGTGAAGGGGATCACAAGACAATGGCGAAGGCTATCAAGGACAGGGTATCTTTGATTAAGCGCAAGCGAGAGCAGCGCCAGTCGGTGCAAGAAGAACAGGAGAGCATACTTCAGGAAGAAGGTAGTCAGAAGCAGCAGCTGGAGCAACAGCAGCCATCAAGTGCTTCCCATGCAGGGTCAAAGCATCCCCAGTCTGTCACTGGTGCTACTCCTGTCCCTACTGCTTCAGCGTCAGTTTCTACACAAGTGGAGCCTGAAGAGCCAGAAGCTGATCAACACCAACAGCTGCAGTTCCAGCAACCCAGTATATCTGTTCTTTGTAAGTGCCTCAGTTAGTTTCTTCAGGAACTCTTGCACTTACACAGTTCCTCCCATTAGTTTTACATTTTTGGTGGGTATAGCAGTAAATGCCCTAAGATGATGCTGTCTGCCATTGCTGCTGCTGAAGTACAGTAGGCCCCTAGAAAGCACAGCAACATAAGATGCATTCCTTTGGCTTAGCTGAACCAAGGCTTGGCACAATTCACAGCCCAGTGTCTTAGCACAAAATAGTTTCTCTTTGTTTCAAGGCAATATACTGAATGAACTGGGGCACCTAAAGCATGAACACATGCCCTTGGTTTTGCTGCCCTCCTACAGGGATAGTATATTCTGGCCCTGCTGAAGGCTGTATGCTCCTGCACCAGTGCAGATCAGGCTATTAAAAACACTTATTTGAATCCTTGTTAACTTACTTTTAAAGTGGAAATGAGATTAATCTACAAGTAGTTCAGCTCATAATTTTCTTTCTGAAAAGTCTTAATTTTCTGTCTTACATACTGTACGTGAAAAGATGAATTTATGATCCTATCTTTTCTTCTGCCATCCCAGCATTTGAATCAATATTTGAATAATGATGGAAGATGACAACTTCTGTATTAGACTGATGAAGTTAAAAAGCAAATTACTGTCTGCTCGTTAGATAACTGGGATTTTAAATTATGCCTAGTTCATTACTGTGCCTACATGGTGCATCTGCCAGCCAGCACAACACAACTGTTTTAAATGTCTGTGTAAAATTAAATAAAAATAATGATTAATAAACCTTGAAAAATCATTCATAACAATATGGAATTTAGGTTTCTATTTGTAGTCTAGCCTTTTGTAGGAAATATCGTTTGTTCTTAAATATGCTCCCAAAGAACTCCTGAAATGAGTAATTTTTTCAGGGTTTTAGGGGAAGACATAATGGAGGAAAAAAATATTTTAAAATCAGCTTAAATATTACAAGAGGTAAAATGCTAATAAAGGTCCACGTGACATGGCACAAAAACCAATTTAATATTTGATCAGTTACAGGATCTTCAAAATTTTTAATCCAGACCACAGTTCTTGAAATGCAGATTTTTATCCTTGACTTTTGCAGCTGATGGAACAGTTGACAGTGGCCAGGGGTCATCTGTGTACACTGAATCTGTGAGCAGTCAGCAGACTGTGTCCTATGGTTCCCAGCATGACCAGTCAGTCTCAAACACTGGAGTCCAGGGATACCCAGCTTCAGTTGGCCAAGTGCAGTCCCAGCAGCATGGAGGTTATCAGCCACCTGCAGCGGTAAGCCAGACCTTTCAGCACTGCAAATGCATGGGATTACTTGGTTTTGTATGTCTGTTGAAAGGTGAGAGGAAAACTGCCAGGCCATCTTCCGTGTATGTTTTGTTTTGCATAGGATACAGATTCTGCATGGGAGGAGTTCAGGGGCTTTTTTTTTTTGCAAGATGACTGATTTTAGAGGAGGAGGGGAAAGTGCAAGAGCGTCTTTGCCTTTAAAGCTTTTATTTAATCTTGGCTGCAGTTAAGCAGAATAATGGCTTAGTCATTTTTGTGAATGGCAGTAACATCCTCAGAACAAGACTACCTCTTGAAAATAAGCATTTAATCTTGCTTGGGAAGGTGGTGTGTGTATGTGTATATGAAGTTACCAGGGATCAAGCTGCTGGTTTAGTTTGAAGAAGGGATTAGAGTAATTGAAGCCACTGTATGAAATTGCTGTGTGTGTTCTGTGAGACTTTGATTACAGATTTTGCAGGTAAGATTTTTTTTACTGTTACAGAATGTTGCATGTGAGAACTCCAGGCTGAAAAGACCCCACATCCTTGTTCCCAGTTTTATTTCTAGCTTGTGTTGATTTGCTCATCATGTGTATTCCTTTTCCCTGGAAAGTCTGCACTGGGCACAAATACTTTTCCTACTATGTTCATTTGTGTTGCCCTTTTATTTTGGTATGTTTTTTCCTTGGTATGTTTTTAGATCTGAATAAGAGAGTATGCAGAAATCTATTCTAATTCTGGAGTAGAACTTCTGCTACTTTTATATTGTCTTCAGTGATTCCCTTGTCCCTTGTTTTTTACACAAATAAAAATCCAAGGTTGAGGCAGACATTATGGTATAATGTAACACCATAAAGGAGAAGATGTGACACTTAAGATTGAGGCTCCTCACTTCTTCTGGTACCTGTGGTTGTAAGCTTTATTACAGAATCTGTGGTGGAACTAGGATTTTGGCAAACAGGCTGCTATCACCCACAATCAAAGCATCTCCATCTTTTTCAAAGACACTTAACCTGAGGTGTGTGGTACTGTTAGTCCTTGATGATGAGTTCTTAATCCCTCTAAATAAGCTGCTCTTCTGGGTAAGCCATATTTTGGAGTGTGGGCACATACTGGGCCAGAAGCCATGTCACTCTCTTGGGATGGCTGGCTTCCAGGTTGAAAGACCAGAATCTTTTGGGAGGAGGAGGGAGAACAAGCATATGATGAAGGTATAGCTAAGCTGTGTAGTTTGCTGCAAAAATGTGCTCAATGCTGTATGATGACAACAGTGGCACCAGGAGGCTGGCAGACTACAGGGACTACTAACCCTTTGTTGGGAAGGGGCTGACAGGTTGAAATTAATATTGACAACTGAAGAAATGGCCTTAAAAAGAATCACAGAATGCAATTTGATCAGGACAAGAACAAGGTTGGTGCTTAAACTGGAATAATCAGCTACACAAGTACATAATGAGCAACCACTGGCTAGGCAGCCATTTTGCAAAATAAATTTTAAGAAAGTCAGGGATTGCATTGGACCACAAGCTGGACATGGTCAAAAACATCATGCTGTCATGAAAAAGGCAAACATCCCATTATATGAAATAGTAGTTCTGCTCTTGGCTATTGGTAAGTCTATCCTGGACACCTTGGTTGAGTGAATTGGAGGGTGGTTTGGGAGAAAATTCAGAGGAGAGTGCTAAAAAAACCCCAGGAGAAATACAAAAAATGTGGTTTATGTGGGAAGACTGAAATAATTGAGTCTATACAAGATAAGCTTGAGGAGAGAGAAAGCTGTAAAAGGCTGTTATGAAATAAGGACAGGCTGATCAGATCACAACATTGTTCTTAGATAGAATAAGGAATGATGAGCCTAAATTTCAGCATGGAATTATTGTTTGGGAAGAGATTTATTTAATACTCAACAAAGATAGATAAGTATTATAGTTTCTATCAGTGCAGATGTTTCTGAATTATTCAGATAAATTAGAGTCAGGAAAGATGTATAACTACTCCTGCCTTGGAATAGATGAAGATGTATTTAGTTAACCATTTGAGTTCTTTTCTACCTCTCTCCCAAATTTTTAATCAATTTAGCAAGATTTCTCACAACAGAAATTTTGAAAGTCAAATCTTCACTGAATATCTTGCTATTTTCTCTCTGGAGGTCTGTATTTGATTTTATTTAGTTTAAGATTTTGTGGATTACCTCCATAAGAAGTATGTACTGCCTCTTTAAAAAGATCATGTTTCCATTCACTTAAAAAACCCACATAAAAACACAATACAACCNNNNCAATAACAAAAGCCCCTGAAACAAAAAATGAAAATCCCACCTCAAAACTTTATTCTGTTTCTTCTGATTTGATTGGATTTTGACCTGTGGCCTTCTGGATTGTGGCAAAATTACAAAATCTAGATGTTTTTATTGGTCCAGCATCTGGAAGATGCTTGTCTAAGTCTAATTTTACAGAGTTTTCCACAGATTAAACTGAGTTTTTTCCACAACTCATGTTGTAGAAGGTGTAAGGTTTAAATTTTTATGGTAATGTTTCAGTTAATAAAGAGCCAGCTGCATACATTTAGTTCATAATTTGGGCAGAGGGGCTGCTCCAGTAGAACTGGGTGACACCTGTAAACACATTCACTCTAAAAACTAATCAGTGTTTGAAAGCTCATTAGTATCTAAGTTTTTATTTGTCAGACTACCAGGTGCTTTGAGTACACACACTATGGGCTGTGTCTTGTGGCCCGAGAGAAAACATTTTCTGTCTGATCTGCCTTCCCTGTGTTTCTCATAAGGGTTCTAGGGAGCTTTCCACACTGCTCAGTAACCTAAGGCAAACTCTGCTCCTCAGAGGTGCACACAGCCTGTTCCCAGTGTGTCTTGGCATTCATTCAGCATACTCATATCTTGTGGTACCACATATTAGTCAATATTGGGCCTTCCATTGTGTGTCTTCATTTCTTTTCTACCTCATTATAGTTTTTGCTGGTTTTGTTATTACTTTTTTTTTTAAGTGTTCAATTCTTAACTTTTGTTTTCCTCCTTTAGCCTCAACGTGGTCGTAGCATGTCAGTTTGTGTCCCCCACCGTCCTGCTCTTCCCTGTATGTCCTGCATCCCTCTCAGTGCTCCTTGCACCCCACCACCAGCGCTGTCTGCACCTCTTTCTCCTTTCTACCTTCGGACTGTCCCTGAAGAAACCTTTGCAGAAAAGCTTTCTAAAGCCCTGGAAAGTGTCCTGCCCATGCACTCTGCCTCTCCACGCAAGCATCGACGCTCCAGCCTGCCCTCCCTCTCTGTCAGTCCTGTATGTGTTACCATTCGCCTCCTGGCACAGTAAGATAAGTTATCATTAAATACATCCTGGCCTCAGGGCATTTTTAAAGGGAGAAATTGAAAAGTCAATTCCTTATACTGTGCTGCTGGAATGTTGATTTTGTTATTTTTATTTATTTCTATGAAGCAGTACTGCTAAACATTATCAAACAGTGGCTGACTGCTTGTTTCTTATCTTTTAGAACAGTATAAATGTAAATTACCCAGTTGAACCACAGAAGGTAAAGGGAAGATTAGTTCTTAATACCCAAAGTCAGAAGACTTTTATTTTTCAACTTCTTAGTAAACACTGAATGTTAATTAAGCCCTTCACAAAACAGCAAGCTTTTAAAGCCTGATTGCTGTGACTGCTTATTCTTAAAGCTTTGGCTAGCTGTGATAGTGATGTTAGATATTTAGAGTATGAATACTTTTGAGGTATTTTTGGTAAATTCTTATCAGAAACACCACTTCAACTTCTTCTTAATGCAAAGAAGCAGTAGTTTCATATTTCTTAGAAAGTCAGATGCAATGTGCANATATTAAAAGGTACGATCATAAGTGATTAAATGATGTTTTTGTCTTACAAAATGATATTAAATTATATTTTAAAATTATAAATTATGATTAATTTAATCAACTTATTATTAATTTAATAAACTTAAATGATATTTTGTCTTACAAAATATTTCCTTTTAGCTTTTTGGATAGCGTACAGGACACTAGCATTGTGGATTTTGTATTGGAAAATACTAACATCTAATGTCATCTTCTGAGTGCAAATTAGAGGCTCTGCATTGTTGCTGTTCTCAAGTTCTGAATTTCATATTCCACATATGGCAGTGACCTCAGGGGTTTGATTGGATTTCAAGCACTGATCACAATGGATAGGCCATAACAATAAGTCTTATTCCATTGTCAGGAGCAAAATCCGTTTCTTTTTGTGAACTGTTGGAATTGAACTGGAAAAGCAGCTCTAACACCAGCAAATGTTCCCAGTTGTAGCTATGCCTGCCATGGATGTATTTAATGGATATTTACAACTCACCTAAATTTCCTAAGTACTGTATGTTTTTGACCATGAATTGAGTATAAATTCTTTAAAGTTACTTCACAGAACTGCCTAGTGAACTGTGCATGTTGATGTGCTTTCACTTTTAATGTATGAATTACCTGTCTTGTTCATGTCAATACAGCCTCAGCATCCTCGTGGGGGAACACCACCGTTCCCAGATTCACAGATATTTTTCCCAACCGTTCATGAACGGCCGGTGTCTTTCTCACCACCACCTGTCTGCCCGCCGAAGGTGGCAATTGCTCAGCGGCGCAAGAGCACTTCATTTTTGGAAGCCCAAACTTGCCACTTCCAGCCATTGCTGAAGACTGGCCAGAGTTTAGTTCCACCTGGTGGTAGTCCCACCAATTGGACTCCAGAGGCATTTGTTATGCTGGGCACAGCAGCTCAGAGAGTCGCTGGAGAGCCTCTGCATGTGCAAGTTAATCCCGTGTTTGAGCAAGCTCCTGTCCACAGTGACTATAGATCTGGACCAACACCTCCAGAGGATGCTCACTACAGGATGCATCCAGAAGCTGTATATTTGGTGGGCATGCACTATCCATCACAGGTATCGGAGCAGTATGATCAAGTAGCTTGTAACTCTCACGTGACTGAACAGCATTTGAAGCAGGTCTCTGAGTCAAACCATGGGCAAGGTGGTCCTCCACAAAGCTCTGTGTTCGACTTTCAATCGGGGCAAACATATCTGGCAAGACATGTTCAGAACCTGAGGCTGGATTCTGGGATGGGTCCCCTTTCTCCATTATCCAGTGTTTCAGCTCCCCTGAGTGCAGAGCCAGCTCAGATGACGTTCCACCAGGTATTTGTTCCGCACTCAGCCCCGGCTGTGCTCTCTCACAGTGCTGATGGCAGAGCGAGCTGTGTCTTTGAGTTCCATGTGCACACACAGAGCTCTGCTCCGGCAGAAGGGGCAGCTTTACCCCCGCGGGCCTACAGAAGTCGCCGGGGCTCCATGGAGACCAGCCATGAGGAGTCCACTCAAGGCATAGGGTCGCATGGTCGGCTTCAGCCTGTGACAGAAGAGCAGTGTAACTATCTTGGTGCTGGGGTAGCGGGTCCCAGAGGGGGCTCTGCCAGGCGCAGCTGGCCAGAAGGAAACCCAGAATACTCCAGTGATTCCTCACAGCTGACTTCCTCTGACACTGGTGATTTCCAGTCTCCTCCCCCTACAGGGGGATCATCTTCTGCTTTTGGTTCAGACTTCTCATTGCCCATTGTTCAGCTGCCTCAGAAGGTGTTGCAGGAGTCGCAGCTCTTCATCTGCTTCCCCCAGGGAGCTTCAACTCAGCAGGCCTTGTCCACCTCGCTTTCATCAGGACCACCTGCATCCTATCCTCAGGTTACAGGAGCAAACCCTTCCACAATTTCACTGCTTTTTATAAGTCATACTAAAAGGGAAACCTTGCTTTTAGACCTGCTCCATGTGGTTCTAAGAATTAGCATTCATGGGGGTGTCTTTCCACTGAGTCTATACTAGGATCTCTTTAACTTAATCAGGTTGCTATGAAATAATGAGGCATTAGCAACCATCTGGTCTGTGTTCAGATTGGGCTGAAATATTGGTAGGGCTTTTGTGTTAAAAGTAAAAAATGGTCAGTGTTCCTGCTGGGACTAGTTGTTCTTTTGGTGAGAGATTGCTGGAGTACCAAATTGGCTTTTAAACAGTGGTTTTAATGAAATGTATCTTCTCCACACTTAGAATCAGCAGTGGTAGAACAACTTGCTTTGTGTTTCTGTTGCTCCTCTTTAGCCATTTTAATGTGTTGCTTGAGGTTGAACTTTCATACAAATAATGTTTCATTAGACAACAAGGTTATTTTGGTGACTGTCCAAAATGCAAGAGCTTTTTCTAGACTTGGGGAAAGAAAGTGGGAAGAGAGGAATGGAAGGAGCTGTGTTATGTATGTGTACATGGNCTTTTTTTTTTAAGTGTTCAATTCTTAACTTTTGTTTTCCTCCTTTAGCCTCAACGTGGTCGTAGCATGTCAGTTTGTGTCCCCCACCTTCCTGCTCTTCCCTGTATGTCCTGCATCCCTCTCAGTGCTCCTTGCACCCCACCACCAGCGCTGTCTGCACCTCTTTCTCCTTTCTACCTTCGGACTGTCCCTGAAGAAACCTTTGCAGAAAAGCTTTCTAAAGCCCTGGAAAGTGTCCTGCCCATGCACTCTGCCTCTCCACGCAAGCATCGACGCTCCAGCCTGCCCTCCCTCTCTGTCAGTCCTGTATGTGTTACCATTTGCCTCCTGGCACAGTAAGATAAGTTATCATTAAATACATCCTGGCCTCAGGGCATTTTTAAAGGGAGAAATTGAAAAGTCAATTCCTTATACTGTGCTGCTGGAATGTTGATTTTGTTATTTTTATTTATTTCTATGAAGCAGTACTGCTAAACATTATCAAACAGTGGCTGACTGCTTGTTTCTTATCTTTTAGAACAGTATAAATGTAAATTACCCAGTTGAACCACAGAAGGTAAAGGGAAGATTAGTTCTTAATACCCAAAGTCAGAAGACTTTTATTTTTCAACTTCTTAGTAAATACTGAATGTTAATTAAGCCCTTCACAAAACAGCAAGCTTTTAAAGCCTGATTGCTGTGACTGCTTATTCTTAAAGCTTTGGCTAGCTGTGATAGTGATGTTAGATATTTAGAGTATGAATACTTTTGAGGTATTTTTGGTAAATTCTTATCAGAAACACCACTTCAACTTCTTCTTAATGCAAAGAAGCAGTAGTTTCATATTTCTTAGAAAGTCAGATGCAATGTGCAATAGAGGAGGTAGATTCTTTTCCATTTTGCGCTTCAGTTTACACAAGATAAATTTTGAGAAGCATTTTTGTGTAAATGAAGTAATTGGAACCAGGTTTAGAACATAGGAAAGGTATTTTATCTGTAGGACCTTCTCATTAGCATCGGTCAGTATGGAAATTTGCTGCTGCTTTTCCGGACAAAAGAGGCTGGGGAGAAAGTAAACAATGTGGAAACAGCAACTTGAGAAACTCATAAATGCCGTTTGTCTTGAGCAGTATACTTACTACTGGCTCTTACAATTTTTTTTTCCATTCGGGAAGAGAATACGTTGTCTCTGGGCATACTGCAGGCAGAGATGAAAAGATGCAAAATTACTAAATTGTTTGATGTTCTTACATAGAACTTTCTTTAGTGAAATATCCCCTACAACTCTTAAATAAGATGAGCCTCCTGAAGTAGTACCTCAGATGGAGTGGAATTGCCTGAGGACTCTGCTGTTATTAAACCTGTGAATGTTTTATTGTCCAGGCTAGAGTTAAGTTTGTTTCAATGAATGCTAATTTTTAATATTAAAAGGTACGATCATAAGTGATTAAATGATGT
>VXBC01010289.1:1576901-1628601 GCA_013399945.1 Ploceus nigricollis | reverse complement strand
CGCATGGTCGGCTTCAGCCTGTGACAGAAGAGCAGTGTAACTATCTTGGTGCTGGGGTAGCGGGTCCCAGAGGGGGCTCTGCCAGGCGCAGCTGGCCAGAAGGAAACCCAGAATACTCCAGTGATTCCTCACAGCTGACTTCCTCTGACACTGGTGATTTCCAGTCTCCTCCCCCTACAGGGGGATCATCTTCTGCTTTTGGTTCAGACTTCTCATTGCCCATTGTTCAGCTGCCTCAGAAGGTGTTGCAGGAGTCGCAGCTCTTCATCTGCTTCCCCCAGGGAGCTTCAACTCAGCAGGCCTTGTCCACCTCGCTTTCATCAGGACCACCTGCATCCTATCCTCAGGTTACAGGAGCAAACCCTTCCACAATTTCACTGCTTTTTATAAGTCATACTAAAAGGGAAACCTTGCTTTTAGACCTGCTCCATGTGGTTCTAAGAATTAGCATTCATGGGGGTGTCTTTCCACTGAGTCTATACTAGGATCTCTTTAACTTAATCAGGTTGCTATGAAATAATGAGGCATTAGCAACCATCTGGTCTGTGTTCAGATTGGGCTGAAATATTGGTAGGGCTTTTGTGTTAAAAGTAAAAAATGGTCAGTGTTCCTGCTGGGACTAGTTGTTCTTTTGGTGAGAGATTGCTGGAGTACCAAATTGGCTTTTAAACAGTGGTTTTAATGAAATGTATCTTCTCCACACTTAGAATCAGCAGTGGTAGAACAACTTGCTTTGTGTTTCTGTTGCTCCTCTTTAGCCATTTTAATGTGTTGCTTGAGGTTGAACTTTCATACAAATAATGTTTCATTAGACAACAAGGTTATTTTGGTGACTGTCCAAAATGCAAGAGCTTTTTCTAGACTTGGGGAAAGAAAGTGGGAAGAGAGGAATGGAAGGAGCTGTGTTATGTATGTGTACATGGATTTGGAAATGTATTTGTTGAAGTATTTGAAGAAGCTAAACAGGCTGAGTAGTTAATTAATGGCACAAACAACTGTTGCTAGTTGGTATTGCACCCTATAAGCCTTATGTGGTGTCCTTTTAAATAGCAGAATTTGAGGCCTGAAGCTTAGTTTGGAGATGTGTGTTTTATCAGCATNTGAAGTATTTGAAGAAGCTAAACAGGCTGAGTAGTTAATTAATGGCACAAACAACTGTTGCTAGTTGGTATTGCACCCTATAAGCCTTATGTGGTGTCCTTTTAAATAGCAGAATTTGAGGCCTGAAGCTTAGTTTGGAGATGTGTGTTTTATCAGCATATGTGGTATCTGCATTTGCAATGGTCACTTTTCTGTACACTGTGAGGTGTGTGTCTATATACATTGTGTCTGCACTCCTAGTCTGAAGTCTCATAACTTTCTGTGAAAAGAGAGGATTTACTTTAAGTTGACTTCTCTCTTACCCCTTTTATCCTTGGAATTACGGGCTTTGACATTTTAGTTACTGGAGTATTAGTAACTTCGGGGTTTGTGTGAAGGAGAATCATTTTGCTCTGTGTGTTAAGTTCAAGAACTAAGTATTTAAGGCTTCCTGTAAGGGATATTAAAGGTGTTTTAGTAAAGCTGGACCAGCTTTCATCACTAGTCTAATAGGTAGCAATTGCTGTGCTGTAGAATTTGTAGAATGAATCTCCTACTCAAGAACTTTGAAAACTTTTTTTCTCCATAAACCTTTGTTAAATTCAGAAGGTAAATTCTGATGGATATAAAATACATTCGCAAAACAAAAAAAAAGAGGTCACTTCTTTTGCAGAATATAAATTCTGGGATCTTTTACCCTAATTCATTAGAAGATTAGAATTTGAAACCCGAACTGAGTCAATGTGAACACATGTTACAGCAGTGGGGTGTAGCACCTGTATAGATCCCAGCCTGAAGCTTCTAAAACAGCAAAGAAAAAAATGGTTCTCTTCATTGGTAGTCTGCTTTCCCCAAAGTTTCCATAATTAGAAAAGTATGGAATTTTAACAGACGTTTTCCTCATGAGCTTCTGCAAGTTGAATGATCACAGCATTAAGGAGTTTTCATAGATATTTCTGATATGATACATATGCACCAGCTATGCTTCTTACAAAGGCAGTTCACCCAAGTGGTGCATGCTCAGGCGACTCATCTGGAGGTCTTTGTCTAGTTCTCTCCCAGGAGCTGATAAAGAAATACAGTTGTCACAAAAACAATAATGCAGATCCTGGGATCTGATAAAAAATTTCAGCCACAAAAATAGTAATGAAAGTCCATTCCATTTTCCTTTGCATCTTCCATATTCATTTGTATGCCACTCATCCATTTTTTTCGTTGCTTGCTCGAAAATTCTGTCTTAGATAGAATGTTAACCCTCATATTCCTCCATATCTGATTCTTGGTAGCCTTTGAATGGTAGTGACTCTGGAAATTATTATTAGCCTGTGTTTTGACTCATGGCAAAGGAAACTCATGACATTTATGTATAGTGGGTACTTTGTAATTGGTCTAGAATTCTGTATATCTTCCTGCTTGGTCTTTTTATGGATAGTTTTATTTCCATGTAGCCTCCTTTTATTGCCCCACCTGTCTGTGTTTGGAACACATGTAAAGGTAAAACTTAATGCATCTATTTCCAGTTACAATACCAAGGCATCCTGCTCTTAAAGCATCACCAGTGGAAGAAGAAGCTGGTAGGCTGATCTGTCTCATGTTGAGGGGCATGTGGGTTGCAGAGTCCTTCTGTATTAGTTATTTTGGAAGACTTAAAATGACGTTCAGAACTCCTCCAGATTGCTCTGCTTTGTTCTGGTTGTCATAATGGACTTTGTCCAGAAGGTCTGCTTGTCCAAAAGGACAAGCTAGAAACCTATTCCAACCAGATAATTCCAGGCAGAAATGATTCTAACTGCCTGCAGCAGAAACCATAGAGTTTTTCTCAGCTGATTCTCTTTTTTTTTTCCCCTCCAGACACAGGTGCAAGGCCAGCCAGCCTCAAGCAATGCTGCGGTGCCATCCCAGCCTACTCAACACACTCAGCAGGTAGGATCACACTTCCTAAACTTAGGACTGAAGTACTCATAGTATAGAATTTTGATGACTCTTTTAAGAGCAATTGTCTATCTCTGTCACCATTTGATCCATAGTTTTGCAGCAAAGGAATCCTTTGCTTCTCACCCAGTCTAACATGCTATGAGATACACATTGACTTTCTGAGATTTATTTTAAAAATCATGTTAATGCTTGTTTTCCCATGCCTGTCTTCCCCAACTTCCACCTGAGCTTGCAGTGGTGGTCCTGTTCAAGGGGAGACATGTCAGGACTTGCAGATTAGACTGTCTAGACAGGCAAACTTCATTCTCGTGATTTCTTCTAACTGGAAATCCGATCTGCAACATTCTTTTCTCTTAACTGCCTTGTCTTCCTTTATAGAATCTTCATTCTTGGTTTCACAGGTGAAAGAGTTCTCTTGCAAGATGTGGTGTCAATAATGGAATTGTATTAGTAATGCTAATAAGTAATTGTTAAAGCTTAACTGAATAACTGGCATATTCTGAAGAACCACTGATATCACTTAGGAGAGAGTAAAAAGCATAATTTAAATAGGATATACTTTAAACAAACCTCTGTTGGGGGCTAATACAGCTTCTTCCTCTTTTTCCTGCTACAGAGTGCACAGCAGCCAGCCTCTTCCCAACAGCCTGGACAGTACCAGCTGCAGCAGCCCTCAGTTTCTGCCAGCACCACTCCTGCACAAACTGTCTCTCAAACTCAAACTTCACAGATCATGCCAATGCCTCAGGCAGCAGCTGGGACACAGGTAAACAAAATTCTTTCTAGCAGAAGACTTTTTTTTTCTTCTTCGTAGCTGGTAGATTCAATATGCTGCTGCTTTCACTTTTGTCATCTTTCCTAATGGTTTCAAAACATTCATCCAAACAAGAGTATTCTTATTGTACTGTAACTGTCAGTTTTGTTGAAAATGTGTTGGAAACCCTTTTACACATGGCAGTTGTGAGTAATTTGAGGGAAGGAGAGCACTTCCATGCACGAAGATCTTTAAATTGTCAAAAATATCAGGAAGCATATTGATGAATGGTGTATTGTGAACGGATTTTCAGGAACTTGTCATTTCTCTGTTTCCCATCCACTGTCTATCTTCTGCACCATTACATATGTAAAACATACTCACTTATTTAGGTAGTGAGCTATAGGACTCCTTTCTTCATTCTGTCATCTTTATTACTCAGCTCTTCTCCTTTACTTCCTGATCAAGAAGCTTCTGTTACTGAATTTTGCTTCATTTTGGCTCATATCTCTGTTGAATGTGTGAGCCGCAATTTTGTTTTTAAAATTATTGTTTTGTTGCTTGTTCATCTAAACTGCCTTTCCAATTGCGTTGTTTGCTGGCTTTAATTGACATATTCCCTGCCATTCTCTGAATGCTGGCACAGTGGATTTTAATTCTCCTTTGCTTTAGTCCCCATACTCAGAGCTGACAGATTTGTTGTAGGATTTGCACTTCTTTGCTGTAGGAAGGCAGGCTTGGGTCTGGGGACAGAGTTGAGGAGAATTTGATTCTGTTTATGCACAAATCAGTGCTTCAGGGTATTCAAATGTTGCTCTTTCACCCTCTGTGGGTGTCTGTTTCAAGAGCCTGTTGAACTCTTCAAGGGAAGTGTTGCAAAGTGAGGACTGTTTGGAACTCCAGCCAGCTTCCCAGCCACTCTGCCAACTGTGCTCCCCAGCCACTTTAACAGAGTGCTGTAACTTGAATAATGCTTTCTTTGACTAATGTGTAAAACTCTGCTTTCCGCAACCCTGCTTTAAGAAACAAAATCTATCTCTATTTTCTTTACCTCCCCAGCTTCCTGTTTCCCAACCAGTGTCGATCATCCAAGGCGAGCCTCAATTACCTGTTGCAGCATCTTCTCTCCCTCAGCCTTCAGTTGCCCCATCAGTCCCCATTGGCTCTCATTTTCTACCCATGGGACAGGCCTTGCCAACTTCCGTGGTTCCCCAGTTCCCAGTGTCTCAGTTGCCTGTAGCAGCTCCTCATGTGACAGTGGCTCAGCCAGGTTTCCAGTCGCTGCCCATTTCAATGGCAGCTGGCATGAGTCAGCCACTGCTCACACTGGCCACATCTGCTGCGGCAGCTGCTGTTCCTGTAGGACCAAGCGTTGTCCCTAGCCAGCTTCCCACACTGATGCAGCCTTTGGCTCAGCTGCCCAGCCAGGTTCTCCCGCAGCTCCTGCAGCCGCCTGTCCAGGCCGTGGGATTGCCAGTCAGCATTGGACAAGCTGCTGAAGCTTCACTTCCTGCTGGAGATGCTCTTTACCAGGTATTGTTGCAAGCCAGCAGACCTCTTCTCCACATTTTTGCCCGTTCCTCTAAGGTACCAGATCTGAGCTGTGTGCCCTGGCCAGCTCACTTCTCACATGAGAGCCATTAAGCCACTAGGATAAGTTCTGTTGTGCAGTAAAGAACCATTTTAAGGGGGAGAGAAGAAAAAAAGTCCTTGGACAACCATGGGTTTTGAATTTTTCATATTTGGCATTGGAATTTGTCTAAACATAGTGCAGGGCTTTGTTCAACTACTGTGTGAGAGAGGACAGCTATATATTAATGAGATCTGTCAGCTTGGGGAAAAAGAAAATAAGAAATTGTAAATTTAAAAATAGGAGATATGTGTTGGAAAGAAAATCAATGGCAGCATATTCAACAATGTCAGTATTTCATTCCAAGTCTGGGAAGGGGTAGGATGGGGAATTTATAGAAATCAGTCAGGCAGCATGGATCTTGGATGTGAGACGTAAGTACCTGGTGCTGGTTGTGAACTGCTGGACTGGTGGGCACAGACTGCTTCAGCGACTTTGTGATCACTCACTGTAAAAGTGGCAACCTGAATAATGATTAAAGTGTTCCTTGTTTCTGGGTCAGCTCATTACAAGAGGACAGGAAAAACACAAGAGTGTTTTTGCTATTTAATCTCAAGAATCAGCAGCAGTTGTATAATATCTGAGTTGTACTTGTTCAGCCTGAAAATTCTTCAAGCTCATTTCTAATCTCAGGCTTTAAAATCTTCAGCTATAGCTGCAAGAGTTGGGAGATGAAGATTGTTTTGCCTAAGACTTGGGACTGTGAGTGGGAATTTGCTCGTTTGGGCATGGTGACTTACATGCTGGCTGCATGAGCAGTTTGCTGCATTTCTTTGGGAAGATTTTGGGAGTGCTTGAACAAGTACAGAAGGTTGGAACGTGTCCCTGGAACTGATATTTTTTTTATTACTGTCTTCTTTCCTAATTAGCTCTGCCACTCACTGACTTGATCCCCTCGTTTCTGTTACAGGGCTTCCCATCTCGGCTGACACCGCAATACCCAGGGGACTCGAACGTTGCACCTTCCTCGGCTGTGGCCTCTGCCAGCATTCCTTCTGCTGTGCTGTCCCCTCCCTTGCCCACAGATGCAATGGCCCAGTCAGGGTACCTTGCTCCTGTTGTGCAGCCGTATGGGGAACAGAATGTTTTAGTTTCCATGGGCAGCCTGGGCGGACAGGTTCAGGTGCCCCAGCCTCCTGTGAGTTTAGCACAACAGGCCTCATCTGCCTCCTCACAGCAGGCAGTTGTGGAGGTAAATATATGGAATATAATGTAACAATATATTTTGGATGTTTGACTCCTGCAACAGTGTATCTCTGTGGGGAACTAATCCCTTCTGTGCTTGTCTTCAGTTGGAAGTTAATATTTCAAATTACCTTTTTCTTACAGCAGAATGTCATGCCAATGTGGGGACCTTGTTGCCACTGGTTGTTCTGTTGGGAAGTGAGTGTGCATCCTGCAGGCAAAAAGCAGTAAAACACGTCACTTCTTGCTAGTACTGTAGAACATATTTGCCATATCAAAGAAAAGCTGCAATCAATAGCCTTTGAGAATCTGTCATTATGCCTATTCCTTGCAGCGTGGTTCTTGCAGGGAGAATTGGAATTGTCTCCGTGTTCTGCATTGGCTTGCCTTTTGCACATTCTGTTAGTAAAACTGAGACTGCATGGCCAGCTGTAGTGACATGTGGCAGTAGAAAGGTTGTGTGGCTGGTTTCCTCTCCTCACCCCTCCTCAGATGACATTTTGCTTCACTGCAGTTTGCTCTAGAGTATTTTTGTAAACTAAAGCTGTCCTAGATGCCAGCTGTTTAAACTTCTAAAAAGGCAGAGC
This sequence comes from Ploceus nigricollis, assembly GCA_013399945.1. Classification (NCBI taxonomy): domain Eukaryota; kingdom Metazoa; phylum Chordata; class Aves; order Passeriformes; family Ploceidae; genus Ploceus; species Ploceus nigricollis. The sequence continues at coordinate 1,621,430 of VXBC01010289.1, read as the reverse complement.
TTTCAGCTTTACAGCTGGTTTGGGAGGAAACACTGAAGACTCCTGGGTTGCTTGAAGAGGACCTGTACTCTTTGGGGGGGTTCTTGATTGTAGGTTTCTATCTATAGGGTACTCAAGGAGTCTCACAGACTGCTGCTTCAGAGACTCTTCCAGCAACACAGCCTGCTCAGTCTACCCCTTTGGCTTCTTCTATGGATAGGTGAGCACTGCTTCTTTTCACCAAACTGAGTTTCAATGTCATGTGTTAGATTATACTTCCATGGATAATCTTTAGATATATTTTTTCACCAGGGGTATTTTTTTTTTCACTGGGAGTGTTCTTGAGGATGTGAGTAACTAAAGTTCTAGAGGAAAAACAGGGTCATGAAGGGTAGAGTATGTTACGTGGAGTATTTTATGAAGGGAATAAAATAAGGTTGTGTGTAGTGATTATTTGTCATGTCAAATGGATCATAAGTGACAGGTTTTTTGTCCTTTTGGCACTTAAGCAGAATTCAAACTCCAAATAGCTTGAAGACATAAGATAGATTTGTACAACTCAGCTTTCAAGAGGCGTAGCAAAATCATTACAGTTAGAATTTCTATTTAAGCAACCCGAAGTGTTGACAGGACTCTTTTCCTCTACTTGATGATTAGCACACAGCTACCACTTCCCAGAACAGAATATCATGTGGTTGGTTAGAGTATTGTTGCAGTTATGGACTGCATGGAAGCTAACAGGAAGTTGCCTTTTGTTTCTAGTGCACATTCTGATGTTGCTTCAGGATTGAGTGATGGCAACGAGAATGTCCCAGCTTCTAGTGGAAGGCACGAAGGGAGGACAACGAAACGTCACATGCGGAGGTCCGTCCGCAGCCGCTCTCGCCATGAGAAGACTTCTAGGCCAAAACTGAGAATTCTAAATGTGAGTATTTTTTATTTTAGGGACAGTTCAGTAGTAATGATGCGTTTTAAAGCCTCTACAAGCATTCCAAACATCATCTATTAAGAGCTTTTTGGAGCATTAGATATGGCAAAGCTGACTTGCTAAGCTACCAATGGTTCCACAGACTATTCCAGAATATTCGATGTATCCTCAGACAAAAATCATGCTCTACGTGGCACCATTTATTAGACTGGAAAGATAAAGCATGTTTGTATTATACCAGTACTGTTAGTTTGTCTCAGTGAACTTTAGAATCTCAGGGAACTTAGATTCTTGTGCTTTTGGTTTGAAGTATTATTTTCTTTGCTTTAGGTTTCGAACAAAGGTGATCGGGTAGTGGAATGCCAGCTGGAGACACACAATCGGAAAATGGTTACTTTCAAATTTGATTTGGATGGTGATAACCCTGAGGAAATAGCTACAATTATGGTAAGATATATTTTAGAGATGGAGACTCCAGTCAGTTGTATTTTTTTGTTTATGGGTTAGAATTGGTCTCCCATGTAGCATGGTGTGTGTTCACCTTATTGGTACACAACCACAGCTAGAAATTTGGCACAGAGTGGTTTAGCAGTCTGATTATTAATTAATGTTGCACACACAAGTCACATGAAAATTTGTGTCAGTTTTTACCTTAGAATTGAGGTTTTTATCAAGTGAAAAAACTGCTTCTGTTTTTTTGGTTGGTTGTTTGGTTTTTTTTTTTTCATCTGACATTTTCAAAACTGCAAGCAACCTTCTGGAAGTGCTAGGTTAAAAAAATTCTGTTTACTTTTCTAAGAGCAGGCATTGCTAGATCTTCTTATTCTTCAGGCGTTTTACCATCGTTGTCAATTAAAATGGGAAGATTCTGCCTTTAAATTAAGAAAGGAGAATTGTATTTTGGTTTTTTAAAGTACATAGTGACTGATGCTGCTCCTGACTTTTATCAAAAGAAAAAGCTTCTCCATTCAGTGTATGATGGCCAGGCACAGAAAAGAATTTCTCCTATAGAGATACATTTAAGTAAGAGTATTGAGTTGCATAGAATAGAATCCCCGTTTCTTTTTTTTTTAATTTAAACTCTTATTTTTGGTCAGGTACAGTCTAAATAAGCCTGAGATGGTTTTAATGTTACTGAAGTGGAGGGAGGGGGGGAATGTGACAAAACACAGTATCTTTTGACAGCTTCTTTGGCACCTGTGCAGTGATTATCTTTTGCTTAGAGAGGTGGCAGAGTCTGAATTGGTGTGTGCTGGATTTGTACCTGTCAAAAGGAACCAAACCAGTGATATGGGAGCAATTCTCTGCCACTAATGGCTTTCTGAGAAAAAGGAAGGAGTTGGTTCTTGCCTAAGTACATATCTTAGCACAGTCAATAACATGAGGTCGTGTGGCAGGAAATATGGAGAGTACACAGATGTCTTTCTTCACCTTAAACCTAAAGTGATCCTATGAAGAAATAAGAGTATGCTTGATTTATGAAAACTAAACAAGCAAAACCAAAACTAAGACACAAACACTCTCCAAGCAACAAAAACCACAAATATTTGAAGATGAGTAGAAGCAAAATGAGTGAACTTTGCATTCAAAAGGCAGTCACACAGTTAAAAGTGTGCAACCTAATTTAAACATCTGAATCTGGAACATTGTGCTCATTGGTTCCTTGTTGAATATTGAGCAAACTTTAGATTGCAAGATTTTGTTTCCTTTTAATCATGATACTGTTAGGCATACCCCATATAGTTGCCTGTTGGTCCTAAACTGAAAGTACTGAAGTTTTCTTTAACTAGTATTCTGCATTGCAGAGGCTGATACAAGCACATCATGCCTGACTTTCCTTTTTTTGAACCAGCATCCCAGGATTTGATGGAAAAGCAGTGTCTCAAGCTTTTCCTCTAAGGCACTTTATTTCTCTTTTCCAGCAGAGACTCTATGACTGACAGCTTTACTTCTGTTTCATGGACTGTCTCTGTGAGTTTTTCCATGCATAATTTCGGGAGACAGAATACTCTCATGGGTTAGACCAAATCAAGAATATGATTTGGTCTTTCTAACTGCCAAGTATACTTGTTTAAACCAGTTTTATCCAACATAGGCAAGGGAAGTTATTTTCATAAAGCAATACAATGTATTGGAGCTAGACAGGCTGAGCAACCTTCCTCTCCCTCTATTTGGAACATAATTCATACTGGCTTTTATGTACCACAGCCAGACTTTAAATCAGTGATGTGCAACCTGCATAGAGGAGATGTTGTATATGGCATGGAAAGAGAGAAACACAGAAGACATCTTGCAATACAGAATTTTCAATTTCTTTTATATTATAGTTCTCTTTAAATGTCTCTTAATGCACATTGCATTCATTAGACAGGAGAAATTGCAGTAGGATAAGACTGCTAATTTTCAGTTTCCCTGTGCTAAGCAAAGATTGAGGTGACAGTTGATGAAGAAGTGAGATTGAATATTGCTCCACAGCAAAGATTAAACCAGGGCACACACTTCTGTGCTGGAGATAATTTGAGAAACAATTTGTTTTTCTCTATGGTGTCACCACTTTCATCTTGTTCAGAAGAACAGCAAAGGGAAGACAAACATCAGCACCAAGAGTAAATTGTGGTTATTCAATATATTGTTTTGAATTTGTTTGTGGAAAATGAATGTTGCTTTGTTCTTTTACAGGTGCAGAATGAGTTTATTTTAGCAACAGAGCGAGACTCATTTGTAGAACAGGTACGAGAAATTATTGAGAAAGCAGATGAAATGCTAAGTGAGGATGCAAGCGTGGAGCCAGAAGGGGATCAGGGGTTGGAGAGTATGCGGACAAAAGATGACGGCTTCTTCCCAGGGTCACAGGTATGTGAAGGACAGACTGCCTCAGCTGTTGGTATCTTCCATTTTGGGTGGTATGGTTTTGTGAGTAGAGCTAGCTAGAAATAGAAACTTCCTGTCATGAGAGATATCAAAGATCAATAATTAAAAGACAAAAAGAGAAAGCTTCATATCAGAGTGAGTGCCTAAAATTAAGTTAGAAAGCTAAATAACAGACCTCTTACTTTTTGATGTGTTTGAAGACTTCCGAAGCTGCTGAATCTCCTAACAGTCCACTAAACAGACAGTCTTAAATGCTGATGCTTCTTGGATTTGAGATTGTTGTGAGGTAGGACAGTAAAACCCCAACCCTGTGCTGCTCACTAAACACTGAGAGCCTGGTCTCAGGCCCTGCACCCAGTGAAGTACTAAGAGATTGGATAGTTCGGTTAGGAAACACAGGTTTTGAAACTGTTTGCTGGGTGCTGAAAGTGGTGACATTTCCTGAATCTCTGCCTTAATTACACCCAGAACTAGTTTGGAACATCCATTTATTTGTTGGATGTTTAAGGAAATCAGTTGGATTTCAGAAAGAATTTTTAGATCAATTTGTTACATTGACAGTCACTAAGCTGAGAGTCTCTAAAAACACGGTAGCTGACATTTATCTGGGCAGAATTCCTCTAGTTTGATGATGGTGCTTGGGTCCCACGTACTGCTTCCCTTAAATGCCCACATTTCAGTAAGCTAGCATTTTAAGAACTATCTTGTGGGTTTCTGTTTCAGAATAGAAGTTTAAATTTTATCTTACTTTACAGAAATTAGAGTTCAAACAGCCAGATCCTACATCTTCCATGCCACAAAGAATAGGTAAGTCTTTTGTGATTTTTTTCAACAGTTACCTTTTTCTGTTTCAGCGGATGGGTGCAGCCAAGTTTTTTATTTTGTATGATGGAGTGCACATTCCATATTGCAGGTTATGTATTTAGTTGCAACCCTGTGTCACTAAACATCCATCTTCTTTTTGTTTAGGGGTTCCCTCTAGCTCCTTTACCCAGGTTGTGCATTCTGCCGGAAGACGGTTCATTGTCAGCCCCGTCCCCGAAAACCGATTGAAAGAACAGGGCTTTTTCACATCTGCTGTTGCTGGAGGAAACGAAACTTCAGATATGGGTGAGTTGTCCAAACTCTTAAAAGCTGATGCCTAAAACATGTTCATCAAAACTGTGAAGTTAGTTAACTAAACTGTTCCTGAAGACCTCTCAAAGTATGTGGAGAAGTAGGGAACTGTGCGTGCTGATAAGAGGTGACCATAATTTGGGTCATACCATGCAGGATTCTTGGAGGAAAACTGCTGATGAGCTGTCTGCAAGACTCTGAAACCTTAATTCTGTATTTTAATATAAGCCTGGATTTGTGTGTTTTGTTGTTTTGGTGTGGGTTTTTTTGTTTGGTTTGTTTTGTTTTTTAAAATGCTAAGAAGTAAATGTGGTCTTAGTCTAGCCATATACAGTAATACTGTAATGAAATTTTTCCAGTGGACTGATAATTTTCTTTTCTTCCAGTTGCAGCATCTCCTGTACATGGTCCTGGAATGAATCTCTCCCACTCAGCATCCTCACTGAGCTTGCAGCAAGCTTTCTCTGAGATGGGGCATGCTCAGATGACAGAAGGACCTAGCACAGCTCCTCCAGTGTTCAATCAAACAATACCGCCATTTCCACCTGCACTTTCTACCATGGCAGGCAGTGGTGCAACTCCTGCATCTGTGGCTACTTCTTCAGTATCTGTTTCCCCCAGCACTGGTGTTTCTCTTCCAGGATCTGTTACTTTGCCTTCAGAAAATGCAGCTGTTGGAGTTGCACCAAGCACAAGTGTGCCAAGCTCTATTTCTCCACCTCCAGCCTCACAATCTGGACAGCAATCGACCGGTGTCTCTTCCAGCGTGAGCGCCCCTGCTTCTTTCTCCTTATCTGCCACGTCCCAGCCTGCTCAACCAGTGACTGCAGACATTGCTCCCAGTATCAGCACACCATCATCTTCAGCACTGCCATCTGCCCAGGTTCCTGGTGTCACTGCTCTCGGCGCTGCTGCACCAGCTGTGACATCTCAGTCTACTCCTCAGATTGTGAGTAGTATGGCAGCACCACAGACATCTGTTGCCCTGTCTCTGCCTCAGAACGTGGTTTTGCAGCTTCCCCAGCTCAGCAGCAGTGGCTCTGTGTCCAGCCTGGCAGAAACAACAGTCGTAAGCGCTCCACAGTCACTACCTGAGAGTGGGCACTCTCTGGATAAATCGCATTCCTGCAATGCAGCTGGCTTATCTCTGCCAATCTCTGCGCCTTTATCATCCTCGATAGCATCAAGCGTATGTGGTTCAGTCTCTCAGCCAGTGATCCATCCCTTACTTGTCCCATCAGGAATTACATCAACACCTGTCCTACCCCAGATTTCAGGTGCAACACCCATGTTGCCCCAGGTTCCTTTACCTGGTGTTTTGCCACAACCAGTCACTAACTTGCCTGCAGTACAGCAGACTTTGATCCACAGCCAGCCTCAACCAGCTCCATTGCCCAACCAGCCTCATGTTCACTGTCTGGAAGCTGATGCTGATGCTCAGTCTAAAGCCCCTGGTATTGATGATATAAAGACCCTGGAAGAAAAGCTGCGATCTCTCTTCAGTGAGCATGGTAACGTGGGAGCAGCGCATCCGTCGGTGTCTCTGGAGACCTCGCTGGTAATGGAGACAACAGTTGTTCCTGGCATCCCAACCACTGCTGTTGCACCAAGCAAACCCCTGACATCCATTAGCACTTGTATACCTCCAAGCAGTTTGCCTCTTGGACCAACTGGCTTGCCAGTGCTGACTCCAGTTGCCACTCCTGGGCAAGTGATCACCCCAGTGAGCTACATCTCGGCCCCGAGCAGCATCGCCACAGCAGCAGTGAAACCAGGGACCTCTCCTTCAAAGCCCCCTCTCAGCAGGGTACCGGTAAGAAACGCAGCGTCGGTGTCAATGTTCAGCTCTTGCAGGAAACAGCCTTCTTGGGCAGGATCCTTTTTGTAAAGCACAGTATTTATTCAGGAAGAAGTTTCTTCATTTAATGTATTGAAAGGTTTATGCTCTGGTTGTTTTTATATGTCCCAAGAAGTGTTCTATTTTGTCCCCAGTGGGCAAAAAAAGTCCAATTCTCTTTTATGCTTCTGAGAGATGTCTCTTATGTCATTGTTAGTTTTTCTTCTTAAACTACAAAGAGTGAAGCAACTGTGGTTTGCTTTTTATATTTGTTTGGGGTTTTTTCTTGATACGGGTTTTTTCAAATAGAATTTGGATGTCTTGCTTTAAATAGCATTTTATCTTGTACTTGACCACTAGGCTGAGATGGTTGGTTGTATATTTCCCCAAGCAGTGGATTTGAGATAGCAGAATTTTGTTTCCTGTCATGTGCCTGTTTCTTGCAGTCAAGGGTGAACCTGACTGAAAGGGTTTGGGTTTTTTTAAGTTCTCTGCTACTTATTTGATACCTGGATACTATTTTCCTTTCAAATGTTAGATTTATGAGAGCAGGATTTTGAGAAATTTAGAAGATACCTGAAAACAAACTTTTTTTTTTGTTGTTGTTTACTGACTCATGTTCTACAAGCACTCTTTCACAAAGAAATAATGACTCACAGTAACAACTTGAGAGGTGCTGTGGATGTTGTTACCTGCTCACCAACCAGATATACCAATATGTGAAGTTTTCTTTTAAATGTCTGCCTGTGTGGGGACACAGCACATTTCAGTATTTTAAACTCTTTTGGTAGTTCTTTTCTTTAAATGGAAATAAATTGAAGAAACTTTAAGGTATTTAACAAACCAAAAACTTTAACACTCTCTTCTTTTTGTTTCTGTAATATTTTTTTGTACTCTCAACACTTCGTGTTGGTTGTCTTTAGCCAGCCTTGCTGTTGACCAGTTTCAGGCCAATTCAGGCTGAGCCAATGCTCCCAGCATCTCCATTCATTAGCAGTCTTTCCCATGTACTCTTTGTTGTCAAAGACAGTAGAAAATCTCTGCTATGGAAGAGTGGGAAAATGTGCCAAAAAAGTTGATAAGGAAATCTAGGCACAAAGACATCCATTAATATTTCAATGAAATTGAAAATTAGAAAAGAAATATTGGGAAAAAATGGGAACTGGTATTCATTCAAGAGCAGTCAGAGCAGTTAGAAAATTGCTGATTGCAAACCTGTAATTACAAAGGCTTGGGTTTAAATGTAATAAATATTATAGGGTTTTTGATTGTCAGTTGTAGAAATCCCACCTCCTCTCTGAAGTTTTCATTTATAAATTAGTTTGGTTTTTTTACAAGGCTTAATTTTAGTTTCACTTTGTGTTGTTGCTGAGCATCAAGGAGCTTGTTGCTTTAGTCTTCTGGGATTTGCTAGACTCTGTGTCTGTGTATTTATTTTGTTTATGGCCAGACAGTTAAATGTGTTTCAGCTTGTCTTACAAATGTATTTAAAGTATGTTTTGCCTCTTGTTTATAAACTAAATGATGAAGTTACCACAACTTAAAAATTCATCATGCCTCACATGTAACAGGTAACATCCTCACATGTGTTTCTGCTGCACAAAAAAGTTGAGCTAATGCAACTTGGCCTAGTTCCTCCTGAAATGTTATTGGCAGGATAGATAATTCTGGGAGAGCATCTTCACTGGGCAGCTACTCCTGCAATTTAAAGCATTAGTTTGAGCTGTGGTAACACACTACAGGCCAGAGCTGGTTCTGGAGCAGACTGTGGCCTGTCTCCCTGTCCTGCAGAGCTCATGGCCATAGAGGGGCAGTGTGCTGGCCAGCGCTGTAACTCACGAGGCTGTGTGTGTGCTCAGACTTCATGGGCACTGTCAAACCTCAAGATGACAGCTGAGAATTAAGAATTGCAAATTGTGTAATGGGTTGCTTAATTCCTAGAACTTCCCACTTCCCTAACAATGGAAATGACTAACTGGAATGTGCTGTCTGACCTGGTGAGGAGGCTTTGATGCCTCCTTCTAACCTTTCGAGTCTCTCTAACCTCCTCCACATAACCTGGATGACTTCCCCCTACCCAGTTGCATGGCCTAATCACCTTCTGTGGGTCATCAACACCTTTCAGGCTCAAAAAGAAGTGATGGGTGAAAACATTGGTGTGAGAGCTCTACGAATCTGTTTCTCAACAAGCGGAGACATCCTCAGGCACTGACAGTTCCTGTTCTCAAGTCATGTTGCTTGGAACAATTTGCTGGAAGCATGCAGCTTGCAGTTTCTAATGGACAGTTAGCATAGATCTGTTGTAAGGAGACTGAGTACATTCTTGCACCATTTCAGAAATTAAGCTTCTTGGAAGAATTAGTTTAGCATTTCTTCCAGACTTGAAAATAATATCTCCAAGATACTTTGTTCCTGGATACTACAGCTTGTTTAAACTGGAAATTGTGGCTGCTCAAGGGTAATCTGGATTATAAAATAAAAACAAAGCAAACTTCCCCCAGTTTGGTTGCAAAAGTCCCTGAAGACTCTATGCTAACTGTCCAGGAAGGAATTCTCTATCAAAAAAAAAGTTAAGGCTTCTGTTGTATGACATGACTGACTGTAGCTTGGTATCTGATCCTTCTGTTGTTCCATGTCTGACGGACGCGCGTTTCCTCTTCGTTATCCATAGGTGCTACCAATAGGTTCTGACCTTCCGGCTGGCACTCCGTCCAGTGAGCAGCTGCCACCTTTTCCAGGACCTTCACTAACTCAGGTGCTACACAACGTGGCAGATTTTATCTGCTTCTTTTCCCTTCAGAGAGCATGTTTCAATTAAACTCTCCATTGCATGTTATTAATGTTCTTGGTTTTCTTTTCTTTTGACTGAGTAACCCCTTTTGTATAACTGTAGCAATAGCCTGAGTGGCTTCAGCACTGGGTGTGAGTGACCTGGTCTAGTGGAAGGTGTCCCTGCCCATGGCAGGGCATTGGAACTGGATGATCTTTAAAGTTCCTTCCAACACAAACCATTCTGTGGTTCTGTGCAGCTTGCCCTTTGGGGGTGCTGTACCCAGTGCCTAATCAGGCTTAGGGGTTTTAGTGTGTTAATCTGAACTTGAAATATTTTTTTAAAAGATATAATGCAGTGGAGTGTGTGCATAAAACTTGAACCTGTTTTCTTCTTGAAAAGAGTATAGTAGCAAAATAATATGAAAAACTATATATTGCCATGAAATGTTTATGGAAATGTAAAATTGCCTTTGTGAATTCCTCATGAGGTTTTTGGGGTTTAGTTGTTTCTTTTGATGATTGCTGTTTTGTTTTGTGTTGTTTTGGTTTTGTTTTTTTGATTTTGTTTATTTTGCGATTATTACTGCATTCTGATTTCACTAGGCTTTAAGATTTTCAAAAGGTATTTGAAGTTTTTTATCATAAACATGACTTGAAATGCAGCAGTGGCTTCCCCTGCTTAGCTTCTGTCCTTGTATACAACGGTTAGCTGGGATATTTTGTGTGTAAATGGTGGTGCCAAGCAATAGAACAAGAGGCCATGGGCAGCAACTGATGCGCGGAAGTTCCACCTGAGCATGAGGAAGAACTTCTTTCCTGTGCAGGTGACCAAGCACTGGAACAGATTGTCCAGAGAGGGTGTGGAGCCTCCTTTTTCTCCTTTTTTGGAGATAGCCAGGAACCAGCTGGATGCAATGCTGTGCCATGTGCTCTGGGATGGCCCTGCTTGAGCAGGGAGGTGGGAGCAGATGACCCACTGTGGTCCCTTCCAGCCTGACCCAGTGTGTGATTCTGTGTGATTTGTACAACTAAGGCAGATGACATCTGAAGTTGGAAGAAAAAGGCTTATTCAGCTGAAATATTTTCTAAAAGTAGCTCATTTTTACATCTTGATCTTAGAGCCATAAGCCACATTCCTGCCCTGTGAGAAGCAAGGAAATGGGTATCTTCTTTCTCCAAACTGAGCAAGAAAAAACCACTTGTTTTTTCCCCTGACTTCAGAGGCAGAAGTCAGGGTTTATCTCTAGTTCATCTCTTTTAGTCAGTTCTTTCTGAAGCATGGTTTTACTGAAGAGTAGGCGACAACAATTTGGTGATAATTTTTACCTGCATTCTTCCCATGGTCAGGTATCAGATGGATCAGGAGACAGCTAGTTAAAATCAGTCATATGGAGTTCATAGTCCTTTTCATTGCTGGAAACTCAGTATATTAGTAGCATTTTCCCCTTAGCTCAAAAGCACTTGTAGCCACTTCTATGACTCAAGCCACGGTACCACTGCAAAAGGCTATTTCCTGTTTGTCATAGGTATTTCTGGCAAGATTTGTCGCATGGAAGAGTCACAAATATAGATCCCTTGCTTCTTGTCCTTTCCAAACAACTTAGCGAATTTCACTTCTCATTTCAACTCAGAAGGATTGTCTAGGAATGAAACAAAATTGGAGGAGACCAACTGGATCAAATCTAATTGACTCTTAAGAGCATTTGCTCCTATCACATAATACTATCTGGAAAATTACTGGCTTGTCTTAAAGTAGACAGGCTTGCCTTCTCTGCTGCTTCTGTCACTAGTAGGTGATTACACAACTTTTTCCCTTTCCTTAGTAGCAGACTTGTAATTTGCAGACAGAGTACACGTCATCTCAAGACCAGTTTTGAACAGTCTGTTCTATAGTCTTAAATACCTGTTCTATTTATTCTTTAATTGCTTTTTAAAGTGTATTTAGATTAATCTCTCAAGCTTCATTTTGGTCCCCTTGTTCCGTAAGAGAATCTTTATTTCCTGGTCATTCTAGTAGCCATTTGTTTACTTGAAGCAAATATCTTCTTGTGAGCATAAGTGATGAGAATTATTTAGTATTTCAGGTGACATGTCCCCTCTATTTTACAGCGTTGGATTAAATTACCTCACTTGTTGCTAAGTAGTTGGCTTTCTGAATGGAGTCATGGAAGTCTGCATCTTCTGCTTTTTTTTGTATAATGGAATTTGTACAGGCTTTATTGTTCCTAGGGTTTTGGTTTTGTTTTGAAATCCACATGTCAGGAAGAATGTTATCCTGGCAACCTCTTGAAAGCATCTTTATGCTATTGTGTACCTCTAACTTTCAGTGCAAAGTAGTATTTTTATGTTGTCATGATCCCTACTTCAGTTTTAAAAACAGATACAGCTTTTTTTTTTTTTTTTTGTGTAATATACTTGGAAAGATTAATAATGCTAAAGTTTGGATGAAAAACTCTGTTCTGTAGGGTCAGAACTGCAGCTTAATGGTATCTGACAGTACGTTCTTTCAATGTATCTTATGGGCATGGCTCTAATTTAGTAATTTTGAGACTTTGGGACTTTTTTTATCTTCAAGATATTTTTAGGTAAAATATTCTTCTCTTTCTCTCCCCAATCCAACTGGCCAAGTTTGAAAAACATCTTGTATTCTAACTGAAACAGCTGAAATCTAAGTAATAAGCATACTTGAGAGATTCTGCCCCTCTCCATCCTCTTCAAGTCAATCCATCTATAGCCTCTCTGACAGACCTTGTGGGTTGGGGGTTTTTTCTTGGTTGATTGGTTTTGAGTGGTATTGTGGAGTTGTTTTCTTTTTTTTTTTTTTAAATTCCAGTTAATTTTCCTGTTCTGTTGTTTTTAAACAAATATGTTGCATGAGTTACTTCCAGTCTTACTATGATATACATGTTAAATCTAAATGTGTAGGAAGGAAGCTGCATAGAAATGTGGAAACTACTGAGTGCTTTAAATTTTACTATTAAATATGCCTGTTTCTCAACAATGCTTTTGTTTTTCCTGAACTGGGACATTGTTTTACTCTTTTTTTTCTCAGTCCCAACAGCCACTGGAAGATCTGGATGCTCAGCTGAGAAGAACCCTTAGTCCAGAGACCGTCCCAGTGACATCTGCTCCTGCCTGTGTATGTTTGCAATGTTGGCAGTTTAGTAGTCTTGAAAAACCTCAGTGTTTTTTCAAAGTCGTACTCTTAGGTCACTGCCTTTAATATCACTACACCAGTATTTAGACTTTTAAAAATAAAAATTCAGAGTCATCTTCCAGTTTGTGGGACTGAGTCAACCAAAATCGGAAAAGTCTGTATATTGCAATAGATTGTGTAATTTCCTGAGGCTGTTTTTTGGTATTAGTTGTTATTCCAACTTTTTTGGTGATGTCACCAAACTAGAAATGGAAGTGACTGTGGAATAAGGGGAAAGAGCACTAAAAAGACAATATGTGATATGTCAGTCTTAGTTTGGGAGGGCTGTTTCAAGTGTGGATGTGAAATTTTAAAAGCCTCTATTAAAGAGCTTTGGATACTGAATGAGGACAATGACTGACAATACAGGTGGCTGTTTATGCATTATTTCTGCACAGGCCTAGGGGTGATCTGCTCACAGCCTCAGGGTTATAAAGCCTGTAAAATCTCACCTTGCATTCGTCTTTTCATGGGTCATACTTCGTCCCTGTTGGAAGCAAAAAAATTATGTAATATGCAGTATGATGGATTTGTTGGCATTCAATGAAACTGGCTGAGTATTTTAATTTATTTTGTTTTCCTCCTTGACCCTGCAGTCTGTGCCCTCAGTAGCATCAACAACGGTTACTGGGCCGGTGTCCACAGCAACACAGAGTCTGAAGGATGGTAAGACAGCCATGATTATTTTAGGTGATTTCTCAGCATGGAGATAGAAATCAAAATTGAACAGAGTAACCACTTGGAAGGTTATAGCCTTTTCTAATAAGTCATGGAATGGCAGCTCCTTGAGGACATCTTATTAGTTTTTAGTAGCCAGACTGAAGTTTTCCCCTGTAGGCCATGAGGAGGGGGGATGATAGATACTTGCGTATTGTAGTGACTCATTTAGGATTTAAAGCTGTCCAAAGTGCTAAATTAAGACTCACAAAGAGTCTCCACTGTGCTGCTAAGGTACAGCATCAGGACTTGAAGGAACTGTTTTCTGTCATGTGTTATGTTCCTGGCAACAACAGTTGGACTCATTTTGTGTCATTACACTGTGTTCTACATGTAGGATACCTCTCCCTTACCCTAAGGGTGTTTCATTTCTGTTTGAACACAGAAGCCAAGGTTAAACTACTAAAAATTTAAAAAAGGTAGTAAGAAACCCAGACTTCCTTCTTTCTGCTTTAGAACAACTGAAGGTTGACTGGATGATCATCAGTTAAAGTCTGGATGATCAATGACTTTCAAATCTGTATGGATTGAGTTATTGGGGGGGATTCCAAACACTTGCAAAATAATCTGAGATTTTCCTATCAGTATTCATCTAATTGTCTTAATTTTTGAAATCTTCTATTTTTAAAAGAAGCTGTTATTATGGTGCTGAAATTTTTTCTTGAGCTGTCTAGTAAACACTGTTTAACGTGTGTGTGCCTCTGAAGTTGAATAACAAACCTTCAGGAGCCAATGAAACTGTGAAGGAAAATTATATTCTCTTATTTTGGGACATTGGTGAACTATAATGCAGAATTCATTAGTCTGCTATAGAATTAGTTGGGTTTTGTCTTTTAAATTTAGAAGGTAACGGTAAACAAACTGGGAAGTTGCTTAATAAACAGAGCAAGTTGTCCAATAGAACTGATTTAAAAATAGAATGTTATTTCTCAGCTTTGTAACTTTATACTGCCAGTGCACAGAGCAGCGAAATTAGGAGCTGACACCTAAGAGTCCAACTTGGTGAACTTCAGATAGACTGGTTTGAGTAAATGTGGTTTATAGCATTTCTTCAACTTGCCTCTTTTTGGTGAATAAGTTGTCCCCAGTGTTTGTAAAATTTAGGTAGTCACTCTGGGTATTGAATCAAAATAAACTTTTTCTTTCATAATTTTTTTCATAAAGTTCTATTTTTTATTATTTGTCTATTTCACATCCCTGTTTGAAATCAGTGTGGTTTTTTTTTTTACTGTTGCCTAAAAGTGTAGTTTTGGCAAATACACTGTGCAGGGAAGTTTGTAGAAAAATGCTTCAACTTAACATTAATAATTAACATTTTAATATTAATATGGTGCTATGAGTCTAGAAGCCTCTTTGGAGTTAACAGAAGTTGATAGTTGAATTTGAAGTACATAAAAAGAAATGGTTACAGTTCAAATAATGTCTTCCTCATTGTTGTCTCAATCCCATTCTCCTTTTCCTTAGCTTTCGCAGCAGGTGATGGAGAGAGCAGTGCTGTGGCTGCCGGAGCAGGAGCCAGTGTGCTGAAGATGGGACGGTTTCAGGTACCAGATGCTAAACTCACTTGGCTCTTGGTACAGCATCTTTGGGTGGTTCCTGGCAGTGCCAGCTCAGTGTGCCATGTGCAGGACTTTGCTGTCCAGGTAGAGCTTGTGAAAGCAGGTCTGCAGATGCTGTTTCCATTCAGGGCAGAGATTGCACAGTCTGTGCAGGTCTAGAGTTGTGAATATAGAGTTTCATCGCAGCAGGCCTTAGCTGTTGGCCTTGGTCTTTAATGTTGGGCTGCTCTTTCACTAACAGTGCTGGGATATTCACTGTATTATGTCCTGTTGGTGAAGGAGGCCCCATCTGAGGCTGCTGTTTCTTGGAGTTAATCCTCCAGATTACAAGAAGTGCTGCTTTATGTGGCAGTGTTTTGCCTGGAGGGAAGCGGTAGCTTGCTTTGTGGCATACCTAGGAAATGAGTTATTTTCCCCTCTCAGATGCATCTTACCATTAAGGGAAATAAAAGCATCATGTTAAGGAAAAACTAAGGAAGTCCGCATGATTGTATTTCTATTATAGGTATCGGTGGCAGTGGATGATGTGCTAAAAGAGGGTGACAAACCTGAAACCAAGCCAGTGCAATTTGAAACCACCTCCACTGATTCTTCAAGCCTTTCTGGCAGCAGCCCAGAGAGCACGCTGGTGAAGCAGGCTGAGAGCCGGAAGAGCGGAGCTGTGGCTGCCACCTCCTTGGATGTGGTGGATGGCATTCCTGAGGCAGCTCCCGGGCTGCCGCTGCTGGGAGGCGCTGCTCAGGCCACCAAGGTTGGGCGCTTCCAGGTGACGACAACGACGGATCAAGTGGGGCGCTTCTCCGTGTCGAAGGCTCGGGATGAGGTCAGCTGTGCTGAGAAAGAGCCAGTGACTCTTCCTCTCTCTGTGGGCTTGGAACAAGTTGCTTCTTCAGCTGCAGCTCCGAAGAAAGAATTGGAGTCAAGGCAGTCCCCACACATGAATGGTCCATCCTCTGATCCGGAGGTCGCTTTTCTCAGTGGAATGGCTAAGGATTTGGATGATGGCTCAGGGAGCCCAGACTCTGTCCAGCACCTGGGATCGAAGATCAGCCTCCCTGTTCAGAGCCTTAGCAACTCCTTCAACTCTTCCTACATGAGCAGTGACAATGAGTCGGATATTGAAGATGAAGACTTGAAGTTGGAGCTCCGTCGGTTGCGGGAGAAGTAAGGCTTTTTCTTTGAGTGGTTGTGTATGGAATAGATGTAACAGGATTAATATGAACTTCACCTGTACTTCCCTTAGCCTTTGCTAAGTGTCAGGAGCCATTGTCAGCATTTATGTGGGATGTAAGGTTCTTTAGTGGGAAAGCAGTATACAATTATAACAAAAGAGGAATATGCATGTTTGCTGGGCTGAATTTTCTACCCTGTAACCTTGCTGTATGTAGATTGCCAGTTGCACTGTGGATAAGACTGTAGATCTAAGAAAGATTTGGCATATCACTGGAGTTAATGGGAAAAACATAGTTTTGTTTGAAAATGACACACAAGTGTCTGCATTTCTGATCTGCATTTCTGGCATTTCTAATGGTTCTTTTCCTTAAGAGACCTTGTTGGCTCAGAAGAAGAATTTAGGAGTAAAGCAATGTGACCTACTAATTTATTTATACTGAAAGTTGAACTATTTTTTAGGGTAGAGTTTTAAATCCTGTGTATGCAACTGCTCTGAAACAAATTATAAGGCAATACCAGTGTAGAAGTCTCCAAGGCCATATGTCTGAGAAAATGAGTAATCTAGCTATTCCTGTAGCATTTGAATGCTTTTTTTGTACTTCTGTTTATTCTGGTTTTGTGATTGCAATGTTAGGAACTTAGTTTTGGAATTCTAGCCAGAGCTAGAGCACACTGGAAAATGGCAAGTGTTCTGCCGTGTGTGTTCAGTGGTTATTATTTAGTGGAAAAGATTTATTTACTTCTTTCTTAAATATTTGAGAGTTTGAGCAAAGAAGCAGCTCAGGCTTACTGGAGGGGAGGAATTGTTTGCATCTATGTGTATACATAGAATTCTTATAAATCCCACTGTTTTGTAACTTGTTAGGCACCTTAAAGAGATCCAGGAGCTGCAGAGCCGCCAGAAGCAGGAGATTGAGTCACTCTATGTGAAACTGGGAAAGGCTCCACCTGCAGTCATTATTCCCCCAGCTGCACCCCTGTCAGGAAGAAGGAGACGACCTACAAAAGGAAAAGGCAGCAAGTCCAGTCGTAGCAGCTCCCAGGGACATAAAAGCCCTCAGCTATCAGGTAAGGCTTCCTTCAATATTTTTGGCAGATAAAATAGACCAAGTACCATCTCTCATTCTTAGATCTGTATCTCTGTCTTTGTCTTTTCTTTTGAGAAGAGAGTGTGTGTACCAGTTCCTCCCTGGATTTCTTTTATCATTTTTGAAATTACTTTTGCTGTTTGGTAGTCTTGCTTGGGACTTTTTCAGTCCACTGAAAGGTACTGTGACATTGTTCTGTAAGAGCAGTTTTAGAGTTGTGATTTGTGGTTTTTAGATATTAGACACTGGGCTCTGACTAGGAAGAAAAGTGTAAATTTACAGTATGGCAGAAAGGTTTGTTTCTTAAAGATAAACTGTGCTTGTTCCCTCCTAAAGCTGATATTGCAGAATGGGTCTGGTCTCTTTAATCATCTGCAGAGACTTATTTTTTTCTCATTTAGTACCACTTAAGCATGATATTACTAGTGTTCTTACACTGCAGAAACTCACAGTTGATGGATATTAAAATAGTGGCTTTTTTTCATGGAACTGAAGATTTGTTGTACTTACAAATTGAGAATCAGTTTCAATTGTCACAGCTTCTTTTCTTACTAAGACCATTTTTCTGATAAACAGAACTCAGGATCTAGTTCTGTTTACTGATTGAGTGACGTGGGTGACAGATATCTCTGGGTAACTGGAGATTCTCTAATCCTGTAGCAGGAGCAAACAGTATTGGAGGGCCAGCAGTGCCAGCAGAAATATTTGATACTGCTTCTTGCGTATTCACTTCGTTAATTCCATGTCATGCTGAGATTTCTGTATCCACTCACCCTGGCTGCTCATTTCTGTTTTGCTGTGTGATAGAGGAGCTCTGTGGGCGCATAAACCACCACAGAGTTGTCTTAAAACTGAGGAATTTTTCTGGTCTTACTGCTTTCTCAGAAACTGGAGTAGTTCCCTCCCCCTGCCTCTTCTTCTCTTGCCTGGATTGTCGTGCTTGATCAGGTTCAAAAATGTATGGAAACCAAAACTTTTTGCCTTCTTTTTTCCTCTAGGCAATCTGTCAGCTCAAAGTGCACCATCAGTCTTGCCCCCTCAGCAGACCCTTCATCCTCCTGGCAGTGTGCCAGAGACTGGGCAGAACCATTTGTTACAGCCCCTCAAACCTTCACCTTCCAGTGAAAATCTCTACTCTGCCTTCACCAGTGATGGTGCCCTCTCGGTACCGAGCCTTTCGGCGCCAGGCCAAGGTAAGACTCCAAATGCAATTAGTGTAATTAGCAGCGGAAATGAATGGTTGACTTCATGACACTTAATTTTTAATACCTGGTATAAAGTAGCTCTGGGGTCCCCAGCTTATGTGTGGAGGCTGATAAGGATGTTGTTTGCAGCTGGATTTGTAGCTTCTCACTCAGGTGAAGTGTGAGGTGGTTGAAGGTCTGAAACCCCAAGGCCAGCACAAGAGAGTGCAGTGGGGTTGTGGCAGAGAAGTTCTGCTGACCTGGGAAAGGTGTTGGCTCAGAGGAAAAGAGACTGATGAGACTGGGGGGTGGAAATCAGACCAAGGAAGGGGCAGAACAGGTTTGATGTTAACAGATAACTGAAATGGTTGGAAGTTTCCAAAGACTTGGAGTCTTAGTCCTTTTAGACTTCCTAGCTGGTTTGGCTGTTTGTGTCAATGGAGTTTTTAACAGTAAAAGGTAAAAAAAGGCCCATGTTCTTTAATTGTGAATTATCCTGGAAGGAAGAATCAGTGTAGGAGGATGAAGTGGTGGGAGTAGTAAATTGGTCAGGTACTCAGGTTTCTCGAGTTGTGGGTTGCTTGTTATTAGTATGTTATCAAATAATTTCTCAGGCACAGCTCTGATTTATTCAGTAAGGAGGGCTTTTTTTGCTTGTCATTAGGGGATGATTCCTTTATTTACCTGAACTTAGCTGTTGTAGGTTTTTTTTTCCCTTTGCACATCTTTTTGAAAAGCTTCGACATAGGCAGTTTGAATACATCAATTCTAATGCGTGTTTTTGCTGAAACTGAAGAAGTGCATGCAGAAAATGGAAACAGACTTTAAGAAAGAATTTTTTATAGAAGTTTTTTTTAGGAGCCATTTCAGGCATTTTGGAGCTACTTGAATCATCTCCCTGCATCCAGAGTTGTGCAGTACCATTTAAAAATTGGGTACTTTTGCCAGGATTTGGCTTTCCTGTAGATTGCAACTTTATAGTTGGGTTATGTCCTGGAGAGTAGCAGTGCAAACTTGGCCTCATGTCTGGAGGTGCTGGAGGGAGTCTCTTCACTCCGTATATTGTCTCTGTACTCCTTGGTCTGCACTTTGAGACTTATTCTTGTGTGTCGTGATTGCATTTCACCCTTCCAACTTCAAGTTGCTAACATCTTGTAGTGGTGTTCTGTCTCCTCTCCTCTCCTTTCTCTGTTCTCCCTGTTCTTGTTTTCTCACAGGCTGTGCGAAGTTTAACTGTGCATCTGAGAGAGTGACCTTCAAGCCTGGTGGCAGGAGGACCCGATTTCTGAGTACGCCCTGCTTGGCTCTTTGTGTGTAACACCTTTACTCCTTCCTTGTCTGTTTTTTGTTTTGTCTCTTTGGTTTTTGTTTCTGCTGCTTGGATCTGTTTCATGCAGCCCATCCTCATCTGCCACCTTGTATTCCCTCCCATCCCATGGCTCAGCTCAGCTGCTCTTAGCACACCTTTAGAAGTTTGGGTTCTCATGTTAGGTGTTCTCTGCTGTTAAATTCACTGTAACAAGCACTCATGTTCTCTAAACCTTGAGAGGAAACTTTCAGGACAGGTCAGTGAAATGACACAAACTGGTGAGACTTAGCAAGGCCCAATGGTAATTTTGCTTCAGCATATGTTAGATGACATGAGACTTGTAGGGGGTTAATCTTTCTAATGGAAGAGTGAGGAAGATTTGTTTTGCAGGTTATCCCTTAGCTGGACACTTCAGTAGTGGTGGGGGAGTGTTGCCCTCCCTGGCAGTGTGCTTGCAGCACAAGTTGGATGTGTGTCCCCATGCTCTCAGCACCAAAGCTGGTGACAATGCAGAGCTTTGATGCCACCTGTAGGCAGCTTGTAGTGACGACTTGTGTTCATTAACAGATGGCTAGCTAAAGATCCAAGTGTTAAAGAGGTTTTAAAATAATTAGAGAGTAATTCCAGGCAAAAAGAACCTTACCTACTAATAGGCTCAGGTTGAGAAGTTTTTCCTGTGAATTGGAGATATATTAAATGTAAAACAAGTAGCAGTGAAGGTGGGTAAATAGACATTTTCAGACATCCTGTCAGCCCTCACAAGCTAGCTTGCAGCTCTTTTCAGAATCATCTCATTTGTACTTACATTAGGCCAGACTTACAAGAGAGCCTCAAACTTCTGATGTGGCTGAAATAACAATATGCTTGAGCCAAGGCTGCTGGTGTGATGCTTTTTATTGGGAGTGCTGCAGTATCTCCTATGCTGCTTCTGCAGGCTGGAGCCTTTAAATGTCTGACATTTGTTTCCCACCCTCTGGAATGACTCGATATGAGGAAGTTTGGAGTGCTGTCAGGATCCCTCTGGTCGCTGCACTGCATGGCAGTACCACACATCTGCATCATCTGTCTTGCTGTGCTTGGCAGGGGCTCAGCTGAGCCAGAGCTGTGTGTGGGAGCTGGGCCTGGCCTTCTGCAGAGACAGCTGCAATGCAACCAGCCCCATCCTCTGAGAAAGGAAGGGAAACGTCTTCCTGGCTGTTCAGTTTTACACTAACTCTAGCCCACTTCACTGAATTTGGGATCTAAGCACTAAAATGATTTAATTTTTTAGATTTAGCAGCTTTAAATGTTTTTGCTGCGTATATTAATGTGCAGATGTGCACTGACATCTGCACTATCAAGATTTAATGTTCCTTTCTTGGAAGAAGTTAAATTCTTATCAAAGCTAATTTAAAATTGTTAGTCTGGCCTGTCCTTTTTTGGGGGAAGGGAATATGAAGAACAGCCAGTCTGTTTCTAGAATTGACATTGAACTGAATACATGAGAGTATAATTTACTTCTAAGGCCTAGGCTTGCTGTAAATTGGCCATGATCTGGCTATAAGAGTCCTTTGGCATGTGTATCTCTTGCTTCTGGGACTGATGCTAAGGGAAACAGATTCCTTTTGAAAAGAGTGTTGTAGCTGTCCTGTAAAAGCAGGTAGTACTTGGCATGGCTCAGCTTGGCCTGGCACCTGGCTTGCTGCAAGCTGCTTGCTCCCTGGAGCCTTGTCCTTGAAGTGCTGTTGCAGACTGCTGTGGAGAGTGACAGCTGGAGAAGATACTGGGTTGGAATCAGTGGTGTTGAGGAAACAGTGCAGTGATTGATGCTTTTAACTGTGCAGCTGGAGAAACAGAGTGGTACAGCTTGGCAGGGAATGTCTCAACTGTTTTTACACATCTGAGAAAAGAGGATGACAAACTAAAAGCACTTGACCTATCAAATAAATCTGTTGCTGGTTGAAATTTGATAGTTGTAAAATGCTTCCTACGTCCTGGCAAAAATGGAAGATGTACTTGCTTTTCCTTCTGTGATAACAGCCACAGTTGTGACTGTTTGATAACAGTTGTGACCTCAGTGTCTCCTGACATTCTTCACAATGGTTTGGGAATTATGAAGAATAAATGTAGGAGGCTGGGCCTCTTCTCTTTGTGATTAAACTGTCAGACGAGTCTTTTGAGTTTGTCTAGAATGTCCCAGTAGTGACTGTTAAAGCCCTGCTGTGCTGTGTCCTCTGTTTCTCACCAAGCTTTTTGTAATGTTTCCTGATACTAAACCTTTCTCACTGTTTCTCTTATCTTTAACAAATTACTCTCTCTTTGTGCTTCAGGGAAGATGGTGAAAAAAGTCTGTCCTTGCAACCAGCTCTGTAGTAATTATCTTATTTCTGTTATCTCCAATTCCTGATTGTAAATCTATTCATCAGCTTTTCCTGGTCACTGAAGCCTTATGTCCCTGACTCTGTCTCCAGCACAGCATCTGTCTGTCTGTGTTATGCCCTCTAATGTGTGCTCTGTCCTTAGTATATTGACGGGTCTGGTGCTGCTCTTGCAGCCAGGTGGAGGCAGGCAGAACCTCCCCTTCCCTGTGGAGCTCTGCTCTCGCTAACGAGAGCGACATCAGGGTCAGTTGCTCATTGTAACCTGCTGGAGTTGTACTCGGAGCAGCTGCTGGGTTTGGGATTTGATGGGGCTTATCACCTCAGTGATGGATCCAATTGCAGACACTCCTCCAATGTTTTAAAAGCCTCTTAAGAGTAAGCCATCAGAGATCTCCAGTGTGTCTCCCAAAGCAAGAGATGTTCAGAAAAGCCTGTGTGTACACATGTCATTTAAGACTGTTTTAAAGGTGTCATTTGACTGTGGTTTATGGGGGAAGAAAATCCAAGAGCAGAATTAAGGCATTATAGGTAGTGGGCTGGAGAGAGAGAGCCTGTTTCACTTCAGATCCCTCATGTCAGAGCAGAACTGGGGATGGCTGCTGTGACCGAGCAGGAATGTGGGGGTTGTTTCCATGAATGCTACAAGTTGAAGCACTTGCTTTTCAGCCTCTTCTGGATGGCAGTTTCTGCAGGCAGTGAGTGTGTCAGAGCTCAAATGTAAAATTCCTGAGAAGTCAGTTTTAAATGGACCTTAGGTGAGAGCTCAGCTCTGATGCTGTAGGCTGGTAGGTCTGACCTGAGATGGGAGCTCTCTGACAAAGTCACTTTAGGAGACAAAGCTCTGGCAGCCTTTGTCTCCTTGAACCAATCTAGTTCTTTGGAAAACTCTTAAACTTTCCTAAGGGATCTTTTATCTCTCAGCTGAATGTGCTGTAGTCTATGCCTTGATTAACTCTCCCCCTCCGTAACCTGAGGAAGCTCTCTGGTGTAGGTCCAGGATCCAGAGTACTTAGTGATTAAAGTGGAAATGTGAAATAACACAAGTGGATTCTGGCCATTCTGAAGAGGATGAGAGCAAGTGTGTCAATTCCTGCATGAACCCCCATGGTGGAATGTGATTATTACTGGTTTTGGCGGTGTTCCCCCTCCCCCAAGTACCTCTTCCTTGCTTTTGCCTCATTTGTATTTAACTTTACTTTTCACATCATTGCTCTTATTAAATGACTGTATCCAGAGCCCTTCCCACGTGATGCATGCTTAAGGTTCTTGTTATTTCACAGCAGACATTCCTTGCACCACCCAGTGTGTCCCTGCTCCTCTCCATCAGTGCTGCAGCCTCACTCCCTGCTCAGGGAGCCTTTTCCTTCCCTTGCCGTGTGTTCTCGCATGTGTCTGCCCCCACTAACACCTCCTGTGGGCACCCAGCCCGGGAGCCACTTCCGTGCTTGAGCTGGAACTGGTGGGATCAATCTGTGTCCTTCCCTCCTCAGCACTACTAGAGGCAGTAACACTTTATTTGTCCTGCATAGTAAGTATGTCACCTTCCTAATCCACTCCTCAGTACGAAACATTCCTGCAGGGGTTTGGAACCAGTTCTTTCTTTGATACAGTGGTGGCAAGGAATGTGGCTGATGGCCAGGGAAAGTGGGACAGATGAAGGAACTGCCAGGCAAGAGACAGTGATTCTGTCATTTGGCCTTTGCAATAGAGACGTGATGTTCATTGCTGGTATTTCTGTGATCCACCTCTAAATGGCTTCCCTTCAGAAATGCCTGCCATAAACTCAGGTTTTCATGGATTTCCCAGGTGCAGCAGTCCCCTGAGGGAGCAAGTAGAAATATTTGAGGAACTTGAGGAATAGGTGAGGATGAGGGTTTGCAAGCAGTGCTGTCTCTAGCCCTGCTGATGCTGATTTTGTATTGGGTCTGCTCTAGTGGTTAACTGGCACTTCCACAGCTGTAAATGAGGGAGGATACTTTGCAATACTGCTGGGAATTTTGGATCCTAGGTAATACACAACTTCTTTGCTTCATGGTATGACGTCTGCCTTTTAAAAACCTAGATTAGAGTGCAGGTGCTTGTTTATAAATATGAATGGCATAGGAAGGCTATCCAAAACAAAGCTTCTAGGTTGGTTTTCCCCCCCACAGGATAAAGTTCAGCAAGCTTTCTAGCAGAACTGAAACCTGGCATTTATGTGAAGGGGTTTTGTGTTCTTCCAGTGAAAAGAGAAACCTGTCAGCTTGTCTGAGGAATACCCTCATTTCTGCCTTCTTTAAGCTGTATTAGTTGTTTGTATCTCAAATGCTTATTCTTCTGACTTAGGAAATCTGAACATAATGACAAAAAATGTTTTTAGAGGCAAAAAGCAAAATTTAATGCAGTACAGACCTTCCCTGCAGATCCTGGCCATTTGGTGGATGAAGACAGTCCCATTTGGTTATGCTCAAGAACATAAGTCTGGCAGCTATGGGAAACAACAGTTGCTGTTTCTGGCTGGGGCTTTTTTTTTCCTTTTTTTTTTTTTTGGTAAACTGGGTGAATTTTTCTCTTCATTTCACAAAGTGGAGATAATTTGCTACAGAGCAGCTGGCAATGCTGATTTTACTGCTCCTTATTCAGCATCCAGCATTGTCCTCCAAGATGGAATTGACCTGTACCAGTAGTGGTTGCTGCTGATTAAAAGGTGTAGGATGAGAGAGCAACATGCCTGTACTATCATTCAGTGCTGAAATCTAATGTCCTTTTTCTTCTACAAAGACCTGTAGGCTGCTACCACTCCCCTCTTAGGATGACCACTTGCAGCACTTCTTGCAAAGCAAACCTATCTGTGAAACACTCTGAATCTGAGAAAATGCCTGTAGGAGTCCTTGCAGTTCCCACTTCAGTGTGTCCTGGAATTGAAACTCAGAATTAATTTGCATGGCATTTTAACTCTTGGTGTGCCATTACCACAGTTATTGAATGCACTTAGGACAGGTCAGCGCTGAGCCAAGTTGTGATGGCTGTGTTTGTGTTTGTAGGGACCAGCAGCACCAACACAGTGGGGGCTGCAGTGAACAGCCAGGCTCCCCAGACCCAGCCCACAGCCATCGCCTCGAGCCGCAAGGGCACCTTCACAGACGACCTGCACAAGCTGGTGGATAACTGGGCTCGGGACGCCATGAACCTGTCTGGCAAGAAAGTTGGCAAAGGGCACAGCAGCTACGAGGTGAGGTGTGACCTGTGAGGGGGTGTGGTGAGAAGCTGTGGGTGTCCTTCTGTCTGCCTGGGGTTTCAAACATAGCCAGAGCACAGTCTGGGGCAGCAGCTCTAGAGCACTGCTGGCTGGCTCTTCACGTGGAGGATGTACTGCCTGCTCTGGAAGGGAGGGGGAAAACTAAAGGGGAGGGCCTTGGCCTGGCCCCGTAAATACCCCTTGGGAGCAGATTGTAGACCAAGGGGTGGACTGGTGGTTTTTAAAGTCACACGGTTAAAGTTCTCTTGGTGGTTGGATTACCTTTCAGGGCCCTGGAATGGCAAGAAAATTCTCGGCACCAGGTCAGCTCTGTATCTCTATGACATCTTCCCTGGGTGCTACACCCATCCCTGCAGCATCAGCTACCTCTTTAGGTCCCTTCAGCAAGGCCATGTGCCCCCCGCAGCAGTACGGTTACCCAGCAGCGTCCTTCCCCCCGCCCTGGAGCGGGGCAGGGGGCCCGGCGGCGCCACAGCTCGGCCAGTTCCAGCCCGTGGGTGCCACGTCTTTGCAAAGCTTCAACATCAGCAATTTGCAAAAGTCTGTCAGCAACCCTCCAGGCTCCAACCTGCGGACCACTTAGCCGTGCCCAGAGACCCTGCTGGCTACACCTCGGGACAGGACATGGGGAGGGAGATGGGGCCCTGTATCACTACTAGTGCTGCAATGAACTGGTAGCTTGCCAGACTGGGAATGAATTTCTCTTTTCCAACCATTGCTGTCAACTCTCTGTAGCGGGAGTTTCCCCACACGCTTGGAAGGGGGAGGAGGATGATCAGCATCCTTGTGATGGGACAGTGCTTTTCACCGAGGGGGGCTGCTCTTGTGTGGAACGAGAGCTGTGAGCAGAAGCCAGGGGGTCAGTTCATACAGTCTTGCTGTTAAATATTTCTGGTCGGAGGCTGAATCCACACGTGTGGAGGTGGGAGAGCTGAACCCTAGCATGAGGCTTTAGCATGCTTCTCACCTCTTCCTGAAGAACCAAGATCCAGAAAAAGCTGTCCAAATTCCCCTCCTCTCCCTCTCCCCAGTCAATAGTATCTGGCTCTGAAATGATGGGGCACACGAATGGACTTGTGGTGCAGCCCGTGCTTGATAGGTCATTACTGCTTTAAGTAAGATATTAACAGCTTTGACTGCAGCATTAGAGCAATTTAAATTGTTAAAAAAAATTTTTAAAGTTCCCTGCGGACATGTACTTACCATCAGTTTTGATGTGGAAACACTGTGATTATATAAATGTTGTTGGACAACAGTAGTTTAAAAATGAGTGGAATATAGAGGGTTAAAAAAGTTAAAAAGAAAAAATGGGAAAAAAAGCTAGCTATATCCTTATACTTATTGGAGACACTTTAACTTTTTCCTTTGTATTTTCATTGTATTAGATAAATAAATGTGAATGTAAAATTGTATAAATTAATGTACTTGAATACTTGTCTGTTCTCCCAGTATGCTTGCTGGATATTTTAGTGCCTTGGACTTCTCTTGCTTCTGCAGTTTAGCGTCGTCTTCCCAGCAGAGCCCAGGTGGGCAGAGGGCAAGTTGAGGGCAGGATGTTTGTGCCCAGCGCCCGGGACGTTGGAGCAGGAGCGTGGAAGGGAGGTCACCGAGGCTGCGGGTCGGAGCAGTTCTGTTGTGGGAAAACTTATCCAGGTGGGCAGAGCTGAAGGTTTGGGGTGACAGGGGCCAGGTGGGCTGGGACGGAGGGATGCAGGTGAAGCTACAACGAGACATAACCAATATTGGCTCTGGAGGCAGGAGGACTGGGTCAGAAACGGAGAGAGGATGGGGAGAACATGTATCTTTGGGAAAGGCCCAACTTAAGATGCTGTTTGACTCCAGCTGCAAAGTGGTAAAGATGTTTGGTCAGGATGTGACTTGAGGGAGAAATGCCATTGCTCGTTGGCTTGGGCTTATCTGCTGGGATTGCTTTTCTTACCTTTTTTTTGGTAAAATTCATTTAAGCCAGGAACAGACTGTCCTGGTGCAACGTCCATTGCCGGCAATGGATGTACTTGAAGCAGCCGGCATCAAGAAGTTTCCTCTGTCTTACTTGGAGGATTTTCAATTTTGTTCACTCTTAAAAAATTTCAAGCTGGTACCAGGACTGTCACTGTCTGTCACTTGTCACCTCTTAGTACCTGTACTGTATCTTCTGCTTTGGTCATTCTCCCTTTTTGTGTTTAAGAAATACTGGTTTCCTCTTCAAAGTCAAAATAATACCAGCCAGTATTTATGTAGTGCTGCAGAAAGCTGTGATGGATGAGGGTGTAGCTTCCTGGTGCTTGGGAGCAGGTCGTTGGTGTCCTGGAGGCTGGTGCATCACAGGGGTGTTACTTGTCCACGTTTGTTTTGATCTCGGAGCGCTGTTCCCTGCTGGGGCCTCAATAGGGAGTTTTTATGTCTGCAGATGTTCTCACGCTTTCATTTTCACAAAGAAACGTGCGAGATGCTTTCTGTTCCTGTCCTTGTTTAGCAGCAGTTCTGGCAGCAGGGCGGGCGCTGGCTGGAGAGGAGCGGCTCCGGGCCAGGGACAGGCGCAGGCTGAGGCTCCGGGAGGACAGGGGAGGAGGCTCCGAGGGGACAGGGGAGGCTCGAGGGGGAGCAGGAGAGCAGCGGGCCCAGGGCTGAGGCCAGGTGGGAACCTCTGAAAGGATGGATGCAGGGGGGAGGCTCTTGAGCACGCCCAGGGAAACAGGAGCAGGGACAGAGCTGAGGCAGTAATGAGAGGAGGGCAATATTCGTGGCAGAGGAACTGGTCAGCTGGATGCAGCACATGGTTATTTAAATTTGATCTAATGAGTTTGAGGTCGTTTTTTCACTTAATGTTATGCAAGAACTGGTTTTATTTACCATTGATTTTTTTTTTCTCCCTCCCTCTCCTCCTGTGGATGAATAACTGAAGTCTAGAGGAATAAACTAATGCTACTGAACTGTTAAATTATTTTGTTTAATATTACACTTTGAGTATCTTTTTCCACATAAAATCTGTTTCTGAATTACAAGCGTTTTCTTTACATTATTTAACAATGTACACTGTAAAAAAACAAAAATAAAAAAAATAAAATTAATTGAAACTTTGGGCTTCCCTGGCCATAGTTAGTTGTGTTTTGTACTTAACCCTTCTCGTATGACGGTGCCCCGTGCTGCACTTTGTTACCTTTGTAGAATATTGAATGAAGCCATTCAAATAAACTAAACCTGCTTTGGTTGAGCTGTGGGTTTTCTTGTGGAACATCAGGTTCCAGCCCCTCTGTCCTGGTCCTGCAGTGATGTAACTGTTACCCAATTTACCAGTTTGTCACAGGAAATACAAGAAACCCAATTTAATGAGAACTTTAACTGCTCAAAAGCAGTGACCAGTCACGAGCCTTTGGCCTTTAACAGGATATGGTCTTTTAATACAAAAAGGACTGGAGGGCAAGACTGCGTTGGCCTCTGTACTCGCCACTAAGATACACCTGCCACGGGTAGGAACCCCAGAGGCACGGTAGGTGGGGGTAAAAAAGCCATACTGGACCTCTGTGATCCCATTTTGTCCATTCCAAATAAGTGTGTCTAAGGAAAACCTGGGATTTTTTTCTTCTGTTCCCACTGTCCTCACCCACATCAATGGATGCTAGTATGACTCCTTAAAAAAAAAGGTTTTTTATTTTTTGAAAAGGAGGAATAGATTATCAGAATTGAAAATGAGAGTTAATTGTTTGAACCAAATGA
The DNA here is from genome assembly GCA_013399945.1 of Ploceus nigricollis. NCBI lineage: Eukaryota > Metazoa > Chordata > Aves > Passeriformes > Ploceidae > Ploceus > Ploceus nigricollis. The sequence goes on along the minus strand of VXBC01010289.1, from coordinate 1,592,386 downwards.
CTTATGGAAAAGGAATAGGAGGGTTTGATATAGATGAGCAATGTGATGGCTGGCTCTCACAATGAAGAGATGGATATTAGGTGTATGTTGATGTATAGTGATGTTATTTAATATATCCTCCCATAGTCCTCTTTCCCCNACATAACATATTGATGTCACTGGACAGCCTTGGCAGTCGGGGCATTTGGGGGGGGAGGTCAGGCTTGTTACTAGGAGGCGCAGCATGGCAACACCTGACCTCCAATCGAGTTGTAAGAAAGTGATCTCCACCAATGGATGGCAGAGAAGGAGCTGACTGACAAAACCTTGGGAGGGGCTAAGGGTATCAAAGGCAGAGCATCCGTTTTGTAAATGAGCACGTGGCTGCTGGTCATGGAGATGCCTGGTGCTCTAATTTTTCCTTATTCAGGCTTTTGTTGTATTTTTGTTAAGGTTTAATAAACTTTTGAAATTTTGAAAGTGAGCATCGTTTCTCACAAGGAGGAATTTGGTATTTCTAAACACTAATTGCTGCTGCATTTCTTTCCATTTTAAGAACAGCTTCTGTTATGAGTCATGCTGCGCAAGCCTCGAAGGGAAAAAAAAGCTCCCAGTATAAGTTTTCCTGCCCTTTTCAAAGGGACCAATCCCGAGAGACTCGTTGCAGTGACTTTGTCAGAGGAGGCACAGCTATATTTGCACCGTTTCCAGAGCCAAGGAAGCTGAGGCCGTTCCATTTTTGTTACAGACTTCTGAACTTTTTTCCTTGTAAAAGTTTGGAACAGCTTTGACTTCAGTAATTTGGAAGGTCTGCGTGCTCCCTTCCTAGCAGGTATATGGTTTCAACAGCGAGGGCATGACTCAAACATGTGGAATGTGCTTCTTCCCTGAGCTGTTCTGAAGGCAGCACTGAACTGGCCAGAAACAAGTGCGGTGCAATGTGGAACTGTTTTCTAGATGTAATCTATCACCGTTAATTACAGCTTGTCCTGCCTTTCCACACTGAAGTCAATTCCTGTCCTTTGTCCTGTTCAGGAGGTAAGTGGAGAGTAAAGGATCTTTTAAGAGAAAAGGACTGATTAAATGATGAAGGCAGAGAAGGAGGAAGAGGAATAAATGCTGAATATTCCACATGTCATTACAGTTAGAGCAGTGAGGCAAACCATGGGACTAGGTCCTGTCTGAAGCCTGAAATTGATTTCAGGGTTGGACTAATCCCAGAGTTTGTGTAAATTTTCCTGGTGCAGCTCTGACTTCCAGTCATGTGGCATCATTCTTCTTGCCTCCAGCACTGCAGTACCAGGCTCCCCCCATGGACACCCGGGGACGGTGACACCGCTCCTGCCACAGGAGCGGCGCTGCCAGCACGGGGCCGCTGGCCTGAGCCCTGCCGTGGTGGTGCCTGGAACTGCAGCTGCACTGCAGCGAGCAGAACCGGCCAGCCCAGCAGAACTCCCCCCTTTCCTGCACGGAGCTGCTCGAAATGGATAAGGGAGTATTCTTCCAATACTGCTTACAAATTCTTCCTTTGGCCTGCTAATTGGACAGATGGATTCTGACCTGATTCCAACAGCTTTTGGCTTTGCTGTAACCTCTGAACCCCTGTGAGGTTTCTGTTTGCTCATCCTAAAGCAAAGGAGGCTGTGCAGGTGCAGCGCTGCCCCTTTCGCTTTAGAACACGGTGCCTCCTTCGAGGCACCTCGTTCAGCAGGGCAGAGAGGCACGAACAGCTCCCAGAGGGGTTTGTTTTTTAATGTTTATTTCTGTATTGAAAGGGGTTGAAAGCTTATTTAAAAACAGCAGTGCAGCTCCCATTCCTGTTCCAAAGGATCGGAGCAGGCACGGGGCTGCCGTGTGCAGGCTGGCAGCGGTCCCAGCGCTCCTGCCCTCAGGCACAGCCGGAGGTGCTGCCGATGCACGGACTGCAGGGAAGGGGCTCGGGAACGGGAGCGAGGGGCTCTGCCCCGGCCACGCAGCCATGGGGCAAAGGGCAGGGCTGCACCTCAGATACCGCCAGTGTCCCCCCTGGCCACTGCTTGTACCTTCTGTCCCCTGGCCACAACCCCCCTGCTCCCCGTTGTACTGAAAATCTCTCGTTTCTGTGCTGGAATGCAGCACTGAGGGAGAGACAAGCTATGAACTGCATCTCATTTTTACCAATCCATTCTGTTACTGCTTAAGGCAATTTACAGGTAATATCCACTTGTAATATGGCCACAAGTCTCGTGCTGCAGAAGCACAAAAAATGGCATGGTTATAGAAAAAGGCATCTGAAATACATAATAACCTAAGAGTACATGAAGTCCTTCTCTTGTTGCTTCACTATAATGTACAGCAGAGTCCATGTGACACAATTTGGAAAGCCAGCTGCAGCCTTGTGATGTAATCCATGACAGAGGTACAGATCCCACTGGGTGCCTCACGTAGGTTCCAGTCTCCTTTTCTTCAAGCTCTGACTTCTCCTGAGGGGGCTGCACCCTGCCACACAGGGAGAAAGTGAGAAATGGACATTTTTTCTGCCTCCAAGTATGTTACTCAATTCTTTTTCTAACTCTTCCTTGACAGGACAGTAGGATGGATAAAAGCAGTTTTCCAAGACCACTGTCCCAGCTTCTGCAGCCAGGTCCAAAAGAAAGGAACGTTTCTCCCACTGGACTTTCCCAGTCTCCCAAGAGCCCCTGTGAAGCCAGAGCTCAGTCACTTGTGGCAGCACGTACCTGGGGTGTGCTGCTGGGCACAGCTGGTGCTGGGGGCTGAAGCAGGGGGCTGCAGCTGTGCCAGCCTGGCAGCAGCTTTGTGCTGGTTCCCCCTGTGGGGTGTCCTGCAGCGAGTGCTCGTCTGCTGATGGCCACGGGGTGTCTCAGGTGCCTGGTGTGCAGCTGGTGAGGGCTCTGATATTTTGGCACCCGTTACCTTTAGATCAGTGCTCTCCAAGGAAATGTCCCAAAGTTCAGGATCATCTGGAAGGAATGAGAAGGGGATCCATGACACAGTACTGTACTACAGGAATGGCAGTAGCTCCAAGATCAGCACATTCTTTTCCTACAAGCAGTGACCACTACACAATTTAAACTGTAAAGCATCTCTTATGTCAGTGTGCAGCAGGGTCCTGCCCCTTGTGCCCTTAAGCGAAGTGCAGGCCCACAATGTGTGACCAAACATCCATGGTTATATTGAGAAAAGACACCCCAAATCCCCCCCAGGTTCTGTATTGTGCAGTATCACCTCAGGAAAAGGATTCATCAAACAACTCTACTGAAGAGCCTAAGTGAAACCCCCCATAGAGATGGACATCATCTCCCTGCCACTCAGGCAAAGTTTGTATTGTTAAGGTCAGAATCACACTCACACTTCTGTTATTCCAATTCTTCAGAGCTTTTACCCTTACACTGTATTCTGAATTAACCAGGTTTAAATGCCAATGATTTAACACTTTATTACTCATCACTCTTTGGCTGACCTGCAAAGAACTCCTCTTCTATGGCCAGCTCCTGCTGCACTTCTGCTGGAGTGCTGTGCTTCACAGGAGCGTCGGATTTTGCTGCAAGGAGGCAACACAGGAGAGATTAATACCAGAAATACAGACACACCCTTTGACTGCTTGTAGCAGAGCATGAGCCTGAAATGACAGCCAGCATTACCACCAGGTACCCTCTTTTGTCCTAGAGCCAGCTAAGGCTTGGAAGCAGAATGTGGGAAGTGACATTCTGTACCTGATGACATCTGATGAGCAACTGTGCTACTTCGATGTGGTTCTTAGCCTGTCCATCTCCATGTTCCTGCTTCCACATGGCCCCAGACTCCCCCAGGAGCCAAGGGCAATGCATCAGTAGCTCGGGCAATATCTGTTTGCTTGCAGCTACCACAGCCAAGGGCTGCAGCCTCAGCTTGGATGCAGCAGGTTAATGGTGCTTTAGGGTGGCTGGAAAGTTGCAGATTTAATGATGCAGGTTTAGAGCTGACATTCCTGACGCTTTTGGAACTCAGAAGGGGAATATATGATAATGCTCCTGCCTTTGGCCTCAAAGGTGTGTCGATGGCACGGCACAACAGCACATGAAGCTGGCCAGGCTCCTGTACTGTGGGTAGCCTGTGCCTGCCAGCAGCTCTCATGGAAAGTGCCAGGTTGGAACGCCACTTCTCACCCTGTTTGCTGCTGGGAGTAACTCCTGGGACCTGCTGCTTTTTCTCCATCTGCTCCCGGAACTGCTGCTGCAGCCGCTTCTGGCGCAGTTTTCTCTGGTAAGTGGCATCACACTCCATGGCCAAGGAGTCTGTGCTTCTGTTCTCCCACCCAGAAACACAAAGTTAAACAGGACCTCAGCAATTACATTTTGTGAAGAAAAAAATTCATTAAGAAATAACAGGAAAGAAAATCCACTGAACAAGTGCTTTATGGCATCCTTGGAATTGAGCTGTCTACATGTTTTAGAAGGTTTAGAATTTATTAACTTCTAATACAGCTTAAAAATACATTTATAACAGCAGCCTCACCTGGGAGCGTTGGGCTGCTTCTGATCTGCTGTCACGACAGCAGCCTCTGTCTGGCCAGGCTTACAGCCAGGTGTCACCTCACAGTGCTGTCTCCCTGCTGCGTTCTGCCTTTCCACATAGCTGCTGTATCTTGCTTTCTCTATTTCAGGCTCATAGTCCTGTATTTTAGCTTTGACCAAGTCTAACTCAGGGGGTACCTGGTCAAGGAGAAAAAGACAAGGTTCAGAAATTTCTATCATCAACTTAATGAAATAAGCACTGGTTAAAAATCTATTTTGTTCGCTCTAAGCTGAACAGTGAGTTAGAAACCTGAAATGCTCTTTCAGTACCCAGTAATGCAGTCAGTTAATCATTGAATTCCTGTGACTTTGTGTTGGTTTAATTGTTCAGTGCTGCAGGGCAGATGGTGAGGTCTCCCCACACTGCTCTGCAGATGAGAACAGGATTTTACAGCTTCTCACAGCCCCACAAGGCTGTTGCTGAGTGAGTTTGTTTTACCAGTCCATTTTCCTGCTTGTGCTATAGAGCAAGGCCAACCTTTACTGAGTTCTGAGGAAGGTACACCATTCCTGTTTATTAAAGATGGGATGTTTTGGCTCTGTCATCTTACAAATTTGTGGCAGTGTCTCTAATAGATGATGACCTTGGCAAACCAGAGACCTGGGCCATCTTTACCTTGTGAGGTGTCACTTTGGATCTGCTCCTACAGTGTTTGACAAGACTGCCTTGCAGTTCTAGGCCTCTAGCAGAGTTTGGCAAGTCCTACTGTGATTGAAGGCAGCTTTGCTATCAAAGTCCATGGATCAGCAGTTGCAGAAGGCTTCCTTTTCCCTCCTTCCACAATGCAGGTCACTGCCTAGAAGCCTCCTGCCCCCCCGCTGGTGCACAGCAGGAGCAGGCAGCATCCATGGGGGTTCCTAAGGAGCCACTTCAGCCTCCTGCTGCTTTGTGTGTGTGAGCTGTTTGTTAGGAAGGCTGTTGGTCTCAGGAACCCTCAGGAATGAGGTGCACTGCTAGCACCACTGCTAAGCTCTGTGACTGCAGAAGCAGGGGCAGTGGGGGCTCTGACAGCCCCTGTACTGCACCTGCCGGGGAAGCTTGTTCACGGCTCGCAGGTAGTCCTTGTCCAGGATGCAGTTCCCAAGAGCATTGCCAAAGCACCTGAGAAACAAGAGGGCTCACTGTGACTGAAAACCCTTCATTCCCACAGAACTTCTGAAAATGGACAACTGCTGATCTTCACTTACTTGAGTGCTCTCTTCAGTCCATCTGTTACTGCCTCCTTTCTTGCCTTTTCTAAGGATAAGGCTTTAGACTTCAGGCCTTCACTGACTCCATATCCCACATCTTCATGGTATGACCCATCCTGCAGTAAAATTTCAAATATAAGAGGATTTTTACATGCAGGTGCTGTGCTCTCCCAAGCCTGGTTACTTGCCCTTGGCTCTTTGTTCCACAGCAAGGTCAATGCTTAGGACACCAGTAGGTTCCCTAATGCAGGGCAGTACCCAAGGACTGTGCTCTGACCCATGCAAGGACTTTCATTCACAGCTTCAGGCAATTGCTCAGCTACAGTCAGAGCCAACAAAAAAACCCATTTACCTTGAGCTGAACTTTCACAAAAGCACAGACACCCACGTAGAACCTGCCATTGTTGAGGTCAACAAAGTCTGGAAGGAGATATTTAAAGTGTTAATGTATTAAAAAAACCACTGGAAAAGCAACTGTTGTCTATGAAAGTAATTTCTTATGATCTAGTAGAAGTCTGCAGTTTGCAGATAATTTGCACAAGGTTTATCACAGATAGAAAGCTTGAATTTCTAAGGAATGACTAGTTACGGCATTATCTGAGAAAGGTAGAAGTTTGAAGGATGTCAGTCCTTTCTTGACTGAAAAAAGGGAAAGAAAACCATGGTGCAAAATAGATGGAAAGCAATGAAGTAAGTTGTTCTATTTCTAGAATCTACCAGCCTGAGTTAAGAAAAGATTTCTGAAGGTGGGGGAGAAGGAAGAAGGTAATTTAAGCTGCTGCTTTGACCTACTTCAACAACCAGTCTTCAGCATAAGCACAGCAGATCTGCAAACAAGGACAACACTCCTCTGGCAGGTACTGTTTCAGCTATCAGCATGGAAGAGGCTGAAGCTTTAAGATCACCTGAACACATTATAGTTGAAAAATTTTCCCAAAGTTTTCTGTTGTAAAAACCTCAGTACTGGGTATTAGCTAGAAGAGAAATCTGCAGAAAAAGATGGGTCCCTAAAGATTAGGGTAATATTAACTGAGAATATCAACTGGTTAGAGTCTAAAAATTGCAAGTGAGTATGAAAGTTGGCTTAGGACTGCTGAGTGTTAAATAGTTTAATTGTAATTACTCTTGACTGAGTGTACCCATAGAGATCAGAGACTTGATTAGAACAGCTCAAGAATAATCATAAACACACTCAGAATAATGACTATGACAGATCTAAAATGAAAACAGAAGCTCCATTATCATTCAATTTCTCTCATTTTTACTAACTGTTAAGACACCTGGAAGTTGCTCATGCCTCTGCCCAGGTGCTTTGAAGTGATGAAGTTGTAGCAGCTGAGGGCTCTTTGTCTGTTCAGCCTGGAGGAGGTTGAGGGGAGACCTCAGTGTGGTTACACTTCCTTGTGAGGGGAAGAGGGGGGCAGGCACTGATCTCTGCTCTGTGGTGACAGTGACAGGACCCGAGGGAACGGCCTGAAGCTGTGCCAGGGCAGGTTTAGGTTGGGGATCAGGAAAAGGTTTTTCCCCCAGAGGGTGGCTGGGCACTGGAACAGCTCCCCAGGGCAGTGGGCACAGCACCAGCCTGCCAGAGCTCAAGGAGTGTTTGGACAACGCTCTCAGGCACACGGCGTGACTCTTGAGGTGTCCTGGGCAGGGCCAGGAGCTGGACTCGGTGATCCCTGGTTCTGTGATTCTGTGATGGAAACTCTGGCCCTTATCTGAGAGAATTTTTCTTCACAGTGAAACAAGAGGGAGCAAAGACTTCTTTGCCCCCAAGAGACCCTTACCAACATTCTGCTGAGTGACTGAGTGAGCCCAGCCATTGAAGCCAAACATTTCATTGGCCAGACTGATGACCTTGTGACCCTCAATGTAACAGACCTGAAAAGAAGAGCACATACACATAAATATATATACATAAATACGTAGCCTTGGCACACATCTCTGCACACTTTATTTTTAACAGAGATTGCACATAGCATCTTACATTGAGGAAACCCAGCTAAGTTCAAGGCTCAGATAATGTGAATAAAAGACTGATGGTGCAGCTTCAGGTGCGCTCTCTTCCAGCAAATGTGGTGGGGATTAATATAACATCAAATATGACTTAATCAACAGAAAGTAGAGTGGGCACTAAAGATGGTAAATGCAGCCACTGTTATATAATGTTTCATATAATCCAGTCCTGGGAAAAAATAGGGAAAACATTTCAGTGTTGCACAAGTAGATAAATATTCCTTTGTAAAGGATGAAGCACTGAAAAATTAAGTCTTTTTAAGTGTAAAAGGAAAATCTGTGGCTCAATAAAAGCCAGAACTTATGCCATGCTCACTTTGCATTCATATCTGCATATTAAACTACTAGAGGGAAATTAACTTCAAAAAAATAAGGAATATTGTAACAACTTAAACCCTAGTTTTCCTGGGAAAAATTGAGTAGAAACATCATGTCTGTTCCTACCTTTTGCCCTCCTCCTGCCTGCCGGCTGCTGATGTAGTCTGGGCCCAGCCTCTGACGCAGCGCGTGCTGAATAGTTCGATACTCGCTGGCTGTGTATTGATACTGGGCAGAAACAAGACAACACACATCTCACCCTCCCTGTTTCAGCTTCCCCTCTTCCCCTAACAGCACTGCTTTATCCCAGTCCTTCTTAAGTGTGCATGATCCAGTTTTTGAAACTGGGATGTAACAGGCAAGGAAACACCTCAGGGTACGCACGTGCATTAGACCGTTCTCTTTTCAACTTACTCTTGATAGATACAGGCATTAATTACTGAGCTGCAGCAATTATTTTTCATTAATAATCCTAACCACAAACACACATATAAATTTCTATATTACTGCTCAAAACCAAAACATAGTATCTCTGTGACCAACAAGAAAATTGTATTTAAAGACTCCAACAAAACTGAAGATTAACCATACTCCACTGCCACATGTCACCCAGGGCAGGGAGGAGAGCAGCTCAGGAAAACAGTCAGAATAGGAATTTCTTGAGTTATCCAATTTCTTTGGATAACTCCAACATCACTGGTATCATTGGAGAACACCAGCATCACAGGAAGCCTAAAGTGTTGTAAGTTTAGGTTTATCTTAGTAGAAATCTTAGTAGAAATTTACAAAATGTAGCGAAGCCTAAATGTATGTTGAAGGATTTGAGAAATAAAAAGCTTGTGTTGCTATGGCCTGAAGTGGGACAGAACAGAGGTTTCACCACTTAAATCATAAATATTGTGTGTGCATGTACTGGCTGCCCTAACAATTCAGCAGAACACAGAATCTTATAGTGTGTGTTTGTGCCACATAAATTCCAACTCCTGCCAAACCGCTCTAATTTGTATTTAGTTCTATTTAAACTTGAGAGTAAAAATTTTATCTTTCTACTCTAGAATCCAAGCCTGTAACCAAAAAGGATAAGGAAAAAGGGAAAATACACAAGCTTGTGCCACATTCAGGAACTATGTAGAAATGTCTATCATGGAGAAGAGAATTCACCACCAAAAATTCTGCTCAGTCCAGATACAGTTTTCTTTTTTCAAATTATTTTACAATATTTCAAATTGATTTTTTAATAGCTGAAAGTAGTTGGCTTTTCTGAACCTGTACTGAGAATATGTGTAAGCATGACTCAGGCCATCTGGGAATAGGAGAGAATAAAATGAGACCCACTTTTAAGGTACAAGATGAAAAAAACCTTTTGAGAAGAATCCAGACCAATTTATTATAACTCGAGGCATGCCAAGACTATTGCAGAGAAAAAAATGTGAAGTACAGTAGGGTGTAGCAGGATTCCAGCCTTACTGTACCCAAGTTTAAAAGGAATAAACATGCAGAGCAGATTTCCAGTAGTGTGAGCATGCAACTTGCATTTCCCTGTTGGGCAAAAGGAACTGACCTGTCCGAAGGAAGCCACTGAGTCCCCAGTGTTGGAGCTGCTGCTGCTGTAGCTCTCACCATCCTTCCCCTGGCTCTCAGGCATCCCTAGAGATGAGAGAAAATAGAATGACTGAAGAGGACAGAACTGACAGTCCATATGAAGACATGGCAGAAAGCTTATTCTAAATATCACACTGGTAAAAAATTATAAATGTGGGTTTTTTCCTTGTAGGTAAATGTGAAGGCACTGTACCATGCCAGGGAAGGAAAAAGAATTCTCCCTGTCAGATTCTTCAGCACTATCTTCCTGGACCACTCTCAATATCCATTAATACTTTGATAAAAAGTAGGGACACCTTTACTGAGCTATACCCTGACTTGTCAGTTTTATTTTAGATTACTGTTTTGACTATACTCACTCTGCCTGCTGCTATATGGCGCCACATAAACCAACTCTGCAGAGCTGAGAACCACAGAACCTGTCAGAACTGTAAGAAGTGGTACCAATAATTCAGTAGATGGCACCCTTTTCTAAGCCAGTATCCAACACTTCCCAGCGCTGCACAGCCACTTCCCCTGGCTCTGGAGCAGTGGGCCTGGGGAGATTGTGGACCCAGCTGTGCCAGGGGCTGTAGCAGCACTCCCAAATAACCCACAGAGATAATCTTTTATTGGATTTGCACTAATGCTGAGCACAACTGATAGCCCAGCACTCAGACTTTTGTAGGCAATACAAGACAAAATCAGACATACAAGAGAGCTGGAGATGTCAAAACAGTTTGAGAAAGCCTAAAATCCTCTGCAGATAGCATGATTTGCCAGTCAGTCAGCACCTGGCTAGTACTCTGCTTTGTTAATGCATTCCAGGTGTGGCACTTTTTAAAATAAGTTGTTTTTCCAGTCTCTAAACAAGAAATCCAAAGTTCATTGAGGACTTGGCAAACAATTTTCAGAAAAAGGATACCAGTTATTTCCTTGGCAAATGTGAGCACTGGCAATTATGCCAAGGGTAGCTAAAATTCTCTCTAATTTTGGTTGTCTAGAATTATTCCTGTCTGGTCCCAAACTTGTATAATTGTACAGTGTTCATACACCTGAATGCATTTCCATCAGAAGTTAGCAGCAATTTGTAAATACACTTGGCTTTGGAAAAGAGCAAACAGAAAGCAACATTACCAGGAGAAACACTTGTGATTTAAGCAGGCTATTTCCTCTGCTCAGCAAAGAGTTCACTGCATGAGGAGGGAGACAATTAGAGAGACATAAATAGCGTGTGTGGCCAAGGGAACTGAAATTTGAACAATACTGTTGCCTCCACTCACACCCCCAAGCTGCCTCAATCAGATCTTAATCACTCTGAGCCCTTGGGAAGAAACAATGACCGAAATGTCACTTGCCTCCAAACACTATGACCAATTTATGCAAAGTAGGTGGGTGGCATTTTGATGCAAAATTGCTTAATGCCGGTTTTAGTTAAAGTCCTTCAAGCTTTTACATGGTTTTATACGGTGCACCATTATCAGTCTAAATTTAGTTGTCAGTGGTTTGTATCCAAATTATGTGTGAATCCAGTTTGAGTGACGGAGACACAAGATGCCAGTTTAGTTTCAGGCTTTACCTGCAGGAGCAGCTTCAGCTGTGAGCCTTGTTTAAACCAAACCCTCCATCAGAGCAATGTGGGGGGTTTTGCAGTTGGGGAAGTGCAGCACAGCGAAGCCTTGTGTCTCAAAGCAATTGTCTGAGCATTTCAGAGTGACAGAACTTCGATATAAAAAATTATTAGAGTAGCAGCTGGGAAAAGAGAGAAGTTAATTCTGCACATGGAGCTATAAATCTATCTCAGTGCCAGAGCCAGGAAAGGCAAGGTGCTTCCATTCCTCATTGGAATATTGTTTCCTCACAGCCCTGCCCTCTCCCCACAATGTTCTAACTCACATGAAACATTAATGCTGAAGTAGATAATAAACTATTCACTGGAGTGCCCAAGAGCCTCAGACACCCTCTGAGGCCAGGGCTGTGGTAGGAGGCTGCCTGACTCATTAACCAGTGTTAAAACATGCCCTATTTTTAAACCAGAAAGACTAAAAATTAAAGTTCAAATATGCAGGATGATACAAGCAGTTAATACTTTTAAAGGTGCCTAGGAATTATAATTTACTATCTCTGTGGCAATGGAACCATTGCTTATTATTTACAGGGAATTCTTTTGAGTTTAGCTGGTAATGTTCTCAGGAAGTTTTCTTGTCACTTCTCAGTGAGTCCACATAAGACTAGAGGTGCTCACTGTGCTCCAAAACATTGCCTTGACACACTAGAACAGGTAAAGAAACTTAACAGCTTTTACTGTTACCTATTTTGATCTTGTCTAGGAAGATAATCAGAAAAAAGCAATCTCTGTTTTGAGAAATTGGATATGAAATACTAATTTTCAACAGCACTCTAGAAGCAGGTATATTTGCATGGTGGTGAAATTGAGCACTGCTGAGAAAAATGTGTGTGTACACAAATTCCTGTGCAGGAAATAAACCAATCTTCCAGAACTGATAATGCTGAAGGTAATCTGTTGAAGTATATCTACCACTGTGGGGCTACAGCAACAACACCTTCACCTGCCATGATTGTGTGGACATAACCTCTAATTTTCTAACATCCTCACACACCTTTCTATCCCACTGTCCATTACCCCCCACAAATTTATTGTGCTCCTAAATCATGTCTTTTCCTATCAGTTTCACTCTCCCTTGACTAACTAGGTTTTTGAACCATGCTCTGTGCTCTAATCCTGTGGTAGGAGTGCCAGTTCCCAGCTCTCCTCACCTGTGAGGTGGAAGCAGGCAGTTTTGCATCACTTCAGAATAGTTTGCATACCATGCATTGTGCAAGCACCACAGCTTGGGCAATGCTCAGCTAGAACATGGCTGTTCAAGGAATTAATCCCAGCATCCCACAAGCTAAAACAGGACTGCAGCACAGACTGTGAAAATCCAGAGGGCTTTTCATTCATCCTTGCCCTCTCTATCTGGTGAGCTTCCTTCACAGAGAGGCTAAGTAAAAATCTTCAACATTCTTTCAATAAATGCAATTCCACTGAGCCCAGTAAGAGCAGTTACACAGGCAGCAAGTGTGATTTAGCAAGCACTAAAGATAATGCCACATACTTAACCTAAGGTATTACTCTGAGAAAACATCCAAAAAACTTTACAAGTTTTATATTTCTGTGGAGTTTTCTTTCCTCTGAGCACCCCAAACTATTTTATAAGCTGATTTACCTGTTATGCAAAGGCTGCTTTAACACAGAGCTGAGGTACCTCTTTCAAGTGTAATGGGGGAGATGTTCCTAACCAAGACAGGCCTGTGCTACTCCGCAGTTTAAAAGGAGTGGAAAAGAGATGATGCAATTGCTTGTGGAAGAGCTGCATACAATAGAACTCCCCGGTTTTTATTTCTGATACTGCTAGGTAAACAACCTTGATGACTTGAGGAAAGCGAGGTAATGTTCTGTTAACTTCAAAGGGAGGAAGAGATACTCACTGCCAGGTTAAACATGGAAATGCAGGGGCAGCTCAGGAGACTGAGTGTCTGCTGCACACTACAGCTGGCCTCAGGTGCTGACAGTGCCTTTTTCATGCCCCTCACTCATTCAGGCCACATTCTAAATAACAAGAGAAAAAAAGGTACAAGGTAGCATGCTGGAGCTCCCTGCAGCAGTTTAAATATATTTGCTTTCAAGGCACACCAGCACCACTCTGACAATTCCTCAGTGACAGCACACGTCAGGGGGACACCTCCACGCAGTCCCACTCATTCCCCTGGCACCTGTGTGGCTCCAAAAGCACAACTGAACTCTTTTATTTGCCAGGCACTGCTAGATTTACTCTTGGCATGGCTAGGATCATGACCCTCCCTGCACTGAACAGAAAATGCTATTTCTGGTTCCACATTTCTAACATTTTAATGAACACAGGGTAAAGCTCTTTCTTCCTTACTTTTACACAATTTTGGAAGAGTAACAGTGCATTTGTGGGGGTGTGTTTCTACTTAAGAATTTTTGGATACACCTAACATCCGAAACAAAGCTTACCTGGGCAACTTCTGCATTTTTGGAACACAGGATGAGAGATTCACCTCCTTACTCATTGTGGCGTTTCCTGTCGCTGCAGCCTTTACACATCTGCCACAAGTTCCCTGAACATCAGTGGAGCTGCTGGAAGCTGTTTAGGAGCCTGCTTCCCCAATAATTACAAATCCAGCCCAAACTGCTTAGTTTAGCACGTGTTTGCTGTGCTTTAGCCTGCATAGTTTTCAAATTTTGCTGGTTGTGCCTCCAAACATTTTCTTTAACAGCAGTGGTGTGTGTCAATTACCCCTTTGCTACGTAAATTTCTTTGCTTGTTTCACTGCCCGTTGCAATTTTTGCCTTACAAAGGGTCCAAAACAGTTTCATTAGTTAAAAATGCACCAACAGCATCCTAGGAGACAGGTCATTCCAAACAATTCTAAATTTGAAATACATTTGCTTTCCAAGAATATAAATCCTGTTTAATTTCTCACATTACTTAATTCCTTTGCATCTACTCACTACCTGTATAAAAAATATTTCATTAAAGGGATTGACTGGTACTCCTGCACAAATAATCTTTTTGATATTATTAAAAAAATTTCCTTATAACAATAAACAGTAACCAAGGGGTAGAACTGAAAGAAAAGAGAAACAACTCTGTCATACTAATTTTTTTCCAGGTATGAAACAGTAACACCTCACAGCCACAAAACCAAAAGTGAACTTCAAGGAGTTTCACATCCATGCAGGCAGAGGAAAAGAAAAGAGCTTGTTCTGCAGGAATAGTACTCAAATATCATCAATTATTTACGTGGGTACTTCTTTCTAAAAGCCTGTGAGATTGATTTAGCACCACATCATTCACGTACAAGTCACTGCAGTCCTTGCAAGGCAAAGACAGCAGGGTTTTTAACCCAAGAGTAATGGTTTGGGACTTGCAAGGAAAAGCAGCCTGTCCAGTTGTGAGCAGAAATCCTGCAGATTTCCCAGATGCAATTACCAGGCAAGAAATTAACCCAGCCTGGCAAGGAATCCATCTGAGCTCTGTGAGCACTGTGGGAGATCTGTCAGACTGTGCAGCACAGCCCCACGGTGATCACAGGCACAGATGACACTTCTGGCAGCAAGACCCTATTAAGATGACACACTAATTAAGCTGGGATGAAAACCCTAAAGCTCTTAGGCTCTGTTTTGCTCCAGATTGACACTTATTGTTAAATGGAAAATCATTTACACTTGAAATTGGCAGGATTTGTGAGGCGTGGGCAAGCCTGTATCCATTTCCATCCTTCTGCCTTCTTAAAATTATCTCTTTTTTAGGGGGGATACCTTAGGCTTGACAGAAGGCCTTAGATACTGTAGCATGCATTTACATGCACTATATGAGTCTACAGAAATTAATTTAAAACAGACTCTCTGCTTCCACAGTTGAAAGGGAAGTTCAGGTTATTGAGACCTCAGTGGATATCAGCCAGCCAGAGGTCTGAATTACAATATAAACGGTAATTAAATATAATATATAAAATGTAAAAATATAACAATACATAAAATACAGGTTATATATAATATGATGAAATACTATAACATAATTACAATATAAGCTGTCTTCATTGCAAGAAGATACTAATTTAAACAGTGACAGTTTACACGTCAATAAGTGTCATTCCTTGTGCAGTCTGACAGACCTAACCCATTTGCCATAATCTCTCAATTTAGTGTCCCCTGCGAGTAAAGGCTAAGGAAGTCAGTGCTGCTGTTGGCTCCTTACGCCCTGAAATCACAGCAAATCCAACTCGGAAGGATTTTTGATGGGGTCAGTTGCTGTC